>CAJUUU020000003.1:600000-1009338 GCA_910589285.2 Mythimna ferrago
GGGGCCAAAGATTCAGTAAAATTGACCTGTCCCAGGCCTATGCTCAATTTTTCTTGGATGAGTCTAAGAAGTATACGGTTATTAATACCCACAAGGGCTTATTTATGTACAATCGTCTCGTGTATGGACTGTCGTCTAGTCCGGGAATTTTTCAGCGACGCCTTGAGGAATTATTTGCAGATTTACCTCGGGTGGGGGTATTCTTAGATGACGTTATAATTACAGGGTTATCGACCAGTGAACATTTGGAAAACTTACACAAGGTTTTCCAACGCTTAGAAAAGTATGGTTTAAGACTAAAAAAAGAGAAATGTGTCCTTTTTGCAAAGACGATTAGCTATCTAGGATATGTAATCAGTGCAGAGGGCGTACACACGTGTCCCGACAAGGTACAGGCAATTGTCGATACACCGGCACCCGTAAACGTTGCGGAACTCCGATCGTTTATAGATATGATTATGTACTACTCAAAGTTTATTCAAAATTTAAGTTCATTATTAGCACCATTATACGAGTTACTAAAGTCGGGTTCGAAATATGACTGGAATGATAGATGTCAAAGGGCATTCAGGAAAGTTAAGGACATGCTAACCAGTAGTGAAGTCCTCATGCACTATTCTCCCGAGTTACCGACGGTAGTAACGGCGGACGCCAGTAGTGTCGGGGTGGGCGCGGTGCTGTCGCAGCTGACGCCAGCGGGCGAGCGGCCGGTCGCGTACGCCTCGCGCTCGCTTATACCGGCGGAACGTAACTACGCGCAGATAGACAGAGAGGCTTTAGCAATAATATATGCAATACGCAAATACCATCAGTACTTGTACGGAAGGAAATTTACTATAAGAACTGATCATAAACCCTTGACCTATATATTCGGTAACAAGGTAGGTATTCCGGTTATGTCGGCGTCTCGGTTGCAACGTTGGGCAGTACTTTTGTCAGGGTACAATTACGACATTGAATATGTTTCGTCTAAAAATAATTGCGCGGACGCTTTGTCGCGATTACCGTCCAGAGTTGCTAATGTGCGACATATTAAAGAGATAACTTATGTAAATTTTGTTGAAGACTTTTTACCAATAACTAATTCGGATGTTAGGGAGGCCACGGCTAGGGATGTATTATTTACTAAATTAAAAGTTTACATAGAATCTGGCTGGCCACACCTTTGTAGTGAAGAGGAGCTAAAACCATTTTTCAGTAGGCGAAATGAAATATACATTGAAGGCGGCTGTGTTATGTGGGGTTACCGCATGATTATACCCAAGTCCTTGAGGCCGACAGTATTAAAACAATTACGTAGTAGCCAGATGGGGATAGTGAAAACAAAGAGCTGGGCTAGAAGTTACGTGTGGTGGCCGCGTATCGACGACGAGGTGGAGGCACTGTGCCGCGCCTGCGAGACGTGCGCGCGCGAGGCAGACGCGCCGCCTCGTGCGACACCGCAGCATTGGCCGTATGCGGCTCAGCCGTGGACACGCTTACATATTGACTTTTTAGGACCATTTAAGGGTAAAATGTTTTTAATATTGGTAGATTCGACATCGAAGTGGATCGAGGCCTTCGAAACGAAACAAACCAATGCCACAGTCATTATTAAAATTCTGAGAGCTACTTTCGCGCGATTCGGGCTGCCGAGGGAACTAGTTTCGGATCAGGGTCCTCCGTTTACAAGTAGGGAATTTTCGGAATTTTTAAAAAAACAATGGAATCAAGCAATCTTTTTCACCAGCCTACCACCCTTCTTCGAATGGCGCTGCGGAGAAACCCTTCTTCGAATGGCGCTGCGGAGAACGCCGTCAAATTATGTAAACGTACGATTAAAAAAGCACATAGGGATAACGTTGATAATTATAGATCTAGCCCTCCAAAACTTCTTATTAATCTACAGAAACACTATACATAGCACTACAGGCGAAACGCCAGCTATGTTGCTACAGAAACGTAGATTGCGCTCACGTCTGGACCTATTAAGGCACGACCAAACCTTGCTGGACAAAGTACGCTCCGCACAAGACAGCCAAGCACAGTATGCAGGAGGAGTCAAGCGTGATTTTGGGCAGGGCGATTCGGTTTGGGCGAGGGGTTTTGGTCAACATGACAAATGGGTTAAAGGGCAGGTACAGAGTAAAGATGGCTCTCGTAGGTTCATAGTGGAAAGTGATAACGGTCAATTAATGAAACGTCATATAGATCAAATGCGTCGAAGACCGCGATTTTCAGATGTTGCCTGTCCTGGGGTTGATACGGGAGAATCATCGACAATTGGGGGTGAGAATGCCGTTTCACCGGGGAAGGAAGTGGAGAATGGGAGTAGAGAGGGTGACTCACAACATAAAGAAACGGTTGAATCTCAATCAAGGGATAATCTACCAACACAAGACGTGGTCCCACCCGTCATACGAGACGATGGTGCCAGCAACCCCATTACACCTGGTTCACCACTTCCAGAACTGTCACAATCACGTCCTACGCGGACAAGGAAACCTGTGAATAGATATAGGTCTGAGTGTGTTTAGTATTAAGTACCTTTTATTGTTTAGTAATTAAGATCATTATGTGTATCGGTTGATTTATAGCTTTAATTTATTGGTGGAGGTGTAATGTATGTATCTGTATAATTATTTCTTTGTGTCAGTCGAGCATTAAACTTAGTACCGTGAATACGTTGTTTCTTTATCCCGACTAACCATACAGTTCATGGCCTCAACCAAGGCCCGGCGCGAGAGGTCTCCGCCGCCGATCGCCCCCACGAGGGCACGGCGATGCTCCGCCCAAGCAGGGCACACCTCGACTGTGTGCTCCACCGTGTCCTCCGGGTGTTCCGCACAGTGGCGACACCCGGGCGTCACTTCCGCATGAATCGAGTGCAGGAAACTCCCGAACGAACCATGTCCGGTGAGTACCTGCGTCATGCGGAAGGTAAGGACGCCGTGAGGTCTTTCCAGCCACGCCTCAAAGAGGGGACTTACCGCCATGATTGTGGCGTGCCCAGCACTGGGTTGCGATAGTCGTTGACGCCATTTCACCATGAGATCCCGCCGGAGCTCTGTCCGCCATGCCGTGACCTGTCGCGGCAGCGGACTTTCACCCCGGCGTTGCATCTCCACGCGCATATCGTGCATGTGTGCAAGGACTGTTGCCTCCAGATCCCACGGTGGTAGGCCAGCCAGAAGGCTCGCCGCTTCGCGGGAGACCGTGCAGTATCCCCGCACCATCCTTATCGCCATGACCCTCTGACAGGCGTTCAGTATGGCCGCCGGTTGCTTTTTCAGCGACGGCGCCCACACCGGCGCCCCGTAGAGGGCCATGGACCGAACGATCCCCACGTAGAGCCTCCGGCAGGAGGCATCTGGACCCCCAAGGTTGGGCAGGAGCCGCTTGAGCGCAGCCCCAGCCCGGTTGAGTTTGGGAGCCAGACGTCGGAAATGCTCCATGAAATTCCACCGGCTGTCGAGGACGAGTCCCAGGTACTTCATCGTCGACCCGACACCGATGTGAACTCCTCCTACCGTTAGTTGGGAACTCATTGGCGGCGCGTTCCGAGAGCGGCGACCGTGGAAGCACATCGCCTCGGACTTGTGAAGCGCCACCTCGAGTCCCAACTCCTGGATCCTGTCAACGACCATCGCAACCCCGCGTGTCGCTAGAGCGACCGCTGCCTGGTACGACTCTCCCTGCGCTAGAACCAGCGTGTCGTCTGCGTAGCAGACCACGCTGACCCCGTCACGGAAGTCGCCGCGCAGCACGTAGTCGTACCCGATGTTCCACAAGGATGGCCCTAGTACCGACCCCTGCGGAACACCGCACGACATCTCTCGACGTTTCCAGTCTCCCTGGTGACCGGGGTAGATCTATCCGACAGATAGGCCTCGACCACTCGACAGAGGTATTCGGGCACCCGGTGGTACCGGAGTGCCCTCCGGATCGTACTCCAGGGCAGGGAGTTGAACGCGTTGGCAATGTCCAAGGACACTGCCACGACACACCTGCCCCGGGACACCGCAGCCCCCGTCGTGAGGGCTCGCACGCGCATGATGGCGTCCACCGTAGAGCGCATCCTGCGAAAGCCGAACTGTCCGTCCGAAAGGTCCGGCCCTACCCGTGTTAGGCGCCCGACGAGGCGGTTTGCAATGACTCTCTCAAAGAGCTTGCCCACCTCGTCGAGCAGCACAATGGGCCAGTACGCGGACGGAGAGTCCGCAGGGCGCCCTGGCTTCGCGATGAGAGAAGGCACTGGCCCTGCTGAACCAATACGGTTTGCTGACATCTGTTTGTTGTGGCACACGTGGAACACTACGCACTGTTGATGGCTCAGGCTCGGTCCACATAGGAGATGCGGACGGCGAGCTACCCTTTGCTCGTCGTTCGCAAACCTGCGCCTGCGGTGGCCGGCGATCGCTCAGCGATTCTCTCTTGTGGCCGCCTCCTGCGCTAGCATTACTGTATCGCAGAAGGATGCGTCCGCATCTCATTCCCTCTCGCCCGAATCATGGCTGGTTTCAAAATTTAATTTTCGATGGATTTACAAAAATATATTTTTTATGGTATTTCCTACTTTTGTGTTTTCTTGTTCTATCAATTACTAACATAATAAAACAAATTGGTTGAGCTGTTCTTAAGGGGCCGGCGGAGGATGAATTTCCATACAAACGTAATACCACGCTCATTTGCAGTTGGAGCATATTTCCAACATATTATGATGATATTTGGTTATAGACAATATTTATCTAGGTTCCTACGTCTTTCTTTTTTAAAAAAACAAAAAGAAATTTAAGCAAATTGTATTTCGCACTTTTTTATAGCGTAAATGGCAAAACATGCCATTTGGCTTTTCTTGTATTAAAAATAACAATATTTCTAATATTCTCGACGTAGGAACCTAGATAAATATTGTCTTTAACCGAATATCATCATAATTTGTTGGATATATGCTCCAACTGCAAATGAGCGTGGTATTACGTTTGTATGGAAATTCATCCTCCGCCGGCCCCTTAAGTGATGGTCCAAAATATTATGATGTGGCAATCGATATTGAATATGTATTTTTTTTTAATTAATTAATTATACGGTAACAGAGTTGTATCGCTATCGATATCGCCTTAAGTCCGCCTTTGTACAGTTTTTTTGTGCATAAAGCTTTAAATAAATAGAATAGATAGATAGATATCGCTGACCATAAGGTCAGCGATATTTTAGACTGTGCTGTCAGATTTTATTATTCTATTTACATTAAACACTTCACAATCAATTAAGTTCACATCAAATTCATATATAAAAGCTAACAATCACGTGAAAGGCGAAAAAAAAAAATCTCTACTATTTAAACAGTCCATACGATTTTTGAATATTTATCGAAAATCGGACATTCTCTCGCCTTTATAAATTGATGACTAAGGCTTTTGCCACACTTGACGGAAATCCTGTTGCAGAAGATCGGCGACGTAACGCCAATACATGTTATTTTACACGATCTTCCGCGACGGGATTTCCGTCAAGTGTGGCCAAAGGCAGCCCAATTTGAAAAACAAAATATCACATTTTTTTATTACTTTTATGAACTTTGAACAGCCGATCGATAACTTGACTTTGATTTATTTTGCTAAGTGTCAATATATCTATTTCTAAAACCCGAAAGCTGTTACCATAATTCGCGTAGTGAAGTAGATAATTCTCTTTGAGATAGCAAGAGGTCGAAGACAAGCTGTTTTAATTCTACACAACTATAAATACCTCCGATACCAATGTGGCGATTTGCACTGATGATCTTGAGGCTCAAATTGAAGGGATTCTTCTTGGTTCGTGAGGAGCGACTGGGTGAATTGGCGACACCTGAAAACACCTCAGTCTTTACTTCGAATCTGACTTCGAAGAATAAAGTCCTACATTTGAGTCTGAATTCCATGATTGAATTGAGGTCCTTGATTTTCTCAAAAACGAGTGAATCTAAGGTGGTGATTTTATATAATCTAAAACTAGAATTTCATGAATCTGCCATCGTTAACGCTGGTAGAAAACTTCAAATGTACGAGAATGATTTCATCTCAACGCTTAGTCACATGGTCAGAACAAAAGAATTAGGGGCGTGACCAACTCGAGGCGTTCGATGCAAAAGAAATGGTTGTAACTTGGCTAGGGGGGCTGGTGGTTCAAGTGGTAAGGCAACGTGGTTTACTTACCTCATAAGATGAAGTGTTATTATCTCTCCTATTTTCGGGGATGTGGGGGGAGGGGCCATATTCATTACGGGAACCCACCGCAACCTCTTCTTTCTGTCTATTTTGACGAATAATAATGGATTTCTAAAACGTTTTCCAAGTTGTTTTACTGCTGCCTGCTTGCGCACCTATCCTGTAAATTCTTGTGTTTGCGTCGAAACCTAAAAACGCATTACATTTTAATAAATCGGACTTAGAAAAGTGTTTTGCATTGGACCCGCAGGTTATTTAGTATTTCATAATAACTCTCTAAAACAAAGGAAACAGCACATCCATTGTATCACCCATAGAATTATTTAAAAAAAGTCTAATCCACGGCTGCATGTTCTTATTCGAGTTAGGAAATATGTTGCCGCATTGTCAATATGAAAGGCATTACAGCTACATAAATACTCTGCAGGTCCTTATGTGAATGAAATGCTCTGTTGTTTGAACGGAAGGGTAGGTAACGTTGTATTACCTTATCGCTCAGCAACAGCTGTCTTATGTTCTGTAGGCGTCTGGGCGGCCGCTTTGAATTCGTCGAGTGCATTAGGCCCCAAATCTTCGATAGCCAGATAGTGGCCAACATTTTGGCAAACACATTATACTCGTCGTTTATTTTTACAAAAATTAAAAAAAATATATTCTAGTTTAATTTTGCTTTTGCACTTAAATGTTTCTTTTCTATTCAACTTTACGTAAAGTTTCTTCTTAAATCTATTTATGTTTTCACATTGATAAGTTAAGTTATGACCGAAGTAATCCTTTCTGGCGTGATGTGGAAATTAGAACTCGCTTAATTAAATACATGTGTATATTGTGGGGACCTGAAAAAAATTAAATTTTTAATTTACGTCCGAAAAAAAAAAATATTATGAGGATCTGTGTTCTTAAAAAGGTTGAACATAGTCTAAATATATTTTTCTAAAATTGAATAAATGATAAATGATATTTATTTTGTAAATAGGTTTAAAAAACACTTTTACACGTCAATTTTTTTTTTTTTTTTTCGTCATTTTATTCTAGATGAGGCCGGTGTTTCCTATCTGACTACCCTGAGAAGAAACACCGAAACAAACTCAGGGGTCAAGGTCTCTTTTAAAGTCCATACAGTAAATATGTAATGGTCAAATCACATGAGAACCATGCAGATTTGTCTGAGATGGTCTTTTGAAGAAAGAACCATACAGATTTGAGTGGACCTGTCCAATCAGTGTAAGCATTTGTCAGTATTCGAAAAGCTCAACTTAGGACTACTAAGGAGCTCTACGACTTGACGAACAATACCAAAGAAAGGACATTTGGGTAGGCCGCAGAAAACACTCAAATTGCCAGACATACGTTAAAATTACTGAAAAGAAAAGAAAAAGCAATCAACATAGTCCTCACATTTACAATAATATAAGCAAATTGATAATTTACAAAATATTTAGAAAAGTAAATATTTATGTCAAAGAAAAAAAAAAAATACTTTAAGTACTTAAAATGTATACATGTCATTTTGTAAAATAAAAATAATTTCCAATGTCAAATTGTAAAAAAACAAATAAAATAAAAAGAAAAAGCACATTTGAAAATAAAAATAATTAAAAAATACAAAAGAAGAAAAATAAAAAATGACAACAGTTGTAGTAGGTACTGGAGCAGGTCAATCCCAAGCCTTTTCGTCCTGAATATAGTCTTTTACAGTGTAAAAAGCCTTTTGACAAAGTTTACGTAATAAGTACGAAAGTTGATAAAAATGAATGAGAACTGTCTTTGTATTGGAATAATTACATAATTATACACATTTAGACATCATTGTATATTTATTTCTAATAATTTAGCAGCACAGTATACGTACATTGTAGGCAGGTATTATATTGGCAGGCAGCTTTCAAAATTCGTACTTCTTCGGTGTCTAAATATTGTTCAACCTAACCAACTCAACCTTTTCATCGACCTTACATAAAATTTATAAAATGTTTTTTGGCACATTAGAGAATTTATATTAAACACCTTTAAGTGTTTATATTTATACATTCCAAGTCTTCTAAATTTCTTAATCTAGGTATCTCAATCCATTTTGCGTTTTACGCACCTCATCAGTCTATAACTTTGCATCATAAGCATGGTCAAATCCATTTGCTCAAGATCCCTTAATATTTATGCCACTTTAGTTTGGGTCAAATACTGGCCTATTTCCCATTACATACTGAGGGCATGGTGGTTGAGATTGGGCTTGAGTGGCCTAATCAAATCGTCTAAAGTTATCGTTATAAATTTGCCCTGTGTGCATCGATGTCGCTGTTGGCCATGTCTGTTGAGCTGGGCCGTTATATACAGGGGTCGATACCACAGGTTGCGTTACCTGAATCGTTTGCCCAATTGGATTGTCAAAGTTATTGGTAATTTTTGTTTTATTGAAGCCTTTGGCGCTATTGTAACTAGTGCCATTATTGAAGCCAGTAGATTTGCTGAAGTCAATGGCATTATTGCAGCTAGTGCCATTATTGAAGCCAGTGCCATTATTGAAGTTGGTGCCATTATTGAAGTTGGTGCGATTATTGAAGTTGGTGCCATTATTGAAGTTGGTGCCATTATTAAAGTCGGTAGAATTATTATGGTTGGTGGTATTATTGAAGCTGGTATCATTATTGAATCTAGTGGAACTACTGAAGCCGGATGCATTATTGTAGACAGTGGCAATATTCTGTTCAGCCCCTTGGAGGGTGTGGTGATTAAGGGCGTTAGCTTTGTAAATAGGTTGCTGGTTGAGATGATCGTTTTCATTATACTGTTCACACTGATTTTGTGTACTCTGATTCAGTGGAGGATGTATACTTTGAGAATACTGATTAAAATCGCTATATTGAATGTTGGCACCCAATGGCATTTTCTGTAATTCGTTTTGTTTAGCTGCTTGGCGAATTCTTTCTCGCTGCTGCAGCTTGGAATTATTCCTTGTTTGCTTCGTTGGACGAGGGCTTTGATAGCCATTTTTATGACGATATCTGAAAACATAAAACATTTTAGTTTATCCGGCATTAAAAAATAAAGCCCTGTATTAGAGTATGGCATAAATAAAATTGTTTCTAATTTAGCAGATACGTTAGGTTCATTGGGATTTTTTTTAACCTAGTACTACCCTTTTTTATTCTAGGATATCGTAACTTTTTTTCTTTGTTCGATATCCTTAAGTAAATCTTGAGATAATGGTGTCGCAGCCGCCGGCAGAATCAAGTTTACAAACATGGGTGAAATATATACTTAACTTGTAAGCCATGTTTAAAAATGATTTTATATAACGGGATATTTCAGTACGCCTGTGTACTACAGTTAGTGCCTGTGACAGAAATGGTATAGTAGTAGACTCAAGGGAAATTCAAGACGAGACCGAATTTTATTTTTATTATATTCCAAGTAAAAATTACAACAATTCTGTAAGGCGGTTACTTCACGAGCGATGAGTACCCCACGGTCACGGCGATATTATCGTACTGCCATTTATTCCATAATAACTGCATGAACATGCCTCCACCCCACGCAATTCACTTACCGTAGGGTAGACCCAGTAGACCGTAGGGGCCCAGCAGGGTCGAAGCCCACTGGGGCTACGGGTTGTGCGAAAGAGAACCCCGGGGCCCTGGAACGAAGGCAAAGAAGGAACAGGAGTGGGTTTTTGTCAGTAAAATTCTGACACGTCCTCCCGCTCCGCCCAAGAGCGGGAGATGTCATTAGATGATTCCTCCTAAACAAAAAACCCACACGATTCAATTATTCGTACAGAAGCCCTACCACGAGCTCTTACCCTATCCATTTGACGACCTAAACTAAGCTGCTGAGATGGAGCTATACAAGGTGTTTAGTTCCATCCCTCTTTCTCGTTCGCACGCCTGACATTTTAACAAGTCATGGTAGGGCCCCTGGTGATGGCTATGAGTAGTGATGTAGACACGTACCTCAACGGCAGTGAAGCTAGATTTTTTTCATTATTCGCGAGACTGGTTGTACTTGCGGCATTTACGGCATTAACGACACAGTAGTCGAATTCAGCAATGGCGTTATCCTGTCGAACGACGTTCTTTTGATTTGGAGGTTGAGGTGTCGAATTTTCTGTAGTATTCGTCGTCTTTGATAAAACGCTTAAAAGTTGTTCTTTGTTTCGCGTGCTTGTCTTTATAATTAGGTTCATCTTTTCTTGACTGATGCTTGGTCCAGCCACTTGTTTTACAAACACCACTTCTTCTTCAACGGTTTCGTCTTGACAACGGTTAATGTTAGCTTTTAGCTGTTCTAGTGTAGTAATGCCTTTAGTCTTTAAAAATTCTATCATTTTCTTTTTCTCGGCTGGGTCGGTCGGGAGACTCATGCTGACGGTTTTTAAGACTAGTTTTTTACTGGTGACAATATAGCAAATTGTCAGTAGCACTTTTTGTCGGAAGATATAATTTTTTCTTGAGTTCAAATCCTGTTATTGTTAATGATTATGGTAACAATTTATTTTTTATTTTTTCGCATTGGCGTTTCCAGTGGTAGGTATGATTTTTTCCGGTTATGAATTTAGAATTTGTCTTTTCTATTTTACTGCTTTCTATTTTTTTGGTTTTATTTTGACAATACTGAAAAGATAGATGATATTCTGCTTTTAATGATAAGAAGTGGTAACTAGCAGATACACCAGGACCTGTTCAATATCACTAACAATATGATATATTTGTGAAAAACGCCAAAATTTAAACATTTTCGTGACTGATGCTGTTTAATAAAGCCGATAATATACAAAATTGTCTGTGTTTTGCCTGTCTCTGGTCGGTTATATTAAACAAGCCCACTTATGGTGTCTACTACTGCCTATGAGAACTCAACACTTTGGGAAACAAAAGACTACGTAGTTCACTTAGCACTATTTATTTAGTAACCATTTTATTTGTCTCAAGCAACGCTGCCTGGCGCTAAAAATTTATAGAGCTAATATCACCTGTACTGAACGAAATTCTTTCCAAAGAGTTCTAAGAACTACTTACTAACTATCTAATTTATAAAATTGGCATAGACAAGCCGACTACGGCCTCACTATTTTTCGAATATTGATTTAAATTTTGATTGTGCTTGAAACAATAGAAAAAAAAGTATTTTAAATCGTTGCACTGGGTGGATGTATAAAAAAATGCCAGATAATGTTTGTTTGGTACGGGATTCGAACCCGTAGCGCAGATCTCGCCAGCTCGGCAACCACTGCGCTATCGTTGAATATCATGAATCATGTCGGCCACAAATGTTTAAATTCTTCAACTTACATGTTGTCTACTTCCTCGCTGTTCTTCTGCGATTGTTTCTTCAACTCATCACGCTTTGCATAATTTTGAATTAACCAATCACTTATTAATTTAATTTTTTTCGCATTTATCTCGTTTTGTCTGACTCTTTCTAACAATTTCTTATTCGTTTTTTTTATCAACTTCTGATTGTATTTCCGCATTAGCCAATTGTGATTATTAATGTTGTTTTGAACTCTAAAATTTATTTTATCAATTTCAACGTGTATATCATATAAAGAAAGGAGATATTCCGATAAAACCATAATTATTAAGTAACTTACAAAATAAAATAATGCTATCGAGCCCGGAAAATTGACTTAGACAATTTGAGAGAGGTCCAGTAACTTAGAAATTTCACGAATCCGGACTGCCGGAGTTCCGAGGTAACAAGGTAATGACCAAAGTCGCGGCTTCTCGAAGACTGGAGCAACTACAGAACTGCAACCGATTTATAGTGGCAGAGGAACACGACAGGGGATGTTAGCCACTGCCCCCTAATTTTCTCGACCAATAAGCGAACGGTGCGCGCGCTTCATCCACCAACCCTTTGTCTCCAATACTTTTAAAACATAACACACATTATGTACCTAAAGGCGATGTATATAAGGTTTTGGATACTGCCAACCATATTTTTTTATTAATAGACAATTTACTGGACAGTTACATCTAGTGTTGCCAGGTCCGTTTGGATAAAAATCGGGACAGATGGTAAAACAAGTCGGGATTTTGGGTTATAAATCGGGACAAATACATTTTTTAAATAAGGTTTGTTTAGGAGAGAAATCTTCCAATGACTCCTTTCGCTCTGGAGTGGAACGAGAAGGCGTGTCAAACTTTTACTGAGTAAAAGTGTGAAATAAAAAACTTTTTACAAAAAAAATATAACCGACTTACTAAAAAAAACACTAAAACTATCAAAATAACTTTAATTTCGGAAGTCGGTGTTTCTATAATAGTTTTGCCTCTTCGTTATTTAACACCGACTTCCGAAATTAAAGTTATTTTGATAGTTTTAGTGTTTTTTTTAGTAAGTCAGGTAAGGTTATATTTTTTTTGTAAAAAGTTTTTTATTTCACACTTTTTAGTTGCAATACACTTACAGCCAGAGTACCTTTTTCTCATGACAATTCCAATTAACTCAAACCCTGCTAGGATATATTGTTTTATTATGAAGTTCCCGTGTCTACCTTCCGGCTCCATCATCATCATCAGATCAGTTTGATAGTACCTTATAGCCAAAGTGCATCTCATGATAATTGTAATAAGCCCAAACACGGCTAGGATACATTGATTAATTACGGAGTTCCGGTGCCTATCTTCCGACTCCATCATCATCATCAGATCAGTTCGATGATACCATTTTCAATATACCTATTCAGAACTATTCATTTATTTGTAACTATGTTCATTGGGAGATCTGTCTGAGTATGAACTTCTGTTGGCCATTTCTGGTCTTCTTTACCAGTTCCACTTCATCAAATGTCATGTTTTGACTATAAATGCTTAAGTCTTTGATGAAAATACCAAAAGAACTATTTGGTTGCTTATAATATTTGAGGAGTTCCCTCGATTTCGCCAAGATTCCATCATCAGATCCCGACTTGGTGACTATGGGACTATTTGGGAAGTATACCCTTTCCAACAAAAAAAAGAATTTTTCAAATCGGTTGGCAAGTGACGAAGTTATGCGCGAACATACATAAAAAAATAAAATAAAAAAAATACAAACATCCGAATTGAGAACCTCCTCCTTTTTTATTTTAGAAGTCGGTTAAAAACTCAGACTTTTTCAGTCGCTCTTTGAGTTTCAGGGTTTTCGATTTATCGGGACATTTAGCGTCCCGATCAGGTGCAAATCGGGACGCGTTCCCAGACGCCTAAAAATCGGGACATCCCGCGCAAATCGGGACGCCTGGCAACACTAGTTACATCCCTTTCTGAGTTTACAGAGTGTAAGTGAAATGGATATATATTCGTCTATCTACTTAAATTATTACATCAGTCTAAGCTTATGTAGTATATGTAAGTAGATAGACCAACCTACGTATCATATAGATCAATTTAGTTTACACATACATGTGTCGTTGCGTAACACAACTGAGCAAGTAATTTTGATGATATATGCTTCAACTTTACTATATACAACAGAGGTGGCCATTTTGATTCAACCCACGATATGTGTAACTAGACTCTCCGATATCTACTAATTACGAAATCTATTTAACAATAAGAATAAAAGAATAAGCAACCTCTAAAAATTTAGCACTACGCTTCGAAGATGACAACATTTCATATTTTTAACCTCCATGTATTATTACGTTATATGAAAGTAAATCAAAAACTAGGGCACCCGTATTTTTCCATTTTCTGAAAGAATGTACTTTTCATTCATAATTTTAACTTTGAAATTCAGTGTATTCTAAAAAGACGTAAACGCCAAATGACGTCACACATACGGTGGAATGGCGATAAAACCTTTGCTTCGCCGTGACCCGTAGAAAAAAATTATAAAACTGGCAGATGTCAAATGCATTGTCGTTAGAGGTGAGATATACTAGGTAAAATGCGTACTGAGTCTTAGAAGTACGCGTCCGTCTAAATACTTATTCCAAAAACTAGGTCCACGAGTATTTAGGCGTCTCAAGTTTATGAACGTTTCATAACTAGCGAGTCTTCACAAGTAATGGAGTATTTTCGTTTTATGGATTATAAACGTCTATCAGACTTAATCAGACTATGTGTACCTAGGGGTATTCATAGCTATTCTTCATTTTAAATTAAGTAAATCTTATTGAAAACTTCCCTTCATACTATAAACAGGCTTAGGACTGTCAGCTTATTTTATAACACAATATGGTATTAATAGAAAAATAATTGTTGGTACGTATCAAATACTTCAAATAGGTACGTACCAACAATTTTTGTCGATTTGAAAAAATAAACGAAAATTGTTTTGATGAAGTGGTAAGTACGTACGTAAATGTAAACAAACAATAATGAACGCTGCCTGCCAAAGTAATAGTAACTCTAATTGTATTGTTATAAGGTTTAGAATCGCAAAGGTAATAAATCGACTCACAATCTTCGAGTACCAAACCGAACGTCTCCGAGTTTCGAGGAATTTTACCGAAACTGACCGCCCGAGCTTGTTGTGTGATACGTCATACGTATTATAGTATTCTTTGGTGTGAGTGAGTCGCAAACTCCCAACTAGACACGAGTGTGGTAGTTCGCGTCAATTGTCAAACGTCGTACGCCACAGATAACTATATATTACACAGATAACTATATATTAGTCAGAGACAGATAGGACAGTGGTAAAAATGAGCGTTAGTTCCACGCCATTCACGAAGCGCTAGTGTCGCAGACAGTGATGGGGTAAAGCTCAAGCGGTTCAAATATCGTTATCGAAAGCGCAGTGTCGATATCGATATAAAATTGAATTGTCGTCCAACACTACGTACTTAAGGATTGCTTTCCACCTCGATTTTTCTCCAGTTTTCGATGACTTTTATTTTAATAAAACAAAAAATAACCATTTAACGATTTATTTACACACATTCTATTAAACAGGTAAAAAGAAGGAACAAAAAAAATTGTATTAGCGTATTCCATTTTTAAAGAATTTAGCTATTTCTAGTGAATTATCTTCAAGTAACAACGAAATACACACATCAAAAAAAGTTTGAGATCATTAACAAAAGATGAAATATTTTTTGAATGTTGCCTTTATATAAAATAAGATACAATTTTTGAAATAAAAAAATTAAACAATTTTTTATTAACAATTATTGAATTTAAAAGTCCTAATGCAATTTCGACTAATAAATAATTGAAAGAAAAAGAGGTTTAACTAAATATTGTCACCATTTTGAAATTTTTATTTAGTACAAGATAACTCCTCCCCTGGCTCGAACACATGCGGCAATCCTTCTTGGCATGCTGAGAATTAAGTTATCCAGCATTTCTTGCGGTCCCATTCTTGAATAACGGCTTCCCTGATCTCTTTTTAAACAGAAATACAATTATAAGATTTGTTTTTAAATGAAGAATCTTAGAAAAAAAAGAAAAGACATTTTATTCTAACGTAACAAAAACGATTTCGTATTATCAAAGTGATCTCAAACTTTTTTTGATGTGTGTACTCTAGCTACTTAAAACTATTTGTTTATTTTCTTTCTATGTGCTCTAAATTTATCGAAAGCCATTTGTTGGGGTGTACACATTTGTTTTACATATTTCTCCTGGATTCCTCCTCTCAAAATTTTATTAATTATGTTACACCAGTTGTGAATATGCATTCGAATTATTAAATTGAGAAAGTATTCTTTAACGCTTTCTTTATGTTCTGGACACCCCAACCAAGTTAATTCATAGGTTTCAATTATTTTTTGTATCAAACATTTTTTTATACCGTTTTTGGCGGCATGTTTATTTAAATAATCGTGTATAAAGCCCGAGACTTCTCTATATAGCATAATAAATTTTTTGGATGGATATGTCAAATTACAATTTTTTAAAAGTTTGTACTCTCGTTGCTCGATCCATTTATGACACATAATATCTTTTTCTTTCTCAACATAAGTTTTTGAACACTCTCTACAGTTAATTTTTTTTGTCACTCTTCTGCATATATATCCTGCTGTATATGCAGAAGAGTGCACGCGCAATCTTTCGTTTGCAGCATTAGTTGCTCGGTCGCTACTGTATTTTACTGCAACTGTTTTTTTGCTAACATTGTCCATTGTCATGGGTGGAACATTTTCTTTATTTTCTGGTGATTCATGTATATGCTCTGGTTTTGTCAACAGTTTTAAAAAATCAAGAACGGTCTCTCCACCATCATCCTCACAATTAGCGTATATGGAATGTGGACCCATGACATTGGACATCAAAAGAGACTTAAATGCGTTTACAAATGTATTGGAATCGGGATTCACATTTCTATAATTTATGGCTCTGATTCTGCCAAAAAAGTTTTCTAGAGGATCCTGGTTTATGTTTCTGGGATAAAAATATTGAATGTCATAATGTTCGAACAACAATTTTGACAATCTCTCAAAACTTTCTATACTTTGTATACACCCATCAAGACAAGGTACTCGGGTTTTATAGGTTTTCTTGTTTTTTAGTGCCCTTTTGCTACATGCATCAATGAATCTAGCATTTGTCAATATGCTTTTGGCTTCTTGCCAAAATGCGAACTGTTTAGAGTTTGCCTTTATTGGCCCTCGTAGCTTCCCCTTCACTGTGCCACTTTTTGAGCCATTGACGCTATCGAAGAGTTTATCGATGAATTCCACAGCTTCCGCAGTTGTAGCCATTGTCTTGCTGACAGCTTCACCCGTTATGGTAGTTTCTGTAAAACAAACATAGATTTTTTTTAAATATGCCCCGTAACTTAGTTATGAATATATTGGCTCAGCAGTCAGTTAACATTAGGCGTGTGTAACTCTTTACGGAACCGACTCACTGATCCGGATCATTGCAGTGAGTCAAAAGATTGGTTCAGTAAAAACGTTTCAAACGCATCATTTGGATCTGAAACATTATTTTGCTCTGATACATTCCGCGAGACGCGTCGCTCGCGAGGCGACTGAGCAGTGAGCGAGCGAGAGAGAGAGAGACAGACACACTGAGTTACTTATTATTGACTGGCGAGTCGTGAGTGAGCGGGCGACATAATTACAATCTATACAAGCTTTCTTCCTTTTTATTCATAAAGTTAGAGCTATGAGACTTTACGTGAGAATTTTTGGTAAATAGACATTGAATTACGTAAATAGGTTTAGTTTAATAATGTAACGTAAGTATACGTAACATTCTGTATTTTGTATCCTTTGAGCCGATGATCCAAATGAGCCAAATGAAACATATCAGTGATTCGGATCATTTCAGTGATCGAGATTCAAATGATCCAATCGCAAAAATGATACACTTTGCCCACCTCTAGTTAACATTAACGAAACACGCGCTTTTATTGATGATTTGATCATCATCATCATCATCATCTCAGCCGATAGACGTCGACTGTTGGACATAGGCCTCTCCAAGTGTCGCTACGATGAACGATCCTGTGCGTCTCGCATCCATCGGCTTCCCGCAACCTTCACCAGGTCATCGGTCCACCTTGTAGAAGACCTTCCAACGCCCCAATAGCCATTTGTTTTGCAAGCAATTTATTTTAAATTACACTATGCACTTTTAGGTTTAAGTTTATACATTTACAGGATTATTTTAATCAATATTCGCAATCGATTTCTTTTCTGATCTTGTGCTTAATTAAAATTGGGGGTCCAATCTTCTCTAAAATATAAATATAATAATGTAAAAACTTACTAAACAATGAAGTGTATTTAAGCAGTGCACTTGTCGTTTCGCTCAGAGCTTGGGCAGCCACACCAACTTTCATTTTTTTCATTTTGTTAACATATACATGATGATCAGTTAATTTTTTTATCATTTTAGTGTGACCTAGTTGGCTATCAGCCTCATGTATTGTTATAATGTCGTTCCAAGTGGCAATTTTGCCTTTAAAAACCATGTCTTTGGTTAATAAATTATTTCTTATGCTTTTAAGCAAATGTGGTGGATCATACACGACACTCAACTTTTGACCCGATATCTCTATAGTTCCATCTGTAACAAAGTAAATTTAGTTTAGTAATTATTATCTACTAAATAAGTAGGTATCTTATTCTAATCTATGAGCTTTTATTTTATGGAACACCACATCAAATGATACTAAATGCAACAAATATTAATATTATAACAATAGAAATATTAAGTGTTACAGTCCCATTTTTAATATTTACTTACTTTTAATGTGAACAATGGAACTGATTCACTTTTCAATTACAATTATTTAATACATAAAATGATTCGATATTATGAACTCATATACAGAATGACAGTAGCAAACTCACCGTTATGTTCCCCACTCAGATTCCTTTTGCGTTCTGTCTCCATTTTTAACATATTTACAGCGGTTCTAAAGGTTGAACCTTGGTCACACACCACTGCTAATGGTACCAAATCTGATTGTAAGACTTTGGAGATAACGTCCTTTAAAAGCCGTACAACTGTAGCAGCAGCAGTAGTGCCTTCACAAAAATAAAAGGAAATGGGCTGTCGCCAGTTTGAGCACACTCCTTTTAGCATGAAAACCAAAGAATGATCACAATACTTAAGTTCTCTCTCGTTGCCAAAGTCTTTGAAACCCCTTATTACATCTTGTGACTCAACATAAGTGAGATGGGGTGTAAGTGCAACTTCATCAAACAAAATAGAGCACAGTTTCTTTTTTGTATCCCATTTACGAGCTTTGTGCTTTAACAGTTTGAAAATATTTTCATTTAAACCTACGTCAAATTTTATGTTCTCTGCAAGACGGTTTAATGTTCTTTTACTTGGTAAATTAAATATTTTTTGTAACAGCCTATATCCTTTGGGGCTTTCTTTCATAAGCGACAAAGACAAAAGCTTTTCATTTGTGGTGTATCTCATTGCTTTTTTTTTTTTGTTCGCCATTTTCAACTGCATGAGAACAAAATCTTGTGCTTGTTGTGTCATTTTCCCAAATTGTTTATTAAACAAATGGTTATTGCTAAGATTTTTAGCAGCATCAAATCTTTCTGAAAAAGGCTTTTGCATTTTGTTTTGTTTGTCAGCCATTTTTGTCATCCTGCGTGCAAAGCTCCTACAGCTATTTGTGAGTTTATTTGCTGTAAAAGGAATATAATATTAAGTAACTAGTTATTAATCTCTCAAAAATGCATGGTTTTGTAGGATGCTGTACCTCTTCTTTTAAAAGAACTTCTTTGTGATGGCCTTTTAATTTGAATTTGCTCCACACTGCAAATCAAATCTAAAAAAAAAACAAACAGAAAATTGAACTTATCTACATTAATAAATAGAATATTAAAGAGGAATTTCTGGAAGTTCTGGTCAAATTTTTTCACCAATAAAAAAATACTACTACTTTAATCCGTCACTCAGGATTAAAGCAGCTTTCTAATCTCTAATAGGCTATATATCAGAAAAATTTATTTCAAATAGACCAGTTACAGGCACTTTTGAATTGTCAAAATGTCGGTCAGTCAAACAAGTGAAGCTAAATTGCACATTCCAAAGAGTAGATCTCTATGGAGAAGAACGTGCAAGAAACTGCATGGACATTGCTCGCGTACATAAAATGTTTCATATTACGTTCCACAGGAACGGGAAAAAGTATCCATGTCCTTCTCCTGGTTCTAAGCTACCTCTCCACAAATTTTCAGCCAAATTGGTTTTACCGTTCTTGAATTATAAATAGTGTAATTAACACAACTTTCTTTTATATATAAATTATTATTGTTTTTTGAAATATTTAAAAGTGTGAGTGTGTTTATTTTGGTAAGATAGGACTATTGTAAGAAGCCAAACTAGGAAAGACTGAAATGATTATAGAGACAAAAAAAAAATACCTGTGGGTTCTGCTTCTGTATTAGATATAGATTTGTTTGAAACAATATCCAAATGTCCTGTTGTTTGTGAACTTGATGCAGCAGTACAAGGGTACAGTCCTTAAAACATAAAAAATATAATGAAAAAAAGCCACTCTACATTATTCACATGGCATCAACAAATTTTAGTGCAAAACTATTTTTTTCTGTTCTTGTCTCAACTATTTTTTTTTACTATTTGATAGCTAGATATACTCTTTTTTGTACATCATAAAAAATTACAGTAGGAGCTTAAAATTCATAGGGTGTAACAATGGGCGCTTTTATTGCTAAATGCATTTTTTTACAGAAAATCTGTTATGTTTTATATAAACTGTCAATTTTATACTAACTTGTTGTTTCCAACGGGCTTTCTACAACATGTTTTAAAGCATAATTGTGGTCCATCTCACAGTCTCCTTCTGAAATAAAACATTACAACAAATTATGTTATGCTTAACATTAAAAATATGTTGTTTACACAGACTCAAAGAGTTCCATTCAACACCTAGCTTAACCTCTCGTATGCCGTAATTAGAGACACAATTAAAAAGCTATTGTGTCTCGCGTAGATCTGCGTTCCGGCATACAACGAGTTAATGCACCTGATCTTTTTTTACCTGCTTATTTCACCAGTACAAAGAGAAGGCAGCAAAATGCATTGTTACTAGGTACATATTATATGTCACACAAGGACATTTTTGTTGTGTCAGTCTATCTCTAAAAGTGAAAAAGAAAAATTATTTTTTCCATATAATAACAAAACTCACCATTATTTCTAAATTCAGTAGTAAAATCAGTAGGATTTTGTAAGACAGTTGGTTGCTTAGCGTAGCTATGATCGCTCAAATCATTATCAGCTGAAAAACAAAAAGGAATTTAATTACAACGAGAAGTCTTAGTATGCAATATCAGTTGTCATCCGAGATAGGATTAAACGTAGTGTGAATATAAACTTGCAACAAAATTTTGCTATTAATGCCTGTGGTTCACCATTTATGGATTTAAATGCATGCTGTCTCAACTACCATAAAGTATTTTTTGGGAAATAATCAGTCTTCCTGAGAAATAAAGTATTACATGGAAGAATCTACTTACCTATCGACCTCAAAGGTACACCGTGAAGCATTTCCTTTGAAGTAAACAAGCAGGGATAACCTTGCGCAAGCCGGTTACCCGTACAATCGAACTGATGTCTATCGAAATGTTTCTGACACACATATCGGTTTAACAATTGTTCCTTCGACAGACCACTAAGCATAACATTTACAGGAATCAGAAAAGACAACCACAATTCCCGTAATTTATCGTCTCTTGGGAAATTAAAAAGACGATGAGTTTTGTTGTTGGCATTGCAACCAACAACACAACACTTCTGCAACTTTGGCATGGTGTAGCGTTCTGAGATAAACAGAATGGCAATCTGTAGCAGTAAGGAGGCAGTTGGACTATTCTGGTGGATCTCAACTCAAGGCAAAAACCGAGGAGAAAGCAAAACAATCCGGCGTAGTGATGTGCCGAGTACGGCTTGACTCGAGTCTGACTCGATTCCTGCTTTGTACTCGCTTACTCGAGTACCAAATTATTTTGACTCGAGTCCGCCAGACTCGATTCCGTGCTCGAGTCAAAAAGAATTCGAGTACGCAAGACTCGATTCCAGGATTCGAGTACACAAGACTCGGTTCCAAGACTCGAGTACGTAAAACTCGATTTCAGGACTCGAGTACGCGTCACTCGATTCCAGGACTCAAGCCAGGAAGACTCAATTCTGAACTCACTGACTCAACTATAAAACGCGAGTCCAGCTGACTCGCATCTAGAATTCGAGTTCGAGTTAAGTTGACTCGCTCGTACTCGATCTGCGTTTACTTATGATAGGAATTAAATTGAATTAATGAAGTAACGCCTGGTCGAGTCGGACTCGCGCACTATGGGTTCCGTCCAAAATTACCTATGAAAAAAGTTCAATTCCCGAATTGTATTAGGAAGATTTTTTCAAATCGCAAATAAAAAGTTTTTCTTTTGACATAACTACAAAACAGTTTTCAGATTTATTCCTATAATTATCTGTGCTATAAGATCTTGCTTAATTTTGCTATAAGACCTTGCTTTATTTTATAACTTTCAGGACGCAAAATCCTGAAATAGAATTTTGATTCTTTTGCAAATTTTCGACTTAAACGGCCATATCTGTTTTTTTTAGTAAACTTAGAAGTTTGATTTATTCACAGCTTCAAAAGACTGCCGACTTGAGTACCTATAAGTTTTTAATTTTGATTCCATAAAATATTTAAAAAGTGGAGCAAATTATACGGTAGCAGAATCTATTTACCCAGATTTCGGCAAAAACTTGACTCTTACATAATACTCACATTGTTTTAATTAAATATCTCGTGGCTGTATACATGCTGTTTTTTTTCCTCTTTTCGAGTTTTGGGTTTGAATTTCCAGACTCGAGTCATGGATTCGAGTCCAGGACCCCGAGTCTAGGATTCGAGTCAATATTCGAATTCAACACATAGAACTCGAGTACTGGGCTCGAATGGTGGAATCGAGTCATGACTCGAATACCGCATAAATTGACTCGAGTTGACTCGAGTCACCAAAACAGCGACTCGGCACATCACTAATCCGGCGCACTACGACTCACAACACAGATTGACGTAATGACATTAACATACACACACAGACACAACAGTCCGAAAGCAAAACCAATATGGCCGCAAGTGCGACACTAGCGCTTCGTGCATGGCATGGAACTAAAGCTGACACAGGCCTGTCGTACGCCTAAATACTAGAGGTGGGCAAAGTGTATCATTTTTGCGATTGGATCATTTGAATCTCGATCACTGAAATGATCCGAATCACTGATATGTTTCATTTGGCTCATTTGGATCATCGGCTCAAAGGATACAAAATACAGAATGTTACGTATACTTACGTTACATTATTAAACTAAACCTATTTACGTAATTCAATGTCTATTTACCAAAAATTCTCACGTAAAGTCTCATAGCTCTAACTTTATGAATAAAAAGGAAGAAAGCTTGTATAGATTGTAATTATGTCGCCCGCTCACTCACGACTCGCCAGTCAATAATAAGTAACTCAGTGTGTCTGTCTCTCTCTCTCTCGCTCGCTCACTGCTCAGTCGCCTCGCGAGCGACGCGTCTCGCGGAATGTATCAGAGCAAAATAATGTTTCAGATCCAAATGATGCGTTTGAAACGTTTTTACTGAACCAATCTTTTGACTCACTGCAATGATCCGGATCAGTGAGTCGGTTCCGTAAAGAGTTACACACGCCTACTAAATACTCGAGACGCGTTTATGTGGTGAGCACGGAATAAGTCTTTACGCGTCCAGCCAAAAACCCATTCCAAAAACCTATTCCAGTACAATGCGTTCCAAATGAGAATAGGACCGCCCGCCATGTTGTGACGTCACGATTTACTGTCAAATCGAGGAAATAAATTTTTAAACATTAATTAATTTACGAAAATTTTAATTTATTTATGAACTGTGAACGAAAAAAGTTTAATCAGAATCCAGTTCTTCAATTTTACTCATCTCTAAGTTCTTCAATTTTGCCAAAATTTCTTCGATTTGACAGTACGACGAGACGTCAAAACATAGGAATCGGTCCTATTCTTATTTGGAACGCGTAGTATATACGTCTCACGTCTAATTGTCGTCAGCTTGTCAAACTCGTTGGCGCCTAAACTTGTGTTTGTTTCCAAATTATTAAAGTTTTTAACAAGTTTTGTTATTTACAAGTGTTATTATCCTTATTATTAAATAACCATGAAAGTTTCGGAAGGATTTCTAGTTGCCGATAGCAGACTATTTAATGCTATTGCAATATATGCACGAAAATGAATGCTACAATATTGCAGAAACACGTAGTGCCAAGGCATTACTAGCATCACGTGAAGCATATGTTGATACAGCTGTAGGATATGTTGAAGTGAAGCGAGAAGGAAACTCATGCACCGTTAAATGCAGGGTAACACCTGAACATAAAGTTAAATCCAAGTTGTATCAGGTTACAGCGGTAATCGATGAATCTGTTGAGAAGATTATCACAGTAGAATGCAACGACTGTGCAGCTTCTGCAGGAGGCTGCAAACACGCCATATGCTTTGCCATTTGGCTCATAAAACGGTCAGACGAGCCTTCAACTACTTCTACTCTGTGTTATTGGAGTAAACCAAAACTTGCTGGAGCTGTAGGTGACCAGAAGTTCATCTTGGCAAAAAACATTGGGAAAATGAAAAGAGCTCCAGATAATGTGGACATGAGTGTCAATCTCACTATGTTTTCCGAAGAATGCAAGAGACGTAAAGTGACAACAGGAATGATTTTAAATTACTGTGGAAATCAACAGCCCCAGTTAAATGACTTTAGTGTGTTTAATTTAGTGCTGCAGTTTGTACATCAAGTTAATGATCATTGTTATGACAATTTTAAATCATTTTCTGCAACAACTCTAACTGTAGATGTAGTTGAAACTATCGCTGAAGCTACAAAAGCTCAAGCAGACTCTAAACTGTGGCATTCTATGCGCCAAGGGAGAGTCACAGGGTCCAGGATCTACGAAGCTGTTCATTGTAAAACAGAGAATGGTGCCTTAGTACAAAGCATTCTTGGAGGTTACAAAGTGCCAGAAACTAAAGCTATCAAAAGGGGCAAGGCATTAGAAAAAGAAGTACTCAAGGAGCTAGAAAAAGAATTTGGAGCAATCCAACACACAGGGTTTGTTTTTAATATCCCCTATCATTGGAGTTTCACCCGATGGGATTTGCAGGGATTTTGTAATTGAAATAAAATGCCCTGTAAGTGATAAGACAATGAAAAAAAGTTATGTGAGAGACGGTGAACTATTTGAAAAACATAAAGCTCAGATTATGATACAAATGCATGCTGCAAAAAAATTAAAAGGGCTGTTTTGTATTGCTGATCCTAGTTTTGAACAGACAAAACTCCTACATAAGTACTGGGTAGATTATGATGAGAAATATGTGACAGGTTTATTAGATGCAGCTGAAGAATTTTGGAAACAATTTATTTACAATACCGTTTTACAAAGTGCAAAATAAAAATCAATATGCTACATAATATTTATTTCTTTTATTTTCTTTTTTGAAAGGGGGTGCAGTCTAAAACAATTTAATCAATCAAAATACAACTTACAAATAACTAAAATAATGTTAAACTAATTAGGCTATAATATAATATATATAGGTATACACTTATTCTAATTAAAATACGACATCAAAAACTTTTATTCATTCTTAATAATAGAACTATGTAGATTTATCAACCCGCATGCCACAATAACTGCATCATCTGCATGTTGAATTAATTTATTATTTATTACCGAGTGTGGTTTCAACAATTTAAACAGCCTTACTCTTCTTATTACCCTTTCAACATGGATACGCAGACTGGCAATGACCTTGCTTTTGATAGCATCCTGCTTTGTCAATTTTTGATCTTTTGCAACACTGGGTGGCCGAAGCAGATTATTCTGATTTCTACTTAGTAAAACATCAACGTGTTTAAATCCTCGGTCAGCCAATACATTATACTTTGGTGGCAGCACATCCAGAAAACCACTGTTTTCTACAATATTGGCATCAGATGTACGACCCCCAAAACCAACAGATACAAAGTTGACAAAACCATTAGGCGTTGTAGCTATTAAGTATTTTAATGTATTAGCATTTTTATACTGTGACCATGTTAGAGACTGGGTAATAGGATTTGACGGTTTTTCAATTTCTATCTCAAAACAGTCAATAATGCAAAAAACATTTGAATATTCTTTGTTGGTCCTGAAGGAGGCTGGTAAGTTTCTTTTAACATCATATACTTGAGGAGAATAAATCAATTGTTTGAAGAACTTAGATAGAACACACAAAGTTCTGAAAAATATTCTCCATAACGTGGTTAATGATACCTCAAACAAATCTGAGATTTGGTAGAAGGGGGTATTATTTTTAATTTTATACAAAGTTACTATTATATCAAAAGATTTTACTTTTGAATTACTTTCTAAATAGTTAATTAACCAATAATAATTCTTTGGTAAGCCTATATAATTTTGTGGTTTTTTTTTAATAAGATCAAGCATAAAGCTTCTCCGGGTCTGTATTATAGTTTTAGTGTGGATTTCTGATGAGACTTCTGACATTTCAACAGAGGTAGAACTTCCTTGTGTTGAAGGCAACAACACTTCTTCCATCTCATCATCTTCTTCAAACGAAAATTTCTTTGTTTTCTTTTTGTAAATGGCACAATAAGTTGTTCTATCCGATGTTCTTGGTTTCACTTGTACTCCTTTGCTGGCTTTTGTAGTGAATGGATTTTCACAAAGTGAATGAAATGATGAGTAAGCTGTAGACGTGCTGGGTCCAGGTTCAATAATTTCTTGATGAACAGTTGAAATTGGTATCCTCACAAGAGAATGTGGTAACCGAGACTTCAATTTTGGTCGCACTTTCATTGTTGTCCAGTACCGGTAGTTCTCCACATCCTCCTCCAACTAAAATATAAATTTAAAAAAAATTATATCTGTCCCAAAAAAAACCTACATAATAAGTCTAAAAATCATTATGTTATCAAAATATATAATACATAACATATTATTACACAAAATAGTACCTAGTGAAATATTACTGTAAAGTGAGAGCTTTGTAATTTATTAGATGTGGTAACAGTTTTTAAGTACAATATTGCTCAATATATAAACAGGTTATGAAATAAAATTTAGAACAAGATAAATACCACATGCACAATGGATTGTTAGCAGTTGTATAAAAAAATCATTGTCATTTAGATACTTACATTGAGATGATCTTCGCATATATATATAACACGTTTAGGACATGATATACCCACAGCATTGCACCATTCTTGTTTAGCTGAGCTAGGCACCGCAAAAAATGCTTTTTGAGTATCTCTAGAACTGTTTTTGCATGCTGGTACAAAACAATATTTTGGTTCCTTCATTGGCGTATATGTTTCATTGGGATCCATTTTATTGATGAAATAATATCAATCAACAGTTGATAATAATAACAGTAAGCTATGTGTCGAGTTTATAAGAAAATATTGTGCAAAACAATTCAATTGAAAATATCATTGGCTTGTAAACATTTTATTTTCTTAACTTCATAAGTGACATTGACACTTGGTGTTTTCATCTAAAACGTTGAAATGCTTAGGCGAAGGTAACTACTTCATTCCACCACATATGTGACGTCATCACATGTTTCGTGATTTTATTTTTTTTTCTCACAAATGAAGAAATAAAAAAATATGAAAAAAATATATTTGAACTCAGGATACGAAAATAAAGAAATGGTATTTTTGTTTTAAGGTCGTGTCAATTTTGAAATGTTGTCAAAAAAATCAGTGCATTTTAATCAACGATGAAAAATTTGAGCAACCTTTTTTTTTTTTTTTTTTTTTTTTATGGTGGGAAAAAATCATGCATTGACATCCCCCGCCCTTGGGCGGAGCGGGAGATAGTGTCAGACTCTTACTGACTAAAAGACCCACCCCGTTCCTTCTAGCCTTCATACCGGGGCTCGAGCGCCCTTTCGGATAACCCTGGCCCCAGTAGGCTTCGACCCGGCTGGGTCTCTGCTGTTGCTGACAACTCCTTGAGGCGCGCGGGAACAGTGCGCGCCGTCGACGACTTGGGCTTGGTCCGGACAGTTACCGGACGGCCGGACAGTGAGCTACCCATTGCTCACTGTCCGCAAGCCCGCGTCTACGTTGGCCGGAAATCGGGATCAGAATCCCGGCGACGGCGGCGGCGATAACGCCGTTGCCTGATGCGTTCGGCCTCCTCCTTTGCGAGCATTACTGCTTCGCAGAAGTCGGCGACCGCCTGCCACTCCTCCTCGCTCCGGACCATGGCCTCAACCAAGGCCCGGCGCGAGAGGTCTCCGCCGCCGATCGCCCCCACGAGGGCACGGCGATGCTCCGCCCAAGCAGGGCACACCTCGACTGTGTGCTCCACCGTGTCCTCCGGGCGTTCCGCACAGTGGCGACACCCGGGCGTCACCTCCGCATGAATCCCGTGCAGGAAACTCCCGAACGAACCATGTCCGGTGAGTACCTGCGTCATGCGGAAGGTAAGGACGCCGTGAGGTCTTTCCAGCCACGCCTCAAAGAGGGGACTTACCGCCATAATTGTGGCGTGCCCAGCACTGGGTTGCGATAGTCGTTGACGCCATTTCACCATGAGATCCCGCCGGAGCTCTGTCCGCCATGCCGTGACCTGTCGCGGCAGCGGACTTTCACCCCGGCGTTGCATCTCCACGCGCATATCGTGCATGTGTGCAAGGACTGTTGCCTCCAGATCCCACGGTGGTAGGCCAGCCAGAAGGCTCGCCGCTTCGCGGGAGACCGTGCAGTATCCCCGCACCATCCTTATCGCCATGACCCTCTGACAGGCGTTCAGTATGGCCGCCGGTTGCTTTTTCAGCGATGGCGCCCACACCGGCGCCCCGTAGAGGGCCATGGACCGAACGATCCCCGCGTAGAGCCTTCGGCAGGAGGCATCCGGACCCCCAAGGTTGGGCAGGAGCCGCTTGAGCGCAGCCCCAGCCCGGTTGAGTTTGGGGGCCAGACGTCGGAAATGCTCCACGAAATTCCACCGGCTGTCGAGGACGAGTCCCAGGTACTTCATCGTCGACCCGACACCGATGTCAACTCCTCCTACCGTTAGTTGGGAACTCAATGGCGGCGCGTTCCGAGACCGGCGACCGTGGAAACACATCGCCTCGGATTTGTGAAGCGCCACCTCGAGTCCCAACTCCTGGATCCTGCCAACGACCATCGCAACCCCGCGTGTCGCTAGAGCGACCGCCGCCTGGTACGACTCTCCCCGCGCTAGAACCAGCGTGTCGTCTGCGTAGCAAACCACGCTGACCCCGTCGGGGAAGTCGCCGCGCAGCACGTAGTCGTACCCGATGTTCCACAAGGGTGGCCCTAGTACCGACCCCTGCGGAACACCGCACGACATCTCTCGACGTTTCCAGTCTCCCTGGTGACCGGGGTAGACTATAAATCTATCCGACAGATAGGCCTCGACCACTCGACAGAGGTATTCGGGCACCCGGTGGTACCGGAGTGCCCTCCGGATCGTACTCCAGGGCAGGGAGTTGAAGGCGTTGGCAATGTCCAAGGACACTGCCACGACACACCTGCCCCGGGACACCGCAGCCCCCGTCGTGAGGGCTCGCACGCGCATGATGGCGTCCACCGTAGAGCGCATCCTGCGAAAGCCGAACTGTCCGTCCGAAAGGTCCGGCCCCACCCGTGTTAGGCGCCCGACGAGGCGGTTTGCAATGACTCTCTCAAAGAGCTTGCCCACCTCGTCGAGCAGCACAATGGGTCGGTACGCGGACGGAGAGTCCGCAGGGCGCCCTGGCTTCGCTATGAGGACCAGTTTCCCCGTCTTCCAGCAAAGTGGGAACTGGCCCCTCTCCAAACATGCGCTGAAGAGCCCTCTCAGTCGAGGCCCGAGAGCCTCCATGGCCAGGACCCAAGCCTTTCCAGGCAAGCCGTCGGGTCCTGGGGCGGTGTTTTTGGCACTCAGCCTTCGCACCGCCACTCTCATCTCTACCTCGGTCACCTCTGGAGCATCGTCGTCGTCGCTGTTGCGGTCCGCGTCAGACACCGCTGGCGGTGGAGGCGGAGCCATGGGCGGGGGGGAGTGTTCCCCCCGCGCAGGGAACAGAGCGTTCACCGCACCCTCTACGATCTGGGGCCGGAGACTCTGAGTCAGTGGGGGAGCCCAGGGGCGGAGCTTTTCCCGTACCATATTGTACGGGCGCCCCCATGGGTCCGCGTTCAGAGACCCCAGCCACACGTTGCGGGCCTCCAGTTTGGCCCGCTTGATCTCCGTTCGGAGGGTGCGTTTTGCCGCTCTGTATCCCTCATACAGCTCCGCCTCTCTGGCCTCCGCATCCGGCGGGCGGATGCGGCGCCTGCAGTGTCTGGCGTACCGGCGCCGCGCGTGACTGCATGCGTTGCGCAGTGCAGCAATCTCCGGCGACCACCAGCACACCTGGCGCTTAGCTCGCCCTGGACGGACTCGGGGCATTGCCGCGTCGCAGATTTGCGACATGGCCTCCCGGAACCACTCCGCCTCGACGTCTATGTCGACAGGCCTGTCCAGTGCTTGCACCCAGGCCTGTACCGTCGCGGCTTCCAGGAGGAGCTCCCGGTCCATCTGCTTAAGCGCCCACCGCGGACCGCAAGGGCTCCGTCGGACCGGCGCGGCCGAGGTTTCGGCGGAGACGTCCAACCGGATGTACCGGTGGTCGGAGTACGTCTCCACCTCCTCCATAACGCGCCAGTCGACGACACGCGGCAACAGAGCGGGGCTGGCGAACGAAATGTCCACCACTGATTCACCCCGCATCCGCGCCAACGTGGGGACAGGGCCCCGGTTCAGGACGCCCAGGCCCAGCTCCAAAGCCCAGTCCTCCACCATCTGACCCCGTGGGTTCGTGTACCGGGAACCCCAAGCCGTATTCCAGGCGTTGAAGTCCCCGCAAACGACCACGGGGAGGGTACCAAACCCAGCGACGACGACATTTAGCTCTATAAGGGAGACCTGGAGTTCGTCGAGAGATCTGCTCGGGGACAGGTAGACGCCTACCACTGCAATGTCCCCGAACCGTGCTGCCACGCAGCCCCGCCCCCTCGCAACAGCCTCGAGGGGCGGGGTACCGGCGGCGGCCGACGAGATTAACGTCACCGAGCCGTCTAGGTCCTGAACCCAGTCTCCACGGGGATGGACGTAGTACGGCTCGGAGACGACGGCGACATTTATCGACCACTGCGCCATGCTCTGGAGCAACAGATCCTGAGCGGGGGCGCAGTGGTTGATATTCGCCTGGAGGAGACGGAATGGGGCCGTTATTGGCAGTCCATCGTCTCCTCCCGAGCCCTTCTAGGGGGCACTGCCGCGGCGGGTGCAGCGGCGACTGCGGCGGGTGCGGCGGCGAGAGCGGCGGGTGCGGCGGCGATAGCGGCGGCGGCCAAGGAGGCGGCGGCGGCGGTGAGGACGTCGGCGGGGATGGGCCTACGGGCCTTGCCCTTGGCCTTGGCGGGGGGGTCGCAGGACCTGCCCCCAGCCCGGTGGTCGGCCGGCTTGCCTGCCGCCGCACACGCATAACAATGCGGCGGAGCACGGCATTCTGCGGCCTTGTGACCGGGCTGGCCACATTGGTGGCAGCGGTCGCTGCGGTCCACCTCCGCGGCGCAGTGGGCGCCAACGTGGTGCCCCACTTGGCACCGGAAGCACCGCAAAGGTCTGGGCTCCAGCAGTTTCACCTGTGCGGAGACCCAGCCCACCAACAGCCGTCGGCCCTCCCCTGTGATGGTCTTGGCCGCCGACACGGGACAGCTAACCGTAACGGCTCGCATGCCCGTGCTGTCAGCGCGGATGGTGCCCGCCCGGACCTGTTCGGTCGTGCACCCGCCCGCCCTGACAATGGCGGCCACCACCTCGTCCACCTTGACTGAGTCGTCCAGGCCCATGATGCGCATGTCTATGCACTTTGTGGGCCTGGACACTCGGGCCTCTTCCGCGTTGAGGGACGCCCTGATCCTTTCGGCCAGGGCATCCGCTGCAGGGCCGCTGGCCGCACCGGGAACCTCCAGGATTCGGGCCCCCGTGAGCGTACGCCTCATGCGGAAGCCCCCAGCGGCTCCAAGCTCGCCAAGGTGGGGCAACACCGCCTGCTTCGCTTTCTCCATGACGTCGTCGTACGTCACGCCCTTCTTTTCCGCCTCAGGCTGCAGCGTAATAACTACAGCCTCGGAATTCGGGGCGCGAAGTCTCGCCGCCATGGCTCGCTTCCTCCTGTCCTTCCGCCTCGCGCGCTTTTTGGCCGCTCTGGCCGCCTTGCCCGCCTTCTTCGCGGCGCCGACGACCGTCCAAGCGCCGCCGGGTTCCTCAGGTGGAGGAGGCGGTGGGCGGGGCCTAGTCGCCGCCGCGGCAGGAGGTCCCGCCGGTTTAGCAGCAGCAGGCGTCGCCACTCCCTTTTGCCGCCGTTGCTGCTTGGCCGTCGGGGGCGGTCTCGCGGGCTCCGATGCCGCGGCCCCGCGCCCTGCTAGCCCCGATGGACCCGCCTTGGGCACAGAAGCCGCAGCCGCGGCGGCGGCGTAAGACGGCGCCTTTCGCTGCTGGCCAGAGGCCGCTAGCGGAGGGCGCAGCACGATGCCCTCCAGCAGGGACAGCTGCTGCTGGATGCGCAGCTGGAACTGCTGCTGCTGCTGCTGCAGCTGTTGCTGGAGAGCAGCCAGTTCCTGCCGCACCAGCGTCAGCAGCTGGCTCTCCGGCTCGGGCTGGGTCTGGGGCCGGCTTTGCCCATGCCCTTGCCTGCGCTGCCCATCCGTCTGCTCCTGTGGGCCTGCTCTGGCAAGCTCCGCCTGGATTTCGGCCCGGAGCTCAGCCTGGAGCTCGCTCCGGAGCCTCTCCACCCTCTTTTTGATGGAGGCGTCAAACGCCTCCTTGAGGGACTTGGCATGGCGCCGCACCGTTCTCTCCTTTGAGGCTTTTTCCCTTTTGCGGCTCATATCCCGCAAAAGGGTGACGGCCAGCCCTTGGAAGGACCTGCCCGACTCCCCGTCTGAATCCGCCTCGGCACGCCTCTCGCTGCCAGACGGCTCCGAGAGGTCCCTCCCAGGGGCGGCCACTCCGGGGTGACGCCCCTCCGCGGCAAGCCTGACGGCTCGCTGAGCGGAGTCTTTGGCCACCAAGCCTTTCCCCCGCCCACGGGCCCGGCCCACGCCGCGGCTGCTCGAGGGGACTTTCGGCGCCGAACGGCTCTCTCCCTCCGTGTCGGAGGACAACCTGTCCCCCGGCATAGAGCGCCGCTTTCGGGAGAGACGAGAGACTCTACCAGTGTCTCCACCGGGGTCCCCCGCAGCCTCCTCGCCTCTACCTCTACCGGGGTCTCCCCCAGCCTCCTCTGTCTCCGAGCCCTCCAGGCTCCCTCTGGATGCCGCGTCGGACTCCGACCGCGCATCACTCTCCGGTTTTTTAAAAAATTTAGAGTTCACTTTTTCCATTTTGTTCCCACGAGTATTATACTTCGGGTACTTGCTCAAAACACGTGGTTCGCACTAGAGACTAATTTAGCTACCCATTAGTCAAGCTAACAACCTCCCTCACGGTGCGCCGCCGCTTGGAGGTTTGGGGTAATTTTTTATAGAGGTTGTCTTCCTCGCGGCCCGGGCGGTTAAGCCAGGACCCTCGTCCCCCATCAAAAGTCAGAAACATGACCTTGGACAATCTCTGGGGCTACGAGACTAACGGTGGCAGAAGGAGGAGCAAGCCTTCCTCCTGCCTGCCCGGCGGCAGTGTGAGTGCACACCGAGCCCGCTCTTACTTCGCCACTGTGCCCTCTGCTATAGCAGAGGGACACGCGTTGAAGTGTTCCGACAGACAGAACATTCGCAGACGGCCATCGAGGCCCCTTAGGCAGCAATACCCAAGGGGGTCGTTGGCCGCCTCCCAGGGTGCACCGTCCCGCAGACTGGCCTTCGCTCCGGACGTATCCGCAAGGGAACTACAGCCTGCGGGCACTCGTGGAGGTTTTCTGTCGTGGCACCCCAAATTTGAGCAACCTCCTGCCTGTTTTCTTTTCACAAACACATTCGGTTTTCTTTTGACAAATAAGAAGTTACGGGGCAATAAAGTTACAGAATGTAGTAGGACCGATAACAGCCAGCTATCTGCCATTTGCAGCATGAATAAGGCTGAAAATGAAGATGGCTTCGTTACGACAGATGGCGCTAGTCGTCACGTAAACATCTTGTTCCGCTACTAAATTCTTTTAAAATTAAAAAATCAGTTGTATAATGCTAATTCTATTAAGATTGTCTTACCACTTGTGTGAATAACCCGTGTTACTGTTATCTCAATGTAATTATCGCATTCAACAAAACTATAAGTGTTGTGTAAGTTGAACCAGAACTCAAACTGTGTGGCGTCTTTATGTGCGTCAATAATACTACGGAGCGTAAATAAACTACCGTGGACAATGTATCAGTGTTAAGTGACTAGAATTTTGAATAAAAAACCCAAGTTCAAAAAGTGAAAAATTCTACAAGTGTTGGGAACAAAGTCCGTTCCTTTTTAAATCCATAACGAACTTTTTAAATCTAACTTGATAGCGATCATTAATTTCACCTCATAAAAATTGATACAAAATAGCCGCGCCTAATAAACGTGGTCTGGCGCGCAAGAGTTCCCGAGTTCGCGCCTCACCAAGCGAAGTACTTTTTGTGTTTATTCCGTAATTACCTGGCTTTACATTCAGCTACGTAACAAAAAAAAGTTGACAACAGCGTCGTCTAGATAGCCAAGTAGCGGTCAGATACAGTGACTTATAAAGAACATAAAATACTCGTAAACATTAGAACAGACATGTCACCTCAACCCACTACATCTATTAGTACAAATAGTGGCCGCAAGATACCAGCACTCGTCGTATGTCACAAATGTAAAAAGCATGTTGACATAAAAAAAACTGCATTATGTTTTGTCTGCAAGAATAGATATGAACTAGATTGCGAAGGTTATCCGGAGCAAACATACCGGTTAATGAATCAGGAGTCCAAAAACAGATGGCGCTGCAAGTTATGCATTAGAAAATTGGCTTCTTGTTCTAAAGATGCATCTAATATAACAATGAGGAAAAAACCAGCCGTATCTACCACGGAGTCGTCCCCGGATACACAAACAAATCAGAGGAAAAATCAGTTATCTTCTACACAAGACTCTCATGTCCTCACCGACTATGACACCTCCTACGAATCGGATACTTCACCAAATGCACACTCAAAGAGTGTCGACGGGACTACGACTAATTTGTCATCATTTTCGGAGATGCAAGATACAATAGTCCAGTTAACTGCAAAACTAGAAAGTACGGAACACGAGTTGGAAAATACTATTTTAGAAAACAATGATTTAAATAAACAATTGAATAAGTTAACTACTGAAATTAAAATACTGAAGACATTATGTCATTCTTCAACAATGATAGAAAGCAGCCCCATAAATAATGACAAAAAGAAAAAATACACCCGCTTCAGTCAAAATGTTTCATCGACACCGTCTTCGCCGAGAGTCTCAAATAATGCCAACTATGCTTCTCATCAATGTCTGCAACAAAAATTAATCACGCTAGAAAAAAACCTTCAAGACGCTAAAGATGAGATAAAAAGACTAACTTCACAAATACAGTTACTAGAACAATCTCTCAGCACTACACCAAAACCAGAGTTGACGTTAACAACTTCAACCCATTCAATCAAAGATACACCACACATACAACAGCGCTTACCTGGAAAAACAATAGCTATTTTCGGCGCGCAACAATGCGTAGGTCTAGCTGCTGCCCTTCAACATTCAAGAAAGTCTACACATTATGAAAAGTATGGAGTCTTCGCCCAAACGATGCCAAACGCATGTTGTGACACAATAGTTAATTGTTGTACTAAGGCCAACCTACGACCAGAAGACAAAATCGTAATATGTCTGGGTGAAAATGACCGTATAGCCGGACCAGTGTTGTCTCAGCTTAAAAATGTACTTAAGTTATATCATAAAAATAATATTATTGTATTGAATGTATTAAAAAATGACCACCTAAATGTCAACAAATTAAACAATAATATCAAAAACATTTGTAAATACTACAAAAACAGTTATTTTACGAATAACAAATATTTTAACTTGCCTGAAATTTGCAAATCAATTAATTATGTAATAGATTGTGAAGACTACAACAGAAAATATCTAAATCCAATCGAGATTAGGAAAATCCTTGTTAGTAGCAAACGAAGCTTTTTACCTAAAACGAAGTCAAACGCACCCAAAAAAGGTACTATTCCTTATTATTTTAAAACTGTCAACAGCGAAGAACTCGGGTTGAATAATTTTACTAGTACACCGTCCGTAAAACCTAAAAAAGGTACCATACCTTTCTACTTTCAACGTAACACTAAAAACGACACATTTTTTCGTGCCCAAAAATACAGCGCCTAAATCACATAGTTTTAGAATACTCCACCAAAACATTGCAAGTGTACTATCCAAACAAGAGCTTCTAGAATTAACGTTACAGGAGATGAGAGACTTAAACAATGACCCACATGTGATTTGTCTCTCCGAAACATTTATTAAAAAAGGAGAAGAGAGCTATCTCAAGTTACACAATTACGTAATGGCAACCAATTTTTGCAGGGAAAAACATCGAGGAGGCACTTGCATACTAATTAAGAAAGGTATAGGATTTAAAGAATTACCATTAAAAACGTATGCATCTGTAAATACTTTTGAGGCATGCGGAATAGAGCTAACTGAAGAAAAATTGGTAATTATTTGTTTATACAGAACCCCACAGTCTGACCCTAACCAATTTTTAGCTAAGTTAAATAATATTTTAGAATACTTACTCACAAAATACAATTCTAAAACGAGAATAGTTTTAGCAGGCGACTTCAATATAAATACCCTCAAAAAAGGCAAAATCACACAAGACCTGCAAGACCTTGCACACACTCACAACTTAAAGATTCATATTAACGTAGCCACTCGAAAATGTTCTTGTATAGATCACATATTAAGCAATATACTAAGGGTCTTAAAGTATGTTCTAAAACTAAACGAGTATTACGATATCAGTATTATAAGAACAAAAATAGAACTAACAAGATTAAATATACAACATATTCCAATTTATTGCAAAAATGTATACATAATGCTAAACGGAATGCTAACATTAAGTTTATAAATTACAATAAAAACAAATGTAAAGCCACGTGGTCCATTGTAAAAAATGAAATACACAATATGAACTATGGGGATAATATTGAATACATACATATTGACAACGCTATACTCACAAAACCTGCAGAAATAGCCTCTGCATTTAACAATAATTTTATAGACGGTTTTCCAATACAAAATAGTATAAAAAGTTATCGCAATGAAAACGTCACTGCTAACTCGATGTTCCTCACTCCAATGTCTGAGAGTGAGGTACGGCAACATATACTATCGTTAAATAATACCAACTCTGAAGGCTACGATGAATTAAACACCAAAGTCATTAAAACATGCTCCAATGAGATAAGTAAAGTGTTGACATATTTGATTAACCTATCCTTTTCACAGGGAATATTCCCAAACGCTTTGAAATTATCTATTGTTAAACCATTGTTCAAAAAGGGTGAAAAATATGATATGAACAATTATCGCCCTATAACGCTAATACCCATTTTGTCAAAAATATGCGAGAAATGTATGTATCATAGATTAATAAACTACTGCGAAAAATTTAATATCATAAGAAAAGAACAATTTGGTTTTCAAAAACGTAAATCTACTACATTGGCTATCTTTTCACTTTTGAAAACTATACTAAACGGTATAAATAACAACCAGCTGGTAACAGGACTATTTTTTGACTTATCAAAGGCGTTTGATTTAGTTTCACACGTTAACTTATTACAAAAATTAGAAGCTCTCGGAATTAGGGGACTGCCACATCAATGGATATCTTCATACTTAACTGACAGGCAACAGTGTGTCACTGTCTCCAAACTCGACGGAAATGGAGATATGTTACAGTATACGTCTGAGTATAAATATATAAAACGTGGTGTGCCTCAAGGTAGCATATTGGGGCCTATTTTATTTCTCCTCTACATAAACGATATTGTTGATGTGACTAAGCACAAATGCTTTCTTTATGCTGATGACATTTCTATAATCGTAACTACTGACAAAAAACATAAATCGACTACTTACCATGAATCTGACATAAATAATACAATTGCTGACTTAATTAATTGGTTAAATAATAATAATCTATCTATTAATCTTGACAAATCTGTATATATACAATTTAACAAATATTATAATAATAAATTCAATTTTAAGATGGACATACCAAAAATTAACCAGGTGACAAAAACTAAGTTTTTAGGCGTAGTAATAGACGAACATTTGGACTGGAAGGCACAGGTTGAGCATGTATGTAGCAAAGCGAATAAATTTGTATATGCCCTTAGAAAAATTAAGAAGATTACAAATATAAAAACGGCTGTAATGTCATATCGAGCGTATGTGGAATCCTCGTTGCGGTATGGAATAATAAAATGGGGAAATAGTACCGACTTTAGTAGAGCATTTATCGCACAAAAGAAATGTATACGAGCCATTTACGGAATTCCATCAGATGAATCATGTAAACCAATATTTAAAAAGCTTGGTCTGCTACCATTGCCTTCACTATTTGTATATGAAGTATGTATGTTTGTACAGAAACACAAAGAACTGTTCAAAACAGCGGAAGATGTATGTTCACGAAGTCGGCGTGACCAATTCAGACTGGTACTAGACGAGATGCCCAGGAGTGCTAAATATAATAAAAACTGTGTGGCTATGTGTGTGCGTATATTTAATAAATTACCAAATACATTTAAAGTACTAAATTGCAGACATTTTAAAATTAAATTGTATAAGTGGCTGAATGAAAATAATTTCTACAGTGTTAAAGAATTTCTTGAACATAAACTGTAATCTTGATACTATAATTTTGCATGCTTTAATATTAAGCAAAACATGTTTGGACTCTTTGTATTATAACACCTTTTAATACCGTGTTTTTTGCAAATAAATATTATTATTATTATTATTACGATGCATAGAAGGAGGCGCCGAAAGCAAGCCAACCGGAATCTCTGCGGCAAAGCACCAGCAATACTTAGGGCGAGTGCATGTCGCTCAGCCGAACATACCGATGCACTCCCGCCTGCATTTAGGCCTCTGCCACACTAGATGGAAATTCCGCATATAAACTACACAGCTACGCGAAGCGACCGATCTTCCGCGTAGTGTGCCCGTTAGTTGTAGTTTATATGCGAAAACTTGTATTAACGTTCCGTCGCCGATCTTCCGCGACAGAATTTCCGTCTAGTGTGGCAGAAGCCTTACACTACAAAGGCGGAGGACATCGTCGAACATACATATGTACCCAAAAGTTGAAGTTCACACTGACTGCAACCGCACCCAGTTGCTGGAGCCCCCCCGGAAGAAATTGGTGTGAGCACCGAACTGTTAGGTATGGAAGAAAACTTTTGGCCGTGGGGCGTGGTAGTCCGTCGCTTCCGGACAAGTACCACAGGACAGCCCAGGACAATGTAGTGCAATGTAGTGCATAGTTTTGAATCATGTTTACTAACAAAATGATTTTATTCATTCAACCTCTTCTTAGTCTTTCTATTGTGTCTCTAATTACGGTATCCGAAAGGGTTATATAAGAAATTATTTATGTTAGTCTGTAGGGTATTTATACGATATGTGTATTTATTTATTAAAACTTCATGCAACACAAAAGTACAAAGGCGGAATTAATGCTTATTGTGACCTGAAATAAATTAATAGTCCTCTTGGCCTAAAAGTAAATATGCTACTACTTACCAAGATCAACAGAAAAGATCGACCGGTTGACCACCCTTGTACTGTAGCAATTTCATCAGTATAGCTTTCACTAAGACCTCATGACGAGGAAAGAGTTCATCATCATCATCATTTCAGCCGAAAGATGTCCACTGTTGGACACAGGCCTCCCCAAGTGTCGCCATAACGACCGATCCTGTACGTTGTGTCCGTAGAAATATAAAAAACAGGTTGTGTCGTTTTGCTTTTCGTTTTGTGGGCGTGTGCTATAATCGCCACGCTTGGTAAGCGTGTGGTTGTTGCAATGCACAGAGAATGCTGCTGCCCATTCTTTGGTGTAACCTTTAGTCGCCTCTTACGACAACCACGGGAAAAGATGAGATGATGCTATTGCTGCTTTACCACCATACGATGCTGTGAAGTGTGAAGTGAGGAAAGAGCTACTCATTCGCAATTCGGGTTTCCAATAATTAAATCCTCATCCCGATTTTTGTTATATGCGGTTGTTATCTTTTGTCAACTTCATCTAGATAGGTAATGGTTATCCACGTAGTAGACGTGACACATTCAGAGTGACCATAATCTTCGGTGAACCAGTATTTTTGGTTGATGTGAGCATTGCAATAATTGTGCATACGTGATGGTGAATATTTCTTAGAGAAGTATAAATCAAGCCCGACGGCCATTGGAATTTTAACAGGCCTGACTTGTATATTTTCAAATAATCCATATCCAGATAAAAGCCTATATTCTACGGCCCATATTACGAGTCATTCCTTCAACTCGACTCTACCTAGTATTATTTCTAATTTAGTCGTAATTAGCGTAGGGTTTATTTTTTTATTTTACTGTAAGTAATTATAGTTAGTTGAGTATTTTTTAAATTATTGGTTTTTAATAATAAAAGTTACTTCGCTGTTAAAAGAAAAGAAAAACTCTCGCTTGAATTATAAAATTGTACGTTTTTCAAACAAATCAAACAGTCAAGCTTAGAAAAAATATTTAGTTTTACATACCAAATATAATTACTTTGTTTTGCATTATAATGTGGATGCAACACTTTTTAATGTTTTAGTATGATGTATGTATTTGGCAGCAAATGTATCGAATCTCTTCTCATTCCTAGAAGGCTGACTATCTTCTCGGCAAGTTTCGCTGAGGTAGTCAATGTATCAATACCTCTTTCATCTATTCTGTGGTCAATGCTGCAATCAAATTCTCAGCTTGATTTTACCAAAATCGCGCCTGTTTCAATAATTCCACATATTATCCAGTTGTGCAGACAACTGAATAATATGTGTTTTACATCACAATATTTACTACAACAGCTGAACTTCACTCAAAAAAATCCCGCTAATTACACCAGAAATTGACAATTAGGTATGTTGCTTGTTACCACGGATTTATTTTCGTTGGCATAGCGACTGAGTCGAAGGGAAATCTTTCACATGATTCACACTGACTTATGATATGTGTGTAAGTCTTTTTGAAGAATTTTTCCTCCAATCCAACCGACGCAGTCATGAAATCGAAAAACACTCTCAACTGATGGCAATAAAAATATAGCTTTAAATAATTTAATTGTTCAAGTGGAGGGAACGTCTACTTAAATACTTATCACGATATTTAAAGTCATTTACTTTGAATGTCGTACCTAATAACTATTTAAGTAGACGATTTTGGATTGGGCACGCTGTAATTTTATATGGCGGTAAGACCCTAGTTTGAGAAGTGGCTGGGAAAACGTCACGGCGTCCACACTTTCCGCTTGACTTTAGTCCTCACCAGATATGGTAAGTTCGGGAGGCACCTCCGGAACTTACCATGAAACACTCGGGTTACCATTTATTTATTTAACCATTGTGTGGACCGCCCGGAGGACACGGTGGATCATACGGTAGAAGTGTGTCCCGCTTAGGTTGAGCGCCGATGCCGCTGAGTAGGAATGGCCGGCGGTCACCTCCTTCTGTGAAACAGTAATGCTAGCGGAGGAGGCACACGCACGCGTGAGTGAACGGCCCTCATGCCTCAGCCGTCGGGTTCCGAATGCGACTGGTTTGAAGAATGCTTTCTTTTGTAATCGGCACAGTTCTCATGAAACGGAAAAATACCTCAATTAATGGTCAAACCAAGTCTTAAGTGACTTAATTTAATAAAAATTAAGTGATTGTGATTGTTAACCGATTTTGATGGTTCTTTATTTTGGAAGAGTAAAGGCATAATCGTAGCGAATTGGTTGTCGATAACTAGATTTTATACGTCTTAATTATGTCGAACTGCATTCGGCAACTTCATGTGCGTAGACACATAGTGCGCAATTTTATACTTTATACGCCATTACAACAAGTACGCCATTATTCTAAACACAACATCTTGTAGTAATCATCTAATTCCAGTTTGTACCTACAGCATACTTATGTTTTACAAATAATGCATCTTTTACATGTATTCACTGTTCAGGATCTCAAAGAGATGATTAATAAACACCTCTCTTTATCTTCACGTCTGCTGTGCGTGTGATGCTAGTGCCCTAAACTCTATCTCTTACAATAAACTAGCGCGCCTCACTATCAACGATTGCATCCCTGCTTACCATCAGGTGGGATCGCAGTCAAGCACTAGTTTGTATCGATTAAAAAATAAAAAACAAGTGTCAAAGCGCCTTGTGTCGGATAAGCACAAGTGTTTCTTTTCTGAGCCTCCTGTGTGAAGCAACCGACCATTTACCCCGCGTTCCGAATTGGGTCAAAAGCGATTACATCGCGAATCCGACCAACGCGCAACGTCACAAATAGTAGGTACTCAATAGTCCTTATATTTATTTATTTATTTAACAATTCATGTACAGACTTAACTTATATAAGAAAAGAAGACAGAAACAGAAAAATAGGTACATAGGTGATGCTTATTTCTAACGAAATCTCTTCCAGCATACCCGCGAAAGGAGAATTGGAAAAAAAGAGAAGTAGACACCGTATGTAAAAGTGAAAGGAAAAAGAAACAAACAAAACAATTATTATAAGAATATACCTACTATATAAATATATATGTACTATCATAAATATAAACATACATATAATAGAATAAATATCGCAAAAAATACATACTGACCATATACACCTACACATACATATGACCATAGACACTTTTTTTTCCTGTGGCAACACTACAGCTAACAGCTGATTTAAATTAGTCCCTTGAATTTTTAATTTTAAATATTAAATATCTTTGTTTTTTAAACATATTTCATAATAACTCATCAAATAAATAAGATATATAAGTGTATTACGTGTTAGATTCGTGAAATTAGGTATAAATAAGTGCAAAAATTTCAATCAAACTGTGACAGGTAGAGGTTACCGGTACGAGTGATTTTTAACCGACTTCTAAAAAAGGAGGAGGTTCTCAATTCGGATGTTTGTATTTTTTTTTTTTTTTTTTATGTATGTTCGGGCATAACTTCGTCGCTTGCCAACCGATTTGAAAAATTCTTTTTTTGTTGGAAAGGGTATACTTCCCAAATGGTCCCATAGTCACCAAGTCGGTATCTGATGATGGAATCTTGGCTAAATCGAGGGAACTCTTCAAATATTATAGGCAACTATATAGTCATTTTGATATTTTCATCAAGGAATTAAGCATTTACAGTCAAAAAATGACATTTTATGAGGTGGAACTGGTTAAGAAGACCAGAAATTGCCAACGGAACTTCATACTCAAACAAATATCACAATGAACATAGTTAAGCGACTATGACAATACAAATAAATGAATAGTTCTGAATAGTTATGTTGGAAATGGTATCATCGAAGTAACCTGATGATAGTGATGGAGCTGGAAGATAGGCACCGGAACTCCGTAATTAATCAATGTATCCTACCCGTGTTTGGGCTTATTAGAAATGTCATGAGATGCATTTTGGCTATAAGGTACTATCGAAGTGATCTGATGATGGAGCCGGAAGGTGGAAGGTATACACGGGAACTTCATATGAAAATAATGTATTCTAGCAGGGTTTGAGTTAATTGGAATTGACATGAGAAAAAAGTACTCTGGCTGTAAATGTGTTGCAACTAAAAAGTATGAAATAAAAAACTTTTTATAAAAAAAATATAACCGACTTCACTAAAAAAACACTAAAACGATCAAAATAATTTTAATTTCGGAAGTCGGTGTTAAATAAAGAACAAACAATAACGAAAAACACCGACTTCCGAAATTAAAATTATTTTGATCGTTTTAGTGTTTTTTTAGTGAAGTCGGTTATATTTTTTTTATTGCATTGTCATCTTGTTATCAGGTACAATTTTTTACATTTGATTTGCTGCATATTGTTTGCGATCGGTTAATTTAATGGTTAGTACATTCCTTATTCTTCTATTCGGTTGCTTAATGTTGTGAATGACAATTGAACAAACGTAAACATAACCTTAATTGGTTGGTGACAGAACTTAACTTTCTAAAGTATAATTTCTTTTTCACTAACTACTATCTATCTTTTGAACTTCTATTACAATCGACCTAGTCTATTCTATTTTCTTTTTAATTCCTCCGCTTTATAATCATGACTATGACTCGTAGCGCTTATGCTCGCCAGGAGGAGTCCAAACTCAGTCTGGCGTTGAGCGAATTAAAGGCTTCGAGGGAGTTCTGTGACCAATTAAAAAAGGAGATAGATGACAATGAAAACGTCCTCTTTGAAGCTCATGAAAATAATAAAAAGTTAAAAAATGAAATGGCTCAGTTATATATTCAATTCACTGAGGCCATAGAAGACCGGATAGGCTCCAACTTGTTGTGGACGGGTTCAGCCAATGTAGTACAGAGTATGAACATGCTCTGAGTCACAAATACCTATTGCAACAACAACTGCAAGAGGCAAAATCTCAAATATCAGAACTAGAGACAACTAATCTTAACATCACTGCCTCGTTGAATCAAAGTCTATTCAGCGAGTTGGTGCCTATTGCCCCATCAATGGTTTCGCAAATTAAGCCCTCCTATACCATAGATTTGACTAGTGATGATGATTCTACATCATGTAAGAGAGAGTGAGGGTAGTTACTAGTAAAAATAAACTGAAAAAATATATTAAAATCAACAGATATATTATGAAAACCAAGAAAATGGTCAAGAAACAAAAGTTCTTCATCAAAAATGTCAAACTAAATAGGGAAAGGTTACATCTACTGAAACAATTAGATATTTATTCTTCAAACTTAGAAAAAAGTACCAGACAATACCAAACTGACACTAAAGACTTGCAAAGTGAATTAAACCGTCTACAACACAGACTGAGTTCAATTCAATGACTATAAAATATACAGCTTCTGAAAATCAAATGAGGGAATATGTATTGGCAATGAATGAGCTGGTGAGCTCACAAAAAACGAATTGTGAGCATTGTCAATTACCATCTATTGCTTCTGCGCTGGATCATTCATTGACAATATGTAATACCACCTTACCCCGGTCTAGTGTCAGTTTGCCGGTAGAAATTACTAATTGTTTGTCACAACAGATTTTAAATAAAGAAATAGTTATATTTTGTGATGAAATTGGAAAAGGTTTAGGCCATCTTTTGGCACATGAATATCCGGGACACTCAATAATTAACAACTGTATGCCTGGTTGTTCATTATTTGATATTATGAAAAAAATTATAAAATGTAAATTTCACCAGGACACTATACTTTTAATTTTTGTTGGTAATAGGGGTTATGTAAACAAAGGAGAATTACTGCAATATTATAACACCTTGAGTAACCTGAGTTTAAAAAAAAATAGTTATGTTCACATTCCCATATAGTAAAAGTTTGCCACAGGAAGAAAATCTAATTAGATATAAGATCAATACAACTTTGTACAATGTGACATTAAATAATAACTTATTTCATTTAATTGACTCCAATAATTATGTTGGTACTGACTATTATTTGACTAGAGATAGAAATTTTGTAGATAATTACTATCTTTCAAAGTTTTGTAGGAGACAGATAGCTTTGTCGCTATCATATTATTTTTCTATTACAGCCAAGAACTTGGCTAAACAAATTGCTCCTATTGAGCAACGCAATAGTATGATAATTGATTTTGCCAATAACTTGGCATCAAATATTAATTTAAATTAGAATTTAAGACAACAGAGTCAATCTCTAGCATGAATGTACTTACAAACAAAAATATTTCCAATACAGTTTTAAAATCGTTAAGTAGTATCAACTTGGTGCATCAAAATATTCAAGGATTTATGAACAAGGATTTAGAAGTAGACTTATTCCTTAATTGCAATAATATTGACATTCTTTGCTTAACTGAACATTGGCTTAAAAGCCATCAATTGATGTTTAATTTTAGTAATCACCAGGTTGGTAGTTCTTTCTGTAGATGTGATGCCATACGGGGTGGCTCACTAATTTTAGTAAGCAACAACCTTAAATTCAAAGAACGAAAGGATATTGTGAGCCTATCTGTTGAGCGGTCAGTTGAAATAGCCTGTATTGAATTGGAGCAGTTTATTATATTAAGTGTGTACAAACCCCCTTCTGGATTGTATGACTCCTTTGAAAAGGTAATGGATGAAGTATTCCACAAGATTTGCAATTCAAACAAGTACATAATCACTTGTGGTGATTTTAATGTTAATTTATTAGAGAATTCAGGTTTATGTAGTAAAATTATAAGTTTGTTTCGGTCCTACAATCTTGTTAACCTATTTTTGGAGCCCACAAGAATAACTCCTACTAGTGCCACATGCATAGATAATATTTATACGGATATTGTACCAAGTCACAAAGAAATAATAAATTTATTAGATTCTGATCATTGTGGACAAATAATTACTTTTCAGAATAAAAATCACATAGCGGCTAAAAAGAATATCATTGTTAACCCTAAAACTACAAGTCGTTTAGAAACTTTTAAAACTAAACTCATTAATAATTTACCAGGCTTGTCTACATATGATGATCTCAATCATCAATATTTCTTTAACATGTACTGTAATCAATTTAATTCTACTTTTATACCTAAGACTATTTCGGTTAATAGTAATGTGTCGTTCAGTGAATGGGCTACCACTGGTATTCATATAAGTAGAACTCGGCTTTACGAATTGTATGATGAAAGGATTGTTGTCAATACTTCTGAATTTAGTTTATACTACGCGTTCCAAATGAGAATAGGAGCGCCGGCCATGTTGTGACGTTACGTCTTACTGTCAAATCGAAGAAATTGAGTAGGGTGAGCAAAAAAAGAAATTTGTTAAATTTAATTTATTTACGAATCATGAACGAAAAAACTCTGATCAAAATCCAGTTCTTCAATTTTGCTGATCTTTACGTAACTGTGTGAAGTGTCTGAGTAGTGGCGTCATCACCGTCATCATCACTGCTGCTTTCTCTTATAAAATAAAACATGGATTAATAGAGGTTTTTAATATTTATATCACTAACTGTTGTTTTAAATCAAAATAGGCATTATTACCTGTATTTATGACAAAATTCAATCTGGATACTCAGTCGCCGAAGAAACACCAACAACGACGATAAAATGGCGGCTGGCAATTTGAATTTTGAATTTGAAAATTTGAATTTTAACATGTAGCCAATAATGAAAATAAAAAAGAAAGTAGTATAATTTGTTAAATAATTATTATGAATAACTTTTTTATCTATTTCTAAATATGACTTAACTAAGGGTCAGTTAAACAAAATCATTAAAACGCAAGTAAGCTTTTTTTGCAAACCGTACTTTTCAATCAAAGTTTGACAGATCGAGTTTATTGACTTTCCTATTCTCATTTGGAACGCATAGTATGTGCGAAATTATTCAAAATTATTTAAAAAGCTTTGTTCTGTAGCGAAATCGCGTTATTTGAGTTCCAAAATTAAAAACAGTAATAATATTATTAAAACCACTTGGAATGTTATAAATAGTGAAACTGGAAGATCTAAAAGACTTGTAATTAATGACAATGTGATCACTTCAGACTCACAGGTTGCCGCGGCTTTTGAGGACTTTTTCTCAGAGATCCCCATATCAACAACAAAATCTCTGAACTCATCACCCACTGCTGCAGAGTCTCTGCTTAAAGAGAATGTAAAAGCTTGCGATTCTGATTTTAATTTCGAACATGTGACTTCTGTTGATATTATTAAGACGTTTCACTCTTTAAATGTAAAAAAGACTGCAGATTTATGGGGTAATTCTGTGGACGTTGTTAAGTCTATAATCAACATTGTAGCTCCTTCTTTAGCCTTTATTTTTAATAATTGTATCGATCGCGGTGAGTTTCCTGACCTAATGAAAAATATTAAAATAATACCATTATTCAAAACCGGTAGTACATCGGACCCCACAAATTACAGACCTATTTCAGTACTACCTACCTTTAGTAAAATATTTGAAAAGCTCATTCTACAGCAATTACAGAGATTTTTTAATAGACATAAATTGTTGCATACCAAACAGTTCGGTTTTACTAGGGGTCGTTCGACAACCGATGCTGGTGTTGAACTTTTAGGACATATTTATAATGCATGGGAAGATAAATGCGATGCCTTGGGCATTTTTTGCGATTTGTCTAAGGCCTTCGATTGCGTTCCCCATGAAACATTAATCAGGAAACTACACCATTACGGGATCCGGAACTCCTCCCTGGATCTTCTTACATCATATCTGAGTGAAAGGATTCAGAGAGTTGACGTAAACGGACAAAGATCTCCCGGATCTATTGTAAAAATGGGTGTGCCCCAGGGCTCAATTCTTGGCCCATTTTTGTTTCTAATTTACATAAACGACTTACCTTACCTCATAGAAGACAATCATAATATAGTGTTGTTTGCAGACGACACTTCACTTTTGTTTAAACTTAAACGTCAGCAGCAGGTTACTGACGATATAAATATAGCTCTTTCAAAAATAGTACACTGGTTTAATGTAAATAACCTGATTCTTAATGAAAAAAAAAACCAAATGCATTAAGTTTACCATGCCTCATGTGAGGCAAGTAGAAACCAGTGTGCTAATAAAAGGTAAAGAGTTGAGTCCTGAAGATACTACTGTGTTCTTGGGCATTACTCTAGACGCTAAGCTTCAGTGGGGCCCACATATAGACAAATTGTCGAAAAAACTTAGTACAGCAGCATATGCTGTAAGACAAATTCGAAATTTAACTGATTTAGAGACAGCCCGTTTAGTTTACTTTAGCTATTTTCATAGCGTCATGTCGTACGGTATTCTATTATGGGGAAATGCCGCCGATATACAGACAATTTTCGTTTTACAGAAAAGGGCTATTCGTTCAATTTATAAATTAAGTCCCAGATACTCCCTCAGAGATAAATTTAAAGAAATTAATGTAATGACTGTGCCTTCACAGTATATTTACGAGAATATTTTGTATGCCCATAAAAATATAGACATGTTTAAAAAATACAGTGATATTCATAATTTTAATACAAGAAACAAACATAAATTTGTAGTTCCTGCAACCAGGCTCAAAAAAATAGGGGGCTCATTTAGATGCCAATGTATACACTTCTATAATAAACTTCCTAGTCATATTCAACAACTAAGCCTTAATAAGTTCAAATCATTTGTAAAACGTAAACTTTGTCAAAAGGCTTTTTACACTGTAAAGGACTATATTCAGGACGAGAAGGCTTGGGATTGACCTGCTCCAGTACTTACTACAACTGTTGGTATTTTTATTTTTATCTTCTTTTTGTATTTTTTTTTTTTTATTATTTATATTTTCAAATGTGCCATTTCTTTTTATTTTATTTAATTTTTTACAATTTGACATTGGAGATTATTTTTATTTTATTTTACAAATTGACGTGTATACATTTTAAGTACTTAAAGTATTTTTTTTTTCTTTGACACAAATATTTACTTTGCTAAATATTTTGTAAACTATTAATTTCCTTAGATTATTGTAAATGTGAGGACTATGTTGATTGCTTTTTCTTTTCTATTCAGTAATTTTAACGTATGTCTGGCAATTTGAGTATTTTCTGCGGCCTACCCAAATGTCCTTTCTTTGGTATTGTTCGTCAAGTCGTGGAGCTCCTTAGTAGTCCTAAGTTGAGCTTTTCGAATACTGACAAATGCTTACACTGATTGGACAGGTCCACTCAAATCTGTATGGTTCTTTCTTCAAAAGACCATCTCAGACAAATCTGCATGGTTCTCATGTGATTTGACCATTACATATTTACTGTATGGACTTTAAAAGAGACTTTGACCCCTGAGTTTGTTTCGGTGTTTCTTCTCAGGGTAGTCAGATAGGAAACACCGGCCTCATCTAGCATAAATTGACGAAAAAAAAATTGACGTGTAAAAGTGTTTTTTAAACCTATTTGCAAAATGAATATCATTTATCATTTATCATATATATATTATATAATTATAAATACATACTAATAAGCAACTATGACGAAATAGAAAGATAGTGTTCTTTCACCCTTTTTTTGAAAACCGCAAGAGTTTGGCAGCCCCTAATGTCAGGCGGTAGTGAGTTCCACAAACGTACAGCATGGGAAGTGAAGGAGTAGGAATAGAAATCGGTGGAATGGGGAGGGGATTGAAGGAGATATTTACGATGTGACCTGCAGGGAGCATCAGAAGGACGAGAGAAGGAAAAGCGTTCCCGCAGGTAAGAGGGAGTTTAAGGGTTGAAAAGGATGTTAAATAGCAGACATAATATCCGAGTGTTCCTGCGAAGTCGAATAGGGAGCCACTTAAGTACCTTGCGAAATTCAGAGACATGATCATACTTTTTAAGGTTGAAAACAAAACGAATACAAATATTTTGCAAACGCTCAAGTTTGTTTAAAAGCTCCTCGGTAGCATCCAAATAACAGGCATTAGCGTAATCTATGATGGGCTGAATAAGTGTTTGGGCAAGGGAAATTTTGGTCTTCAAGGGCAAAAAGGTCTGAAGGCATTTCAACGAGTGTAGTGCACTTTGCGACTGACTTCAGCGACATGGGCAGTCCACGATAAATTTTAGTCCATGGTCACCCCAAGGTTTTTAGCCGTCTTTACGTAGTCAATCTGAACTCCACTCAACCAGAGTGGAGACAGCGACGCAAGATCCAACTTGTTCCGCATATACCTGCCACCGATAACCAAAGCCTGGGATTTCTTGGGGTTAATTTGCAACCCAAATGAGCGCGACCACTCCCCAATCAGCTCCAGGTCATTGTTAACGGCGGACACTGCGGCTTCTGCATCTTCCACACGAAAGTGATGGTACAGCTGCAGGTCGTCAGCATAGAAATGGAAGTTAGAGGAAATGACTCTAGTGACAGAGTTAATAAAAATAGAAAAGAGGAGAGGAGACAGAACGCCACCCTGAGGCACACTCGCAGTAAGACAACACCAATCCGATGAAGACTCATCAAGGCGTACCCGCTGCGAGCGGCCAATAAGATAGGAGTGAAACCAACTAATTGTGGAGGAGGAAAAATTTAAAGTAAATGATAAATGATATTTATTTTGTAAATAGGTTTAAAAAACACTTTTACACGTCAATTTTTTTTTTCGTCATTTTATGCTAGATGAGGCCGGTGTTTCCTATCTGACTACCCTGAGAAGAAACACCGAAACAAACTCAGGGGTCAAGGTCTCCGGGGTGAAAGTCCGCTGCCGCGACAGGTCGCGGCATGGCGGACAGAGCTCCGGCGGGATCTCATGGTGAAATGGCGTCAGCGACTATCGCAACCCAGTGCTGGGCACGCCACAATCATGGCGGTAAGTCCCCTCTTTGAGGCGTGGCTGGAAAGACCTCACGGCGTCCTTACCTTCCGCATGACGCAGGTACTCACCGGACATGGTTCGTTCGGGAGTTTCCTGCACGGGATTCATGCGGAGGTAACGCCCGGGTGTCGCCACTGTGCGGAACGCCCGGAGGACACGGTGGAGCACACAGTCGAGGTGTGCCCTGCTTGGGCGGAGCATCGCCGTGCCCTCGTGGGGGCGATCGGCGGCGGAGACCTCTCGCGCCGGGCCTTGGTTGAGGCCATGGTCCGGAGCGAGGAGGAGTGGCAGGCGGTCGCCGACTTCTGCGAAGCAGTAATGCTCGCAAAGGAGGAGGCCGAACGCATCAGGCAACGGCGTTATCGCCGCCGCCGTCGTCGGGATTCTGATCCCGATTTCCGGCCAACGTAGACGCGGGCTTGCGGACAGTGAGCAATGGGTAGCTCACTGTCCGGCCGTCCGGTAACTGTCCGGACCAAGCCCAAGTCGTCGACGGCGCGCACTGTTCCCGCGCGCCTCAAGGAGTTGTCAGCAACAGCAGGGACCCAGCCGGGTCGAAGCCTACTGGGGCCAGGGTTATCCGAAAGGGCGCTCGAGCCCCGGTATGAAGGCTAGAAGGAACGGGGTGGGTCTTTTAGTCAGTAAGAGTCTGACACTATCTCCCGCTCCGCCCAAGGGCGGGGGATGTCAATGCATGATTTTTTCCCACCATAAAAAAAAAAAAAAAAAAAAAAAAAAAAGGGGTCAAGGTCTCTTTTAAAGTCCATACAGTAAATATGTAATGGTCAAATCACATGAGAACCATGCAGATTTGTCTGAGATGGTCTTTTGAAGAAAGAACCATACAGATTTGAGTGGACCTGTCCAATCAGTGTAAGCATTTGTCAGTATTCGAAAAGCTCAACTTAGGACTACTAAGGAGCTCTACGACTTGACGAACAATACCAAAGAAAGGACATTTGGGTAGGCCGCAGAAAACACTAAAATTGCCAGACATACGGTAAAATTACTGAAAAGAAAAGAAAAAGCAATCAACATAGTCGAGTCTCGGGTGTGCGTCCCTACCGTGAGGATGTATTTCTGACGATCGTAACTTGGAGCATTTGTAAAAAAAAAAAAAAATGTCGACCGTGGTTAAATGTGTTTCCTGTAACGTAGTTATAGATGAATTGCTGTCGTATATTCAAAATAAAATATCAGTGATCGATGAAGACACGTTAGTGCGATTATGTACATCTACGTTTACCAGTGAAGATATCGAAAAGTCTAAAACACTGCTGTACGAATCGGTTCCTGTGGAAAAGGCGAAAATAAAGAGGAAAAATAAAGGCAAGGAGCAACGAGATCTAGTGGATATAATTAATGTATTTAAGTCAGTGGAGCCGGATCAATTTCCAATTTTCGTAGCAAGGGACTTGGAAAAGCTACCTCCAATACTGTTTGACCACCTTGATTGCACGAAACTTCTAAAAGATTTACTTCGAATACAAAATGAAGTAAAAGAAATTAAAGAAGTATATGTGACGAAGACACATTTGAAAGATTTGAAAACGGAGATATTGAGATTACAAAATGACTCATTAATACAACTACCCCCTTCTGTATGTAAAGTGAACATGAAACGAGGCGGATGGCTTATGGAAAGCGGACCCGTTGGATTATCCCACGTTAATAATTCATCAGTTATAGATGACGGTAATAATGGTATCGATGAATCTTCGTTAGAAATACTAGACAGTAACGAACAATTATTTAGAAAAATAAAGGAGGTAGAAGTAGAAACTTCCGACCGCGATACCATACGCGATACTCAGTCAGCTGTCTTGCTGCAGCGAGCGGCCGAGCGCGGCCCTACCCCTCGCGACGCAAACGGCGTCGCAGGCGCCTGCTCCGACGCCCGCGCCGCGGCCCTCACCGCCGCCACTAGCGCGGCTTCTGCGAGGCAGAAGGCTATAACGTCGCCGCAGCGAAGAGCGGTCGTGCAGACGGCAGCAACCTTGACCGAGCCTATTGTACATGAGACAGTGCATAGCAATAATAATAATGACGGATGGGAAAAAGTATCGTACCGCAGAAAGCGTAATACTATGAGCTACAGATACCTGGGCACCGCCGGTACCGCCAGGGACAATGAAGGGAAATTCAAAGCTGTGATAAAAACGTTACCAATCTTCATTACTAAAGTCCACAAAGACTCGACGGAGAAAGATATTACTGATTATGTGTATCATAAAACGGGCGAGGTGATCACGCTTGAAAGTATAGCTTTTAAATATCCAAAAGAATATAAAGCATACAAATTCTTTGTTTCGGAAAATAAAATGGAAAAGTTTCTTGACAGCAAACTATGGCCAGAGGGAATAATTTTCAGAAAATTTGTAAATTTTAAAATGAAAAATTACACGAACAGTACAAACAACGGTAATGTGAACGGCCTGAAATAAATATTTATGTATAAATTAATAAGCTTTAATTGTAAGAGTGTAAAACGTTCAGTGGAGAGTGTTAGGCAACTATGTAGTACGTCAGACATAGTTGCCTTGCAAGAAACATGGTTGCTGCCCCACGACATCTCATATCTGAGCGAAATCGACGCTGAGTTTGGGTGCACCGGGACGTCGGCGGTCGACACTGCGGCCGGCATGCTGCGCGGGCGGCCTCACGGCGGAGTCGCTCTGCTGTGGCGGAAAAGTGTTTTTGATAACGTTTCGGTAGTGCAGTGCGGTAACTCGAGAGTATGCGCCATTAAAGTATGTATGAAATCAAGGTCATTCTTAGTGTTCAGTGTATACATGCCGACGGATAACAGTGCGAACTTAACGGATTTTACGGACTGCCTCAGCCTGGTGAGTGCTTTAATTAATAATAACGATATCGAAACTGCTTTTTTACTCGGAGACTTTAATTCGCATCCCAGTGAACAATTTTATAATGAATTAGTTTCTTTTTGTCGGGAATCAGAGTTTTTATGTGCCGACGTCGAACTGTTAGGAATAAACTCTGGCACTTATACTTTTATAAGCGAGGCGAATGGCTCGAGACGTTGGCTGGATCACTGTGTTGCTACGAAAGCAGCCATGGCCACTATTGTTAATGTAAATGTTAAATATGATGTACTTTGGTCCGATCACTTCCCTCTTATAATACAATGCAACTTAAATGAAATCAAACCAAAATTATACAATTCAAATAATAATATAAATCTGACATGTAATAAAATAAAATGGGGGGATAGAGAACCCAAACAAATTGACATTTATACCAAATTTTGTAATGATAATTTAAAATATATTGACTTTCCAATTGAATTGAGTGCATGTTCTGACTATGTATGTAATAATTTGGACCATAGGATTATTATTGATAAAATGTATGATGACATTGTTAATATTTTATGCCAGGCAGCTTCTGAAGGATATGAAATAAATCATGTGCGAAGTAGAAAACCAGTAATGGGGTGGAATAAGTACGTGGGTGATGCTCACCGGCAGGCCAGGCAAAAATTTGAGCAGTGGGTGTCAACCGGTAGACCGCGCGAGGGGCGGGCTTGGAATGAAATGCAAACGAGTCGAAAAATTTTTAAGTCGCGCTTACGGTGGTGCCAGAACAATAGTGACCAAATTAAAATGGACATGCTGGCGTCACAGCATTCTAAGGGCGACTTCCGCAACTTTTGGAAGTCTACCAATAAACTCAATAGTAGGCCGGGCCTGCCGGTGAGTGTCAGCGGTGCTACTGACGTCACGGGGATTGCTGAGCTATTTAGGCAGCATTTCACTGTTTCGTCACCGTTGGGACCGTCACAGTTCACAAGCGGTACTGGTTATAATGGTCAGGAGTCCAGAGTCCGGTTTATGGCAAAGGAGGTAAGACACGTCATTATGTCTATGTCGAGGGGCAAGTCTCCTGGCCATGATGATCTAAGTATTGAACACCTAAAGCACGCTGGTCATCATTTGCCCAGAGTCTTAGCGATGTTCTACTCCTTGTGTATAGGACATTCGTATTTGCCTGAGCGGATGATGAGAACTGTGGTGGTGCCAATTATGAAGAATAGAACTGGTGATGTTAGTGATAAACACAATTATAGGCCCATTTCTTTGGCTACTGTTATTTCGAAAGTGCTTGACGGTTTGCTTAACGCTCAGCTGGATAAATACTTGAATATACATGACAACCAGTTTGGTTTTAAAGCCGGTCTCTCTACAGAAACAGCTATCTTGTGTTTAAAGCAGACTGTCAAGTACTACACTGCTAGAAGTACACCCGTCTTTGCTTGCTTCCTCGATTTGTCGAAGGCATTTGACCTGGTCTGTTATGATCTGCTGTGGCAGAAACTGCAGGAAACGTCAGTGCCGGAGGAACTGATCCGTGTCTTTCAATATTGGTACAACAATCAGGTCAATGTTGTTCGATGGTCGGGGACTTACTCTACCCCGTACAGGTTGGAGTGCGGCGTGAGGCAGGGGGGGCTGACCTCGCCGAAGCTCTTCAACCTGTATATTAATGCGCTGATAGAGAGGCTCAGCAGCACGCATGTCGGTTGCCATGTCGGAGGTGTGTGCCTAAACAATATTAGTTACGCAGACGACATGGTGTTGCTGAGCGCCTCCGTTTGTGGGATGTCGAAGCTGATTGGCATTTGTGAAAAATATGCTAAAGAGCATGGTTTGTTGTATAACACGAACAAGAGCGAGTGCATGGTCTTTCGGGCTAAGAGGGGGTGTCCAGATTACTTGCCGGCAATTAAGCTCAACGGATGCCCACTTAAGAAAGTTGATACGTTTAAATATCTTGGACACGTATTAACCTCTGACCTGAAAGACGATGCAGACATTGAAAGGGAGCGTAGGGCGCTGTCTGTTCGCGCTAATATGATAGCCCGGAGATTTGCTCGGTGTTCGGAGGGCGTTAAAATAGCCCTATTTAGGGCATTTTGCACGTCCTTCTATACCGGCAGTCTTTGGATGGACTACACGCAAAAGCAGTACAGCGCTCTACGCGTTCAGTACAACAACGCGTTCAGGGTGCTCTTGGGGCTGCCTCGCTACTGTAGCGCATCGGGGATGTTTGCGGAGGCGCGTGTGGATAGTTTCCACACAATCATACGCAAGCGATGCACATCCCTGGTGCGTAGGGTGCGGGCCAGCCGCAATAGTATCCTGAAAGCCTTTGCCGAACGTGTCGACTGTCAGTACCTGAATCACTGTTGCATGGTTCACGTACTCAATAATTTTCAAATATTATTTTAATTTCAATTATTTATTAAATTCTATTATTATTATTATTATATATATTTAATGTAATTTTATGATCCAATGTTGATTGATATAAATAAATAAATAAAAAAATAGTCCTCACATTTACAATAATATAAGCAAATTGATAATTTACAAAATATTTAGAAAAGTAAATATTTATGTCAAAGAAAAATACTAAAATACTTTAAGTACTTAAAATGTATACATGTCATTTTGTAAAATAAAAATAATCTCCAATGTCAAATTGTAAAAAAAAAAAAAAAAAAACAAATAAAATAAAAGGAAAAAGCACATTTGAAAATAAAAATAATTAAAAAAAATACAAAAGAAGAAAAATAAAAATGACAACAGTTGTAGTAGGTACTGGAGCAGGTCAATCCCAAGCCTTTTCGTCCTGAATATAGTCTTTTACAGCGTAAAAAGCCTTTTGACAAAGTTTACGTTTTACAAATGATTTGAACTTATTAAGGCTTAGTTGTTGAATATGACTAGGAAGTTTATTATAGAAGTGTATACATTGGCATCTAAATGAGCCCCCTATTTTTTTGAGCCTGGTTGCAGGAACTACAAATTTATGTTTGTTTCTTGTATTAAAATTATGAATATCACTGTATTTTTTAAACATGTCTATATTTTTATGGGCATACATAATATTCTCGTAAATATACTGTGAAGGCACAGTCATTACATTTATTTCTTTAAATTTATCTCTGAGGGAGTATCTGGGACTTAATTTATAAATTGATCGAATAGCCCTTTTCTGTAAAACGAAAATTGTCTGTATATCGGCGGCATTTCCCCATAATAGAATACCGTACGACATGACACTATGAAAATAACTAAAGTAAACTAAACGGGCTGTCTCTAAATCAGTTAAATTTCGAATTTGTCTTACAGCATATGCTGCTGAACTAAGTTTTTTCGACAATTTGTCTATATGTGGGCCCCACTGAAGCTTAGCGTCTAGAGTAATGCCCAAGAACACTGTAGTATCTTCAGGACTCAACTCTTTACCTTTTATTAGCACACTGGTTTCTACTTGCCTCACATGAGGCATGGTAAACTTAATACATTTGGTTTTTTTTTCATTAAGTAGCAGGTTATTTACATTAAACCAGTGTACTATTTTTGAAAGAGCTATATTTATATCGTCAGTAACCTGCTGCTGACGTTTAAGTTTAAACAAAAGTGAAGTGTCGTCTGCAAACAACACTATATTATGATTGTCTTCTATGAGGTAAGGTAAGTCGTTTATGTAAATTAGAAACAAAAATGGACCAAGAATTGAGCCCTGGGGGACACCCATTTTTACAACAGATCCGGGAGATCTTTTTCCGTTTACGTCAACTCTCTGAATCCTTTCACTCAGATATGATGTAAGAAGATCCAGGGAGGAGTTCCGGATCCCGTAATGGTGTAGTTTCCTGATTAATGTTTCATGGGGAACGCAATCGAAGGCCTTAGACAAATCGCAAAAAATGCCCAAGGCATCGCATTTATCTTCTCATGCATTATAAATATGTCCTAAAAGTTCAACACCAGCATCGGTTGTCGAACGACCCCTTGTAAAACCGAACTGTTTGGTATGCAACAATTTATGTCTATTAAAAAATCTCTGTAATTGCTGTAGAATGAGCTTTTCAAATATTTTACTAAAGGTCGGTAGTACTGAAATAGGTCTGTAATTTGTGGGGTCCGATGTACTACCGGTTTTGAACAATGGTATTATTTTACTATTTTTCATTAAGTCAGGAAACTCCCCGCGATCGATACAATTATTAAAAATAAAAGCTAAAGAAGGAGCTACAATGTGGATTATAGACTTAACAACGTCCACAGAATTACCCCATAAATCTGCAGTCTTTTTTACATTTAAAGAGTTGAAGGTCTTAATAATATCTACATAAGATACATGTTCGAAATTAAAATCAGAATCACAAACTTTAAAATTTTTTTTAAGCAGAGACTCTGCTGCAGCGGGTGATGAATTCAGAGATTTTGTTGTTGATATGGGGATCTCTGAGAAGAAGTTTTCAAAAGCTGCGGCTACCTGTGAGTCCGATGTGATCACATTGTCGTCAATTACCAGGTTAAAGTCACTACATGGTTTTGTAGACCTACCAGTTTCACTATTTATAATATTCCAAGTCGTTTTAATTATATTATTACTGTTTTTAATCTTGGAACTCAAACAACGCGATTTTGCTTCAGAGCAAACTTTTTTAAACAATTTTGAATAATTCCGCACATATAAACTAAATTCAGCAGTGTTAACGAGAATTCTTTCATCATACAATTCGTAAAGCCGATTTCTACTTTTATGAATACCACTAGTAGCCCATTCACTGAACGACACATTACTATTAACTGAAATATTCTTAGGTATAAATGTAGAATTAAATTGATTACAGTACATGTTAAAGAAACCCTCATATTGGTGATTGACATCATCAAATTTAGACAAGTTTGGTAAATTATTAGTGAGTTTAGTTTTAAAAGTTTCTAAACGACTTGCCGTTTTAGGGTTAACAGTGATATTTTTTTTAGTCACTATGATGTTTTTGTTATGAAAAGTAATTAATTGCCCACAATGATCAGAATCCAATAAATTTATAATTTCTTTGTGACTTGGTACAACATCTGTATATATATTATCTATACATGTAGCACTAGTAGGAGTTATTCTTGTGGGCTCCAAAAATAAATTAACAAGATTGTATGACCGAAATAGACTTAAAATTTTACTACATAAACCTGAGTTTTCTAATAAATTAACATTAAAATCACCACAAGTAATTATGTACTTATTTGAATTACAAATCTTGTGGAACACTTCATCCATTACTTTTTCAAAGCAGTCATACAATCCAGAAGGGGGTTTGTACACACTTAATATAATAAATTGCTCCAATTCAATACAGGCTATTTCAACTGACCGCTCAACAGATAGGCTCACAATATCTTTGCGTTCTTTAAATTTAAGTTGGTTACTTACTATGATTAATGAGCCACCCCGTATGGCATCAACTCTACTGAATGCAGGGACCGGACGAGCGGATTAATTTTAAAAACCCTTTGAAGGGGGTTCCCTTACGATCGACTATCCCTTTATTTAGGAAACTTGTACGAATACTTAGCGAAATACTATGGAAAGCCGATTGAGAAGGAAACCCAAGCGAAATCGTAAGGGTAAGCGCTAACTTAGCCTTTAATGGGTAACCCAAATGCTTTATTGCTTTCCACTTAATAAAAGGGTATTTTCTTCCGCCTGCAATTATTCCTTTTAAGTAGGAGTAGGCAGGCTAGAATTCTTCTTTGACCTCATAGGTTTTATCCTGTGAATATCTATACCTTATGGGTATATATTATATAGAGAATAACGGAATGGTTTGCTTATTTTTAACCGACTTCGAAATGGAGGAGGTTCTATGTTCGGCTGAATGTATGTTTTTTTTTATGTATGTTCACCGATATCTCGGTCAATTGTGGACCGATTTTGAAAATTATTGATTAAAAGGTTATGCTTCCAAGTTGGTTCCATAGAAATATTGTTATGATCTGATCATTAACTTCGAAGATATGGAACAGAACTTCTCACAGCAAAACTGTCGTAACAACAAAAATTGCTTTGTATACGTGTAGTCGATGACTGACTGAAAAAAAAAGGGGAGGGGATGTATCAAACTGATCTGATGATGACGCTAGAAGGTAAGTTAATGTAATCTAACCGTGTTTGGGATTATTAGAATCGTTATGAGATGAATGAGTTTGGCTGAGGGGTACTTTATACATTTCAAAAGCTTTTTTATTAGCGAATTCATAAAGAGCTCACGCTGGCCGCACCCGTGAAAAATAATCTTAAAAACAAGTTAGCATAGCCTACAGGCTTACACTAGGCGTACACTAGGTACACCTAGTGTACGCATCACACTTCTATACACAGAGGCATAGTTCACGCGAACGAAGTCGCGGGCACAGCTAGTACATAATTATATTAATACGCACACCACTAAAATACGCTTTGTTGCGCTACGCGCTCACACCACTAAAGTACGCCTATTGGCCAAAACCCATGAATTTGGCGAACGAACCGTGAGCCTTCCTATACAATTGTTGTACCTACTTAAGGTGGACTTGCGGAACTGTTGCCGATGATACCTCTCGCTAAAATAGTAATGAAATATCTTTAGGTACTATTCTACATCAAGCTATTACTACTACTATTACTAGGTACTTAGGTACCTGTTATAAAACCGTAACTTATTCATTTTGATATATTTTTAAGCATTATTAATAATGCACGTCACATTCGCATCCCGTCCTAGGTATTATATTATACCGTTACATATGCAGATAGAGACCCCACTCAAATCGCGCGCGATTTCGCGCCATTACGGTTAAACAACAAGCGAACGCCGGCGTCCGTATAGATTATAAAATATTGAGCATTTATTTATAGAGTACTAGCTGCTGCCCGCGACGTCGTCTACGTGAAGGCTCTTCAGCACCAAAAATACCTAAGATGCCAGTGTTGCTATAGGATTATAAATAAACAACTTTTAAAATAGCATTAAAATATAAGTTTTTTTTGCAAGTGAAGAGAGTTATATGGGAATCCTGCTGAGTTCAGTCATAAGATGTGACTGAAGGAAATAGAGAAAATAATGCAGGAATACCTTCCAAGAAGACATTCCAAGACACAAAAGAGTAAAAATACGTACAAAGGTATCATACCTTACAACACTTCCCTATAAACTACGTTAGTAGTTATGCTGCCAGGAGCCAAAATGGAAAGAGAGTCAGGACTGGTGACGCAAGAGCAAGCGATGTACAGTTGACAGTGTGAGAAGCAACTTGTCCTGAGGTCGACACCCGCTACCCTCAGTGTCTGCCTCTGCGACTTATTGATTGTCATCGCGAAGCAAACACCCATGGGAAACTGTACGCGCTTGAACTGGAACGGGGAGTTATGAGGTATGAGGGGAATGTGTGGTATAAATACTGCCTCGCCGACACCACAACCCGTAAAAATTTCCGCCTCAATGGTGTGCCTGTGGAGCGAGATAACTTTAAGGCGGGTCCCGTTACACAACTTCGGAGGAGATAGGTTCCGAAGAAGCATAATCGGGACACCGACCTTCAGCTTGATGGTATGCGCTGGAAGTCCACTTGCTAACGGGGAGTTCAGAAATTGCACGGGATAATGTGTGGCGTCATCTTGCTCGACAACAGTGTTTATCGAGGTGTAGACCACTTCATTCCCCTCAATTTCCGAGAGAATGCATTCGTTAATTGCTGCAGCCTGATCATTTTTGGGCGTCAAAATGGCCTGCTCACACACCTAAGAATTCTGTTGGTGCGGTATACAACTGATGTCCCCGTACACACAGCGAATGAGTTCTTCTAAGCTGGATACCACTCTACCGAGAGACTGAAGCACCACCTGTCCACCTCTCTCTTCTGTTAGAGTGCCTTCGCCAAGACTTAGCAGGACATTGGAGAATTCTCGAGCACGTGCATTGCCGCCGAGCGGAGCTCTCATATTAATGGTCACGCGCAGCGTACGAACTCGTGACCACAACGAAGATCATTTCATCGAAGCATTCACCTCGTCAGCCCTCGATCCCCGCGTCACCACGGGAAGTGTTTGCCGGAAATCGCCACTGAACAAAACTGTGACACCACCCATCAAATGTTCGTCCCTGCGGATGTCACGCGAGGTTTTGTCCACGGCCTCAACTGCCTTCCTATTGTCCATCGTACACTCATCCCATACGATCAGAGAGCAATCCTTAAGCACGTGTCCCTTATCGCTGTTACGTGACACACCACAAACAGGTCTTTCGGCGCTATCTAAATCGATGGGAATTTTAAACATGGCATGTGCTGTTTTGCCACCCGGAAGCAGTGTGGCAGCGATTCCCGACGACGCAATAGCAATTTTGGCCTGCCTCCTGACCTCTGCAAGTATGCCAGTGGTAACAAATGTTTTTCCTGTTCCACCAAGAGCATCCAAGAAAAACATTTTACCCTGGTTTTGCCCAACGCTTTCAAGGACGGTGTCATAAATTTGTTTTTGCTCTGAAGAGAACAAAGCGACATGGTCATTTCGTATGGTGTTCATTTTGCCTGAATCGTAATTTGTCTCAGCGTTATACTCCCGATTTCCACGGTCTTATTGCGGTGATGATTGTGAAGCTGGTAACCCATATTCGATCAGTGGATTACCGCTGATAGAAATTACCACATCTTGAAATGAACTGAGACAGGTGTTCAGCACGCGTTCATCAGTTACTTCGACTTTGTCTCTAATAGCAGGTCTCAAAGCTCGTAGAAAATCTTCAGACGGATGATGGCGATACTTCTCCCACAAAGCTATCGGGTTCGTGACTCCACAAATCACCAAGATGACGGCAAACAGATGACGTATGTGGCTGGGACTGTCACTGACGCTCGCCTCCGCGAGGGTGTCATTCCAATTTTGGTTACCGTCGAGAAGGTGACGTACTACGCCGGCTGCGCGGTAAGTGGGATACTCCACGCCATCAAATGTACTCAGAAAGGTGAAAGACGTTGGGCCTCGGACAGTGTGAAGTAACAACCGCAGAAAATAGCATTTGCCATTATTTGGATGCACGGTATAATCCCTACCCAATGCGGTGTCCTTGAAAATTCCCAGAAAACCTTCCACAGCTCCTCCTCGTTGACGTCGGTTAAAATACACCCCTTTGCTTGTCGTACGGGTAATATGAAGGCACCTCATACGTAAGGGATCTCGCAAACTGATCGACTTCACAGAGCCTGAAAAATGTCACCATGTAATACACCACATTTTTTTTAAATTGTCTTCCTCATCTTTGCTCAAGATGATGATTTTGTTGGAACTTGAATTTGTCAAAACGAATTATACTATACAACTTTTATGAAGAAAATACACATTACCATCTATGAATTTTAAGAATAACTAACTACCAACCTCGCCAACATGATCAAATTATTAATTTCCAAAAAGTATTAACATGTAACTTGATTTGATTTTTATGAAATCTCATAGATGGCGCTGCTTTAAAATTGTCGTTATACTACTAACATTCATTAAATTATGTTTCTCTGTCCAAGTTACTTAAATGGCGTAGTTTTTATAGTGTAAAGCTAGATAATAGCATGGCTTACTCAAAAACAACATTTAAATATGCTTCGTTAGATCACACCTTGTCCCAGAATGCGTAAGAAAAATAAAGATTCACAGCTCCTCCCCCGTAGGTTATAGCGTGATAATATGTAGCCTATATGTTGACCCGACCTCTTAGTAATATTCATGCAAAATTTGAAGTAAATCCATGCAGTACTTTTTGAGTTTATCCCGGACATACTCGTCTGTTTGTCTGTTTGTCTGTATACAAACAGACAAACAGACAAAAATTCTAAAAACTATATTTTTGGGTTTGATATCGATTGTACATCACGCCCCAAGTATTCTTTTAAAAAAATATTCAATGTACAGTTTTGACTTTCCTACGATTTTATTATATGTATAGATTTATCCAAGAACGTAATCAAAAAGTTCTATATAAAGTAGTCTGTAAATATCGAAAAAAACTTTTTACAAAAAAAAAAAAAATATAACCGACTTCTAGGATATATAAAATCTTTGCCGACTTCAATGTTCACTGAAAAGTACAAAATAATTTAAATTTCGGAAGTCGATGTTAAATAACGAAGGGACAAAACTATTATAGAAACACCGACTTCCGAAATTTAAGTTATTTATTTTACACTTTTTAGTTACGGTCAGTTATGGTACTTTTGATTTATTTGTTGGAATTATTTGTCTCGTCATAGTGAAAATATCTATGCACTGCATCTTTTCTTGGCTATTGTATAGCTATAATAATATCATATTATTCATATTATTACCGTGCCCGTGACTTATTAGTATGTAGTAAACAAACACAACATCATGCACACAAATACGCGCTGCGCCAACGCTGCACTCACTGACACGACGCACGGCACACGAAGTTTTAAAAGAAAGATCATAAGTTATATTTTAGCATAACGCGGTGATCGGTAGGCTTATCTTTGTGTGCCTTAGAGTTGCCGAATTCGTCTGCACGTGCTGCTACTAGCTTCAGATCGCTCTTATTTTACTAAAAATACGGTTCAAACTCGCTTGAATTAATATATTGGTTAGCGCTTACGAAGGGGTTTCCCTTTCAGAATGGGATAGCTGATTGTTAGCGCTTTTTGTATTCGACTGTAAAAACCCAGATAATTTTTTGGGATAGTCAATGAATGGGTTTCCCTCGAGAAGGTTAGCTAAAAAACTATCCAGCAAAACCATGGGGGTTTTTAATTGAATTAATATATTCTAGCCCTTCAAAACCCGGGGTAAAACCCTATAAAAGGAAAGCGCTATCGGTCCCTGACTGAATGAACTACCAACCTGGTGATTACTAAAGTTAAACATGAACTGGTGACTCTTAAGCCAATGTTCTGTTAAGCAAAGAATATCAATATTGTTGCAATTGAGGAATAATTCTACTTCTAAATCCTTGTTCATAAACCCTTGAATATTTTGATGCACCAGGTTGATACTATTTAATGATTTTAAAACTTTATTGGAAAAACATTTTTATTCATCGGTACATCCATGCTAGAGATTGTCTCTGTTGTCTTAATTTCTAATTTAAATTATTAACTATGTCAACATTTGATGCCAAGTTATTGGCAAAGTCATTTGAAATGTTGCATTGCTCAATAGGAGCAATTTGTTTAGCCAAGTTCTTGGCTGTAATAAAAAAATAATATGATAGCGAGACAGCTATCTGTCTTCGACAAAATTTTGAAAGATAGTATCTATCTACAAGATATCTATCTTTTGTCAAATAAAAATGAGTGCCAACATAATTGTTGGTGTCAATTAAGTGAAACAAGCTATTATTAATAGTCAAATTGTGCAATGTTACATTAATCTTATATCTAATTAGATTTTCCTCCTGTGGCAAACTATGACTGTATGGGAATGTGAACATAACAATTTTTCTTAGCCTGAGGTTACTTAAAGTCCTATAATATTGGAGTAATTCTCCTTTGTTCACATAACCCCTATTACCAACAAAAATCAAAAGTATAGTATCCTGATTGAAGTTAGATTTTATAATTTTTTTCATTATGTCAAGTAATGAACAGCCAGGCATACAGTTGTTTATTATTGAGTGTCCCGGATATTCATTTGTCAAAAGGTGACCTAATTCTTTTCCAATCTCATCACAAAATATTACTATATCTTTATTTACACTCTGTTGTGAAAAACAATTGGTAATTGCAACGGGCAAACTGACACTAGACTGGGGTAAGGTGGAATCGCATATTGTCAATAAATGCTCTGGCACAGAATCAGTAGATGGTAATTGACAATGCTCACAATTTGTTTTTTGTGAGCTCACCAGTTCATTCATTGCCAATACATATTCCCTCATTTGATTTTCAGAGGCAGTATATTTTATGGTCATTGAACTTAGCTTGTCTTGAAGACGGCTTAACTCACTTTGCAAGTCTTGAGTGTCGGTTTGGTATTTCCTAGTACTTTTTTCCAAGTTAGAAGAGTACATATCTAATTGTTTCAGTAGATGTAATCTTTCCCTATTTAGTTTGACATTTTTGATGAAGAACTTTTGTCTTTTGACCATTTTCTTGGTTTTTACAATATATTTGTTGATTTTAATATATTTTTTCAATTTATTTTTACTAGTAACTACCCTCATTCTTTTACATGATTTAGAATCATCATCACTAGTCAAATCTATGGTATAGGAGGGGATAATATGTGAAACCATGGATGGGGGCAATAGGCACCAACTCGCTAAATAGACTTTGATTCAACGAGGCAGTGATGTTATGATTAGTTGTCTCTAGTTGGGATATTTGAGATTTTGCCTCTTGCAGTTGTTGTTGCAATAAATATTTGTGACTCAGAGCATGTTCATACTCTGTGCTACATTGGCTGAACCCGTCCACAACAAGCTGGAGCCTATCCCGGTCTTCTACAATCTCAGTGAATTGAATATATAACTGAGACATTTCATTTTTTAACTTTCTATTACTCTCATGAGCTTCAAAGAGGACCCTTTCATTGTCATCTATTTCCTTATTCAGCTGGTCACAGTACTCTTTTGATGCCCTTAATTCGCTCAAAGCCAGACTAAGTTTGGCCTCCTGCTGACGAGCATAGGCGCTACGAGTCGTAGGCATGATTACAAGGAATTGAAAAGAAAACAGAATAGACTAGAAAGGTTGTGATAGAAGTTTAAAAGATAGATGAAAGAAAATAAACTTTAGAAAACTAAGTTCTGTCACCAACCAAGGTTATGTTTACGTTTCAACTGTCATTCCACAATATGCAGTCGATTATAAGAATAAAGTTGTAAGTATAATTATTGATCGCAAACTATATAATAGCAAATCAAAATGTAGTATTTTACCTGATATCAAGATGACAATGCAAAAATCACTCGTACCGGTAACCTCTTACTGTCACAAATAGGGTTCCCAACCCTCCCGGATTGCCCGGGAGACTCCGGTAATAATGGTTAACCTCCCGACCTCCCGGAGAAAAACAATTTCTCCGGTTTTTCTAAAAATTAAATGCATCCGTCGCTCGCCAGGCCTGTTAGTCTAGTGGTTAGTGCCCCTGACTGCTATGCCGGAGGTCGTGGGTTCGATTCCCACCCAGGACAAATGTTTGTGTGATGAGCACGTTCATTTGTTCTGTGTCTGGGTGTAATTTATTTAAGATAGATAATTTATTAACATAAAAAACATGTACAAATGCAGTGAGGCCTTGATTCCTGTGCTAGGTGGAACACCTGTGTTACAGGAATCAGTATCTTCTCCCAATAATTTAGTGCAAAAAATCCATTAAAAATTGAAGAAATACATTATCTTACAAAAAAACATTTAAAATAGGAATATTTCATTCGAACAAATTTAGAGAATAATAATTTCATTATTTTATTAAAATAGTTGTATAATTAAAATTATCATTAAGAATTAATTAAAAGTAATAAATTATTGCAAGTGAAAAAGAAGATAAAAACTTAAAACTAATACAGTTTAATTTATCTGTAATATGTATGTCTTTAGTAATATATAAGTATGTTTATCATTTGTCTAGTACCCATAACACAAGCTCTACAAGCTTACACAAGCTTGGGACTAGACGGCGCTGTGTGATAGTTGTGGAATATTATTATTATTATTATTTATTATTATTCATTTGTCATTATGTACGAGATTACCATCCTATGCCATTTCTTTCAATGGAGTATCAGTGGTTGACCATCGGAAAGTCATAATGACGCCATTATATTAGTAGATTACCAAAACTTGTCAAAATCAACAATTATGAAATCAATGATAGAACATTCTGACACCATTGTAATAGCAGACTTGAGGCCCAGTAATTGTTAAATATTGACTTAGATAGTGACCAATTTTACGAGGTTGGACTTTTGCGTGAGATGCAACCACATCTTGTGTTTTAACGATTTTCTTTAATACAAAAATAAATTTCTTAAACACAATTCTCCCGGGTTTGTCCTTTTGAGAGTTGGTAACCCTAAGTCACAAAGTTTGATCGAAATTATGCAATTATTTACACTTTATTGAACGGTTTTAACACGAAATACACTTAAATACCCTATTAACTTGTTGAGTAATTGGAAATAGGCTTTAAAAACATAGAAAATTAATATTTAAAATTAAAATTACAAGGACTAATTCAAATCAGCTGTTAGCTGTAGTGTTGCCACAGGAAAAAAAAAAAGATTTAAGGATCCCAAGAAGGATATCGAAATCAACAGAATTGAAGGCACTGCTAAAATCCAGAAGAACAAGTAATGTAAGAGACTTGTGGTCCATGGCCCAGCGGATGTCATCAGTAACCTTCAAAAGGGCTGTGACAGTGCTGTGACCAGGCCAAAAACCGGATTGGAAAGGGCTGAGAAGATCATTACTAGAAACAAAGAGAGAGAGTTGGTGATGGACAATATGCTCAAGAACTTTTGAAAGATAAGGAAGGATGGAAATTGGTCTGAAGTCAGTCAGTGAGACCGGGTTAGGGATTTTGGGTAAAGGGATTATATGGGCTTTTTTCCAGACATCAGGAACCGCGCAAGAAAACAAGGAGAAGTTAAAAATGTGGGTTAAGACGGGAAGTATTGCTGGGAGGATAGGGAAAATCATTCTTGAACATATGTTGTCATTGCCAACTGCTGAAGAGGAGATAGCCTGAATGGATTTTTTGACATCGGTTTCACTCACAGATCTAAATTCAAAAGATGAACACTGCGGCATTGGCAAACAAGACAACTTATTCAGCGTATCTGATTTGACGTGTGGATCTATAGTTACAGGGGGAAGTGAGAAATGCTTGTTTAGAGCACACACGTCAGTATCATTGCTGGAAACAGCAGGGGACTTACCAATGCCGACAGTTTTCAAAAATTTCCAGACTTCGGAAGAGTTCCGGTTGTCAAGAGAATTATGGAAGTAGCGTCTCTTTGCATCTCTACACATACGACTGCAGCGTTTACGCAGCTCTTTAAACAAGCTCTGGTTGTGCTCGGAAGGACAGCGCTTGAGCCTCCTTTTGGCTCGATCTCTACTTGCCATCGCATCCTTAATGGCGAGAGTGAGCCAGGGAGCCGGGGCATATCGGACTCTAACTCGACGAATCGGGGCGTGTCGATCGTAAAGACTAAGTAATTTACTGTTGAAAGTATTAACCATATCGTCAATAGAAGAACTATGGAAAACATCAGTCCAGTCTACGCCAACAGCATCTCGAAGCAATGCCTCCAGATCCATGCCCTTGTAGTTTCGTAGGAAAATATGTTGTGACTTGCGTTTAGGAGGACGAATCTTATAAGACATAAAAATTAAATCGTGGTAAGAAAAACAAGCGGTGAGCTGGCCGTGGACAGATACATTATTGGTTTTAGAGACAATCATAAGATCCAAAAGAGAAGGGGAGCAATTAGGAAAATGATGAGTAGCAGAGAGAGGCAGAATACTGAGGTTAAAAGAAGATATGAGAGATTGAAGTTTCTGAGAACGAGAGTCACTTTTAAGGAGACACGTGTTAAAATCACCCATCAAGACCACGTGATCATAGGTAGGACAGAAAGTATTTAAAAGTGTTTCGAAAGAATCAAAGTAATCGATACTGAGGTTAGGACTATACAATACTCCAAGAAGCATTTTAACATGATATAAAGAAATTTCTATAAAAATATATATATTATTATTATTATTTTATATTTTGTGAGTATCTATTAAATTTGGTCGGATTTGCGATATAATCGCTTTTGACGTAATTCGGAGTTAAGGGTTCGTTTTCTATTGCAGTAGCATTAGCATTATCAGCCTTATAATAATGTTTCCACTGCCGGGAAGCAGGCCCCCTCTTTAGGAGACCCCTAAGCCGTAATCCACCGCACGCGGTCCCTGTACAGATTGATGGACGTCACATGTCTTCGAATTTATGATTTTAGGACATGACAGTTTCCTTACGATGTTTTCTTTCACTGTTTCGAGAGCAGTGGTGATGGAATAAATTACACAAAATAATGCGCTTGGCTGGATGTGAACTAAGTAGTTTTGCAACAGAACTCTGCTTCTGCTTCTGCAAAAATTCCGTAAGCTTTTTCACTTTTTTTTTAATTGATATAAACTAGTGCTTCACTGCGATCCCACCTGATGGTAAGCAGTGATGCAATCGTACTCCGTTTTCGGTTCCGCACATTTTATAACAGAAGCCAGAACGAGGAGCGCGGGGGTTTGGGGGCCCGTAGACGGGTAGGTACTGTAGTAATCATCATCATCATCATTTTAGCCGATATACGTCCACTGTTGGACATAGGCCTGCCCCAAGCGTCGCCACAACGAACGTTCCTGTGTGTCTCGCATCCATCGGTTTCCTGCAACCTTCACCAGGTCATCGGTCTACCTTGTAGTAGGCCTTCCAACGCTGCGTCTTCCGGTACGTGGTCGCCACTCCAGAACCTTTCAACCCCAACGGCCATCTGTATTGCGAGCAATGTGCCCTGCCCATTGCCACTAAGTTTGGCGATTCATCGAGCTATGTCGGTAACCATGGTTCTCCTACGGATATCTTCATTTCTGATGTGTTCATGCAAGGGAACTCCGAGCAAAGCCCTTTCCATTGCTTTTTGAGTGACTTTAGGTCTGTACCTAATGTGGTGTACCAAAGCAAATAAGGTAATAATAATATTCTCCTTGCTCCAATGGTTTCAAATGGTGGCATATTATGTTGGCGTGTTCAATTTTCTAGTAGACATCGAGAAGGTTTTTCTTTTTAGCGCTATCTGCGTGTCTTACAACAAGCTTTTTAGCCCAAGTAATAAAAATATTGGTAATCATAAATATAGGTACCTAATATCATAAACATCAAGTGCGTTATTTTGAAATTAGGTAATAAAGTCCATTCCAGTCAAGGACTTTGTGAACTGTTGGCAAGGATATTTTGGAAACCAACATCAGATCAAAGAAATTGTACACCCTATGGACTAACTATATGATCTAAGATCCGATAGAAGAAATCTCTTTTCTCATCTGTTATTTGATTATAATAAATATTATATGCTAGACTAGCGGTGCCCGCGACTTCGTTCGCCTGGACTACGGGATTTAGAAATCATTTTTTCTAAAATAAAAGTAGCATAAGTTACTCCTTATTACATCAGCTACCTACCAATAAAGTCCCGTCAAAATCGGTCCAGCCATTTCAAAGATTAACCGGAACTAACCGATAGACAGATAAAAATTGTAAAAATGTTATTTTGGTGTACCGTCTAGATAATCATATGCTTATAGTATGGGCACGCCACAATCATGGCGGTAAGTCCCCTGTTTGAGGCGTGGCTGGAAAGACCTCACGGCGTCCTTACCTTCCGCATGACGCAGGTACTCACCGGACATGGTTCGTTCGGGAGTTTCCTGCACATGATTCATGCGGAAGTGACGCCCGGGTGTCGCCACTGTGTGGAACGCCCGGAGGACACGGTGGAGCACACAGTCGAGGTGTGCCCTGCTTGGGCGGAGCATCGCCGTGCCCTCGTGGGGGCGATCGGCAGCGGAGACCTCTCGCGCCGGGCCTTGGTTGAGGCCATGGTCCGGAGCGAGGAGGAGTGGCAGGCGGTCGGCGACTTCTGCGAAGCAGTAATGCTCGCAAAGGAGGAGGCCGAACGCATCAGGCAACGGCGCTATCGCCGCCGCCGCCGCCGGAATTCTGATCCCGATTTCCGGCCAACGTAGGCGCGGGCTTACGGACGGTGAGCAATGGGTAGCTCACTGTCCGGCCGTCCGGTAACTGTCCGGACCAAGCCCAAGTCGTCGACGGCGCGCACTGTTCCCGCGCGCCTCAAGGAGTTGTCAGCAACAGCAGGGACCCAGCCGGGTCGAAGCCTACTGGAGCCAGGGTTATCCGAAAGGGCGCTCGAGCTCCGGTATGAAGGCTAGAAGGAACGGGGTGGGTCTTTTAGTCAGTAAGAGTCTGACACTATCTCCCGCTCCGCCCAAGGGCGGGGGATGTCAATGCATGATTTTTTCCCACCATAAAAAAAAAAAAAAAATATGCTTATAGTAAAAAGCGTTTATTTCTATATTACAAACAGACACTCCAATTTTATTTATATTTATGTTTAAAGATGTATAGATAATGCGTTCATTATGACATTGCGCATAGGTTCTCTAACTAAAACTGGTGCCAATGATGTTAAACAATAAAATTTGTTGTTTCATTTTTGATATCAATCACCCCTCTTTTGTTATTTGGGAAAGTCGAGCATCAGCTGAAATAATGTGCCGGAACTGAAAACCTCTATGTTGCCTTTTTTTGGGGTTGGTATAGGTATATAATTATTCAAAATCTTTAAATAATTTAGAATCGTCTACTTCATAATTAACTAGCTTTTGCCCGTGCGGCTTCGCTCCCGCTCTTCCTTACTCCACCCTACCATACCCTACTCTACCCTACTATACCCTACTCTACCTTACTCTACCTTACTCTACCTTACTCTACCCTACTCTTATACCCTACCCTATCCTACTCTGGGTTACTCGCAACTACTCTACACTACTTTACACTACTCTACCCTATTCTACCCTACTATACCCTAATCTACCCTACCAAACTTCCTACCATCTACTAAATAGTCCGAACAAAGCCTAAACATTTGGTTTGGCTAGTCAGTTTCTTCTTTGATGTAATATAGAATTCTGCAAATTGAAGCTGTCAAGCGATTAAAATCGTTTATAACCAGATGTAAATAATTTTAAACGTAATATACTACACCTACTGCGGGAATGTTCGAAAGAGTTACCGTGGCTATGGATTGCAAAGGGCAACACTGAAGGACACAGGTAGGTTTTAGTCAGTAAAAGTCTGTCACGCCCCCTCGCTGCACTCAAAGCGGGATGATTACATATTCGTAATATCCTAAAATAAATGTAGTGTTTGTCAACGGTTTATTTAGAGCACGTCATCTATCTTAATTTATCTGTCAGTTTAACTTTCCAGTTTCTTGTTTAGGTTTCTAGATGTCAGCACTATCATCTTAATACAAATTCAGATTTTTTATCGCCATTGCTACCTTTCATACTACATAAGCTGAAATTTTAACAAATTAAAGCAATCAATTAAAACAATATAATTATACTGATACGGAAAGGAATATTAAACCAACAAAAAAAATTAGGTTAACTGTGGATTTTGAATGTCACTCTGCCACTTCACTGACTCTGACACTAATATTACAGTGTTCTACTTTATTGGGCTTGCCTTTTTAAATGGATAGAAAACTAATGAAGGCTAGTAAATTAAGATAATTATTATTATTTATATAAATTAAAACATGGTGTCGTCAACAAGGTATAGAAAGCAGTCTGTTATTGTACAAAAAGGATCAGGTTATGCCTAAAAATGTGCCGCGCAAACATTATGTCGCATGTTAACATAATGTTCGCTTTTTATAAAAATAACAATTGATGGACAGTAACAATTTGTATAGCTATGGAATGAACCCAGAACATAACATTTCAAACTTGTGAATACATACATAGCACCACTTCTATACAGCACTCACCCATTACTGAAATAATAATTAAGTAATTTAGTTTTATTTAAAATTCTGCAGTTTTATAAAAATTAGCATATTGCGAGCATGGTGTCATAACTTCAAACAACCTGATAGAATCATAAGAAAGTTTGTTGCCGGCATCACTAGATGGTGCTATTTACAATTTTAATCAAAATATTTTTATTATACTGGTATCACTGACTTTTTTTTTCTTCTAGCAACAATATAACTTCGTTGTCTGCAAAGACATTATACTAAAAACAAGACAGTGCACTTCAAATTTTTTTCATAATCTATTTAGTCTTTAAGTCCTTATAATAAAGTTGTAATTGATATGTGAATTTGTATGGAACCGGTTGAGAGGCACCTTGCAGGGTGTGTGTCCTTGTCTAACAACTTGCCAGTGTTTAACGTACGTGAGTTTGGTAGAATATTAAGAAACAATGTTCTATAGACATTTTATTTACAACTGTATTAAGAAAAATAATAAACAACCTTATAGTAAGGCTATTTACAAAATAATAGTAATTAACGTTTATTTGGCGTAAATAATCTTATTTGCAAAGTAATATCAAAAGACATGTAATATTCATAGTAGAATAAAGATATTTAATTGGGTAACACTGGGTGTAATGGCGTCGTCCAGAGTATTATTTTCTGTGCGTCGTTCAGTCTCGTGATCTCATCAATCTGTAAGTGCGATAGTGTTGTTTTAGATATTTGTGAGAAAATAAAGCTTGTGCTTAACTTATTGTATAAATACTTATTATTGAAGAAAATGGTGAACTGTTGCTGTGTGAAAGGATGTAAAAATGAGGCGTATCCGGGCACCAAATTATCTTTTCATCGGTGAGTAAAAGTGTAGGGTGACAATGATTCCACTGAGTAGGCTACTCATTGATTTTAAACAAACAGTATCAGCATCATTTCATATTTTACCAATTTTATTTTTTAGATTTCCTAAGAATGAACAACGAAGACAGGTATGGACGGCCGTTGTGCCTGGACACGTCGCAAAAAATTCTGTCATTTGCAGTGCACATTTCAAGACAGATGACTATCGTCCTGAGATGAATAAAAGAGTCTTAAAACTAGAAGCAGTACCATCGATATTTCCAAAGGTAAGATTAAATTTATATTGTAATTAAACTATATTGTAACCATGAGTACTACACAAAATGTCTGGTAGTTTGGGCTGTGCGTTGATAGATCAGTCGGTCAGTCACCTTTGTGTTTTATACATTTAAATTTTAGCAATCTTACAAAAACGGAACAATAAAAGTCTACAAATTTTGAGCCCCTTAAAGGTGTAATTTCCAAAAATATTTTCTTAGCGTATGCCTACATCATAGTAGCTATCTGCATACCAAATTTCACCTGATTGGTCCAGTTATTTTAGCTTTGCGTTGATAGATCAGTCAGTCACTTTTGTGTTTTATATGTTTAGATTCTAAATTTCAATATGATTTTATTCACAATTATACATTAGATATTGTTTTATTTTTGCAGATCATACCCGAAGAACATAAAATATCAGTTTTGTCTGATATAACACTGGCTCCACCAGCAGCATCAGTATCAGAGCCCGGACCACCACCCAAGAAGATTAAACTTGCTGATGATGTGTGTACACAAACTAGTGCCCAGGCTAGTACTCCACGGAAAAAAAAATTGAAACGTGACATAAAAAATTTGAAGAAACGTATAATAAGACGAAATACAGCTATTGATAATTTAAAATCATTACTGGCAATTATTTAAAAAAAAATGTGACAATTATGCTGAAGTGGAGCAAATTATCCAAAATAATTTTGAAAATATTAGTACTAAACTAAATGTTAGAAAATCAAATAAAGGTAATCGCTATTCGGAAGAACTAAAATCATTTGCTCTATCTCTATATTTTTATTCTGGCAAATCATATTTATTTTTAAGAAACCATATTTCATTACCACACCCGGCAACATTAAGAAGAATTTTGGCCACCCACAATTGTAATGTGGGATTCATATCAGAAGTAATAGAATTCATCAAGGTTAAGGTTGCTAAGAACATACATATAAGGAACGTAGCATTAATTTTTGATGCCATGGCCATAAAAGTAGGCAAACAGTATGATAAATCCACAGATAAGTTTTGGGGTGGTATTGATTTAGGTGGAATCGTACCAGAGAGGGCTCTTCAGCGCATGCCTGGAGAGGGGCCAGTTCCCACTTTGCTGGAAGACGGGGAAACTGGTCCTCATAGCGAAGCCAGGGCGCCCTGCGGACTCTCCGTCCGCGTACCGGCCCATTGTGCTGCTCGACGAGGTGGGCAAGCTCTTTGAGAGAGTCATTGCAAACCGCCTCGTCGGGCGCCTAACACGGGTGGGGCCGGACCTTTCGGACGGTCAGTTCGGCTTTCGCAGGATGCGCTCCACGGTGGACGCCATCATGCGCGTGCGAGCCCTCACGACGGGGGCTGCGGTGTCCCGGGGCAGGTATGTCGTGGCAGTGTCCTTGGACATTGCCAACGCGTTCAATTCCCTGCCCTGGAGTACGATCCGGAGGGCACTCCGGTACCACCGGGTGCCCGAATACCTCTGTCGAGTGGTCGAGGCCTATCTGTCGGAAAGATTTATAGTCTACCCCGGTCACCAGGGAGACTGGAAACGTCGAGAGATGTCGTGCGGTGTTCCGCAGGGGTCGGTACTAGGGCCACCCTTGTGGAACATCGGGTACGACTACGTGCTGCGCGGCGACTTCCCTGACGGGGTCAGCGTGGTTTGCTACGCAGACGACACGCTGGTCCTAGCGCAGGGAGAGTCGTACCAGGCGGCGGTCGCTCTAGCGACACGCGGGGTTGCGATGGTCGTTGATAGGATCCAGGAGTTGGGACTCGAGGTGGCGCTTCACAAATCCGAGGCGATGTGCTTTCACGGTCACCGCTCTCGGAACGCGCCGCCATTGAGTTCCCAACTAACGGTAGGAGGAGTTCACATCGGTGTCGGGTCGACGATGAAGTACCTGGGACTCGTCCTCGACAGCCGGTGGAATTTCGTGGAGCATTTCCGACGTCTGGCTCCCAAACTCAACCGGGCTGGGGCTGCGCTCAAGCGGCTCCTGCCCAACCTTGGGGATCCAGACGCCTCCTGCCGGAGGCTCTACGCGGGGATCGTTCGGTCCATGGCCCTCTACGGGGCGCCGGTGTGGGCGCCGTCGCTGAAAAAGCAACCGGCGGCCATACTGAACGCCTGCCAGAGGGTCATGGCAATAAGGATGGTGCGGGGATACTGCACGGTCTCCCGCGAAGCGGCGAGCCTTCTGGCTGGCTTACCACCGTGGGATCTGGAGGCAACAGTCCTTGCACACATGCACGATATGCGCGTGGAGATGCAACGCCGGGGTGAAAGTCCGCTGCCGCGACAGGTCACGGCATGGCGGACAGAGCTCCGGCGGGATCTCATGGTGAAGTGGCGTCAACGACTATCGCAACCCAGTGCTGGGCACGCCACAATCTTGGCGGTAAGTCCCCTCTTTGAGGCGTGGCTGGAAAGACCTCACGGCGTCCTTACCTTCCGCATGACTCAGGTACTCACCGGACATGGTTCGTTCGGGAGTTTCCTGCACCGGATTCATGCGGAAGTGACGCCCGGGTGTCGCCACTGTGCGGAACGCCCGGAGGACACGGTGGAGCACACAGTCGAGGTGTGCCCTGCTTGGGCGGAGCATCGCCGTGCCCTCGTGGGGGCGATCGGCGGTGGAGACCTCTCGCGTCGGGCCTTGGTTGAGGCCATGATCCGGAGCGAGGAGGAGTGGCAGGCGGTCGCCGACTTCTGCGAAGCAGTAATGCTCGCAAAGGAGGAGGCCGAACGCATCAGGCAACGGCGTTATCGCCGCCGCCGCCGCCGCCGCCGCCGGGATTCTGATCCCGATTTCCGGCCACCGTAGGCGCGGGCTTGCGGACAGTGAGCAATGGGTAGCTCGCTGTCCGGCCGTCCGGTAACTGTCCGGACCAAGCCCAAGTCGTCGACGGCGCGCACTGTTCCCGCGCGCCTCAAGGAGTTGTCAGCAACAGCAGGGACCCAGCCGGGTCGAAGCCTACTGGGGCCAGGGTTATCCGTAAGGGCGCTCGAGCCCCGGTATGAAGGCTAGAAGGAACGGGGTGGGTCTTTTAGTCAGTAAGAGTCTGACACTATCTCCCGCTCCGCCCAAGGGCGGGGGATGTCAATGCATGATTTTTTCCCACCATAAAAAAAAAAAAAAAAAAAAAAAAAAAGGTGGAATCGTACCAAATGATTCAGAATCGTTTGCAAAAGAAGCATTAGTATTCCAAATAGTTTCCTTAAAAGAAAAATTTGTATGCCCTATTGGTTATTTTTTTATAGATAAAATTTCTGCAGATATGCAAGTCCAACTTATTATGACTGCTATACGTATGCTTGCTGATATAAAAATTACAGTTCGAACCTTAACAGCAGACGGGACAACTACAAACATTCGCACATTTGAAAAACTGGGCTGCGATTTTTCACTCACGCCTATGAAAACTCATTTTAAACATCCCACTCAACCAACCAAAGTTTATTGCGTACTAGATCCTGCGCACATGGTGAAGTTAGCAAGAAATGTTTTCGCAGAGACTTCATTGTCTTCAGACAAAGGTGATATAAAATTTGACTTTGTGAAAAAACTTCACGAAATGCAAGAAGAAACGGGCTTAAGGTTGAAAAATAAATTAACTAAAATGCACGTCAATTTCTTTGGTAAAAAAATGAATGTTCGTTTAGCCACTCAACTTCTTAGTAGTTCTGTTGCTGACAGTATTGAATTTTTGAGGTGTAGTGGCCATCCAAGTTTTTGTGGAAGTGAAGCAACAGTTGAATTTTTGCGATATTTGGATCGGATTTTTGACATTTTTAATGCCAAAAATCCCACGGCTACAGGTTTCAAATCTCCTTTACGTCAAAATAATAAACATGTGTGGATGATGGTTTTTAAAGAAACGAGAGAATATTTGTCTCAACTTAAAATAAACGGTGAAAATATAATGACACATAGGAGGAAGACGCCAGTGTTGGGTCTTATTATGGACACTTATAGTTTTGCAGGTTTAGCTTCTGATTTGCTAGGCGGAAATATCCTAGAGTATCTATTGCCTTATAAATCGTCTCAAGACCATATTGAAATGTTTTTCTCATGCGTAAGAGCAAGAGGAGGGTCTAATGACAATCCAAACGCTCTTCAATTTATGTATATTCTGCGAAAATTGTTGTTTAGAAACAGTATTCGGCCAAGCATGGATGCTAATTGCGTGGACCCTGAATATGAGACATCAACAATATTAGAATTTCGTAGTGCAAAAAGGTCGACTGTAGAGGAAAGCATTGAAGAAGATGATGATGATTATCAAACTGAAAATCTTCTTAATTTGATGAGTCGAACAAATTTATCGGATTTTAAAAATAATATTTTATATTATATTTCGGGCTTTCTTGTTAGAAAAATAATGAATAAAATTACTTGTCAACAATGCTGTTCCTTACTGGTTACAAATGAGCACCATGATGACCATAATTATATTGTAGATATATCAAAATTTTCATCCTTCACTGCTTTTGTGGATAAAGGTGGTTTAAAATTTGCGTCGAAATTTGTTTACGATATTGTGAAACACGTAGAAAAAATGTTTATGGTTATGACAGAGAAGAATGAGCTGAACATGAAAAAAATGCTCAATATTACTGTGCAGCATTTTGCGTATGAACCAAAAAACATTTTTTCTTCTGATTTGCCAAGATGTGAAGGATTACATCAAATAGATTTAGTTAAAGCTATAGCCCAAAATTTTTTGCATTTGAGATTCAAAGCATATGCCAAATCTGTAACACTCGAAAACATTGGGCATCGAGCTACATTACGCCAGAAATTACATAAAACTATATTGTTTAGTAATGTTTAAAAGGAAACTGGAATAAACCTTTGATTACCTAATTATTTGCTTTTTATTTTTGGATGTTTATCTTTATCTAAATATGTATTTGTAAAAAACATAGTATCGTACATATAGTATTGTGTACCCCATAACAGAAGACTCGAAGATGAAAGTGTGATTTGTCCGTAATTTATTATTTATTTCTATTTATCCTGCGAAAATCGCATCGAAATCCGTCAAGTAGTTTTTCAGTGACGCGAGTACCTACATACAGACAGATATAAATTCAAAAAAGTATATTTTTGGCTTCCGTTGGTCATATATAGATCCCCCATATCGATATTTTGACAATATCTTTCAAGTGCATAAATCAGTTTGTTACTGTATACTTAGTTTTATACACAGGATGATCACAAAGGATAGCAAAGAGGATATGGACGAAAGTTAGCCTATTAATAATTGTATGTCCTTGGTATATCTTAGAAGTGTGGTGACACTACAATAGAAGAGGACAAACACCATGCAGCGTGTCTCTCACGTGGTCCGTTCATTTGACAAAGTGCACAGTCTTGTTTTAGTATAATGTCTTTGGTTGTCTGTCATACGATTATTTTTCATTACACACAGACACCGATATTTATATTCTCTTTAGCACAGTTAAAAACTTATTAAATAGCAAATAAAAAATAATAATTTTATATTTTATTTACTCAAAATTACAAAAGTAATTGATTACTACTAATCGACTACCTTTATATATTAGTAGAAGATATTGTTTTTTTTTTAATTTAATAAATATCATTCGTTCGGGAATGAAACGTGTTGTGATTCCTGACCCGACCACGACATGGAACCGATATTTCACTCTGGCACAAAATGGTTATTTTAATTGTGTTTTATTGTGCCACTTGTCCCAGGAATTTGTGCCTTGTACTTTTTGAGTAATAAGAGTACGATTGTGGTCGGGCTGGGAATCACGGTTCCTGACCCGACCACAACCAAATCTTATAAAATATCAATAGTGGGAAGTTACTGATTATGCCAAAAATATGTGCCAAAATGTGCCTATGGCACACGAAATTCTTTTAATATTTATATCACAGAATTGGATAAAATTGAATAATCAAGAGATAAAGTGTGTCAATCACACGTTATGGAATTATCTACGACTTTGCAAGCAGTTTTAATTCGTGAAATTGTGCTATATATACATAAGGCAATCACAACACAATGAAACGTTTTGTTATTGACATTGACAGATTGACACGTCACAGACTTTGTTTTCAATAGAGGTTTGCACCGGAGCGAGATTTCAACAACCGATTGAATTCACCGGTGATTGACCAATCTCCGGTGAAAAACCGGAGGTCACCGGAGAATAATGAAATTTTGTTTCTTTTTTAATTTATACATTTAAAATGAAGAAATAAGAATAATTAATTGATTTAATTTATATAATCATTTATTTACAAAAAAAAAAAAACGTTTTATAAAGACAATAAATGCTGATTTTGGTTTAAAAAACACAACATGTCAACAGCGTCATAGCGTAACATGTTTATTCTATCATTAGGTACTCGTATTTGTCCTATCGTCGAAAATACTCTCTCTGACCTTACAGAAGTAGCAGGCACAGTTAGGTATTTGAAGGCTATTTCGTCTAATGGCTTTAACTGTTTATTGAATATCCAGAATTGCACAACTTCATCCCAATTGTGGCTTTTTCAGGATACTGTGTTTCCGTATTTATTTTGAATAAATTCATTGCCGAAGCGGATGTCATATCTGCATTACTGGTGTTTATTTTTAGAAATCCAAGCAAATTCGGGCGACCAGTTTCTCTTGTGCTATTTTCACTTGACGTGGCTATTTCTTCTGCGCTTTGAGATATGCTTCGGATCCGGAAAATATTATTTGTTTCTGCCTTTAAAGCATCTTTAGCAGCCAATTTATTTATATAATTGATTGTTGAATGTGTCTTTTATTTTGTGTAAAGGAAATTGGGCACCAATAGTTTCACTTTTTGACGCGTATGGTTAGAGTTAATGTATAATTCATAATATTATTTTTAATGATGTTTTACCTAAATTCATTGAAATCATTTGTGGGGTTTCTAATTTCATTTTAATTAGTATCTAATACAATAAATACGTCATTTGTTGCATAATAGTGAAGCGACTCTATTTTCAATTATAATCGATCGATTAACCGTTAACATAAATCGTGGAACAACAAAATAATCTACAATCGTAACTAAAAAGTATTAAGAGTTGTCATTATCTTTATTCTTCAATTATGTTACTATTTCTTGCGTTAAAAAGCAATTTCTAGGCAAAAATAAAACAATTAAGATATAATCTATAGTCATGACTCCGCGTCCGTAATCTATTGTTTGGTCACAACACTATTCGATAAAATGTCAAACAAAATGGTATTTTCTGTTTACCTTGCTAACGTGCCGGTTAAGCCGAGAATAATGGTTTTAGCTTTTCTCTGCTAACAAATATAAATTCGTGTCGAGTTGAGTTTTAGGATTCCTCCAAATCTATCTCCTACATCGAGCAATGCGACTCTTTTTGTGCGTGTGCTGCGAAGTGTATTGTTAAAACATTTTTTTACGTTCACGGTGATTTGTTCTAGACGTAAAACATGTCGCGCTGTGTGAACTGTTCTCTTTTATTAGTACACCCGCTCCCTAGATGCCAAATCAGAGAAGCAACGGATTCCTTGGTAATATAACCTAACCTACATAACCTCAACAGGTACACAAGTTATTTTTTTTTTTCAAAAGCCCTACAATATTTAAGTTTGAATTTAACCTTGTTTTAAAGTATGACACTAACCCTTTTTTGTGTCTAATTTTCACTACAATACCGAGTCAAAAGTTGCGCAACCAAGTGCCATAGTAAGTTGCTCATTCTCCTTTATTATATAAAAAAAATAAGATGCGACGATCACCGGAGATCAATCGGTGAATTACCGATTATTTTAATCGAGTACTTTTACCGGTAAATCTCCGATGATTCTCCGGTACTCACTGCTCCGGTGCAAACCTCTAGTTTTCAAATGGTCCGTTTATTTTGATTCTGGCGGGAACTTCAAAAAAGAGCGCGCGGAAAAAAAATCTCAAATTCTTTTTTATTTAAAAACTTGCATTTTTTACTTAAAAACTTAATAAAATTACAGTGCTAGGTGTGCTATATAAATGGTGGGAAACGAGGGGGGTGGGGACAACCCCCCCACCCCAAAACGTCTTCGGTCTGAGGCCGGAGACAGAGGAAAGAACATGGACTTGGATGGCGGCGGCGGTGAGCTTGATTTACCGTACATTAAACCAGATTACAAAATACTATACCCGGAAAATGCTAATTACGTAGACTTCAAAGTCTTCATTGAAGCTACCAATAATAAGGATAGAATAGGCAATAAGAGCCCTATCTACCTCAACCATATATTTTCTAGCGAAATAAAAGGTGTAACGGCTATACAGAGAATTAATGCAAATAAACTAGCAGTAATATTCAAACAATTTAATACGGCCAATAACTTTATTAATAACAGCGCTTTTCTTAATAAACATGGCTTGAAAGCATTTATTCCGGCTGCGCAAATAGAAAAAACAGGCATAATTAGATATGTACCAGCAAACATTTCCAACAAAGAACTTTACACTAAACTATCATCAATTTATGAAATAATAGCAGTAAGAAGATTTACAAAGAAAGTAGGACAAGAGCGGGTACCACTACAAACAGTTAGCATTACTTTTCTATCAAATATACTTCCAGACAATGTACAATATGATTTGTTTTCATACCGAGTTTTTGAATATGTCGCCCCATTACAGCAATGTTTCCGCTGCTTTAAATTTAACCACTCTGCTAGGATATGTAATGGCAAACAAAGATGTTCCATTTGTGGAGGTGAGCATTTATATAAAGAATGTGATAGACCAACAGAGATCTGCTGTTGCAACTGCAGCGGGCCTCATCTGGCAATATCTAGATTATGTCCAATTAAGATTAATAAAATTTTAGAAAAGAAAAATAAAATTACATATGCAAGTGCTACAACAACAAAACAAAACATGAATGAAAATACTCAATTTCCACCTCTACCACCTCCAAAAATGAAACCAATGGACACTGTAAATAAATTGGTAAATAAGTCTGTACATAAATCTGTAAATAAACCTATATCTGTAAATAATTCTGTACAAAGTGTAAATAAATCTAAAGATGTCCCTCCTAAGAGTGACATCAAATCCCAAATAGTTGCCAACAATGATGTACTTATGGCCCTGGTACAGACATTGGTGGAACTGGGAAATAAGGGAGATAATACGCCTACCACCGTAAATAGTATTAAAGAAATACTTCTTAAAAATCTAAAATAATGGATCCAAGACACACACTGTCTAAGCTTCGTATTGCTCAGTATAATATTCAAAGTGCTAATAGTAAAAAACCCTTATTGATTCAATTCTTACAAAAACAAAACATTGACATTTGCTTACTTAACGAAACATGGTTTAAAGACAATAGTTTTAGAATACCTGGCTATAATATTTATAATAAAAATTCTAATAATACTCATAATGGTGTAGCAATATTGATTAAACCATATTTAAAATACAAAATTTTAAACACTAGATTTTATGAAGACATTCAAACTGTTGCTTTGTCCTTATCTACTGTACATGGTAGCTTGACTATTCTTTGTGTATACTGCCCTCCTAGTGGACATATACGGATCAATAGACTACGTAACATAATTAATGATTGAACAGGCTTTAGGATGAATTCCCTTATCCCATTCCGTCCCAAAAACCTCATATCCAAACCGCACAGCACCGCCTCTGACGGTGTAAGGAAAAAACTACGATTCGAATCGAACGAGCCGGCCGGCTAACATATTCTACGCGCGCGCGATTAACAACCTCTGAAAATACCGTGAAATATCGTCTGAAAGTGCGTCCAAGATGATCCTGGATCCCAGCACCCAGTGAGTACCTGACTTCCAATTTTGTACCATCCTTGTAGCCTGTTTTTTAGAAATTTTTATATCGCGTCACCCAAGGTTGACGCTACACTTATTCATACCTATTCATATTTTTGGTCCATTTCGAGCGCGAATACCTGTAGATTACAGTTTTTTCAGGCATTCTCAGGTTCAATTTCGAATGAAAACTCTGAGATTTGCTATATTTTTGCATTTTAAAAGTATTATCCTACAAAATTGTGTTGGTCATATTCGCCGTGTAACCCATGCGGATTCAGAGGTCATCTTAATTTAGTCGGATTATAGTCACAAAAATTCATGTAATTTACGTAATTTGTTGTGAAAGTATTATTATCTATTACTATTCACGGTATTTATACACTTACATACATTATTACATAAATATTTCACCTAAAGGTATCGATTTACACACTTAATAAATCTCAACTTAAGTTCGTTCGTATTTCGTACCTACCTACCTACTGATTATTCGAACAAAGCAAAATGGAAGAAAGCAAATTAAAACTTCTTCAATCTCAACGCGAATATGTATATCGTGATATTCAAATCCTTTACGACTTATCAAAAACTATGATTCAAGATCGTTCAAAGGTATCGGCGTTCAAGGCGAGATATACTCGAATACATTCAATTCGCGAAGAATTCGTTTCGTTATGTAGTAACATACAAAGTTTGGAGTTAGCCATAAAACCTGACGCACGAGTGTGTCAAAAGTCTTTGAGTTCGTTTGACGATTTGTACTACGCCGTAATTAGTGCAGCGACTGATCTGCACATTACTGATAGGAGCGACAACGTCGACGGGCCGCCGCCTGCGACTTCCATGCAAACGGGACGTAACGCGCGGCTACCTAAGCTTGAGTTACCTAAATTCGACAGTAAAATTGAGAACTGGCAAGCATTTTATGATATTTATAAAACCTTAATTCACGACAACAATTCGATCTCACAGATAGAAAAATTTCACTATTTAGCGTCCTGTTTACAAGGCCCGGCCTCATCCATTGTCAAAGGGGGGACCCCTTGACCGCTGATAATTATGAAATTGTTTTTAATAGTTTGATTGAACGTTATCAAAACAAGCGAATTATAGCTTTGACATACTTAGATAAATTCATTAACCAGCCAGTTTTAAAATCGGGTAACTTCCAAGATTTACAAAGGTTAACAAACGAAATTTATGAGGCATACTATGCACTTCAAGCTTTAAAAATTGACGACTTAGGTGATTTTATCTTATTTTGTTTAACTTCGCGCGCACTGGACTCAAGCACGCGTGATCGTTTCGAATCGCAAAACATTTCTCAAATACCCACCTTTAATGAATTGTTAAAGTTTCTTCAAGATTATGTAAAAATCTTAGAAACTAGTCATTTATCTTCTAAATCTAATGTCAACAACAATTCTAACCCTCGTAACCTTGGAGGGAAAAAATCTTCGCCCGCGACTAGTAGGCAAAATAGCAGCGGATCCAAACGCTCATCTTATCTCACAAATTCCAACCCACCTGCAAATGTGACTTGTGCTCATTGCAGTGAAGCGCACTCGATTTATCGGTGCCCTATCTTTCAATCCTTAGATTCTCGTACTAGACTCGCGTTAGTACAAGGTAAACATAACATGTGTACCAATTGTTTACGTACAAATCACGTCATAGACAAATGCCTGTCTAAAATGTCTTGTACGATGTGTGGATTACGTCACCACACCCTATTGCATATTGATCCTTCGCCATCCAGCGTCGGCGCAACTACTGGAGCGAGCGTCACGGCTCACGCTCAGGCCGCCGTTCCCAACCGCGAGCTAGTCCTACTAGGAACATGTCAGGTGCGCGCGTTCAACACCGCCGCCGGCACTCAATGTACTGTACGGGCACTCGTGGACAGTGGGGCGCAGGACTGCTTTATCACCTCTGCGTAATCTTAGCATAGCCGGACTAGGACAAAACTCAGTCACACAAGTAAAAGGGGTGGTGGAATGCACTATACGACCTGTACACGGTGATGCTCCACAATTTAATATCAAGCCAGTCGTATTAGACAACATCACTGCTCTAATACCTAGCGTTAAAGTACCGTCAGCTGTTCGTGAACGGTGCAACCATCTCGTGCTAGCTGATCGCGATTACGATGTTCCCGCCAAAATTGATTTATTAATAGGAGCGGAGTTATTCCACGAAATCTATGACGGTCAACGTATCAATCTGGGGCCCGGTTTACCTGCAGCTATGCATAGCGTTTTTGGGTGGATTCTCACAGGGACAGTAAACTTTAATTCTGCACCATTAAACACCGCGTGCTCTTTAGTGGCCACCACATTCAAATTAGATGAACAAATTAAAAAATCTTGGGAAGTGGAGGAACCACCGCGCGTTATCACCGTACCCGAGAATGACATCGGCGAACGCTTGTACACTGATCTTACCTATCGCGAACCTGACGGACGATCCGTCGTACCCATCCTCTTAAAGGATAACAAATGCTCTTTGGGTGAATCTTACAATAGTACTTTATCGCGATTGACTCATCTTGAAAAGAAACTTAGTAGTCAAACTAAACTTAAATCCGATTATATTAACTTTATGCGTGAGTACGAGAATTTAAATCACATATATCCTGTACCTAACCCTGCGGTACCTACTCTCAATCCTTATCTTATCCCTCACAGTTGCGTCGTTCGCTCTAAGAGCACGACCACTAAACTGAGAGTAGTGTTTAAATCAACTTCAAAAATCTTAGGAGTCCAATATGACCCTGTGAGTGACAGTTTTGGTTACTCACAGTCCCCTATCGAGGACAGTAAATGCACCAAGCGTTCCATCTTATCTAGCGTCGCAAGTATTTCCGATCCTCTAGGGTGGCTTACACCTTGTATCCTAAAAGCCAAATTGCTCCTTCAAGATTTGTGGCGTCTTAATCTTTCATGGGACGAACCTGTGCCGAGAGACGTCACTCAAATATGGCTTAACGGAAACTTCATAGCCGATCTCCATAACTTAAAACTAATAAAAATCCCTCGTTGGATTACACCATCTCAATCTAAGGAATTCCAGCTTATCGGATTTTGTGATGGATCCACCAAAGCATATGGATGTTGCGTTTATCTTCGTGTCGTTACCTCTTATGACGTACACGTTTCTCTTTTAGTTGCTAAGTCCAAGGTAGCACCTCTAAAAGTGTTGACTGTCAACCTTTTAGAGCTTTGCAGTGCTGTATTACTATCTAAAGTAATAAATCGCATTCAATCCTTGCTTAGTTCAAAACTCATTTTGAATAAATCTATCTTATTCACAGACAGCTCGACTGTATTGTCATGGTTAAACGCTGAGCCACTTAAGCTTAAGACTTTCGTTGCGCACCGAGTGGTCCTAATTAACGACAGTCCTGTGCCAACTGAATGGCGACATGTGTCTACCCATGACAATCCAGCCGACATCTGTAGCCGTGGTTTATCGTGCTTATCTTTGTCTGATTCTCGAATCTGGTGGTCTGGTCCTCAGTGGCTATCTACTGAACTCTTCAACTGGCCTGTTTCAGCAGTAGAAGTATTCGATAACGTGCCAGAACTCAAGCCTGCATCACGCGCGTGTCATGCTAGTGCGACACGTGAAGCTGACGTGCTGGAGTCTATCATGGAACGCCACTCCTCTCTTTCCCAGGTTGAAAGAGTGGTTGCTTGGATATACCGTTTCATTAATACCGCAAAGGCTAAACGTTCAGAGCGTAACTTCTTACCTTACCTGACAGCCACTGAATTAAGCCAATCTTTAGATCAGATAACAAAGTATGTTCAACATCAAAGTTTTAGTGATGTCATGTCTTTGATAGCATCCAAGAAACCTTTACCCAAACATTTATCTAAACTCTCTCCTTTTCTCGATACTCGCGGAATCTTGCGAGTGGGGGGATGTCTCAAGCACGCATCGTTACCAGGTCGCGTCAAACATCCATACCTCCTGCCTAAGATTTCTCGGTTAAGTATACTTCTGATTGACCACTATCATAAAACTTATCTTCATTGTGGGCCACGCCTACTCCAATCTTTAATTATGCGTCGATTTTGGATACTCGGAGTTAGAAATCTTATCAGATCGCGGCTATCTAAATGCGTAACCTGTTTTAAAATTAAAACTCTTTCACTTCAACCTTTACAAGGTGATCTTCCACCTTCCCGATTACAACTGGGTCACTGTCTTCAAACAGTAGGCATCGACTTCGGAGGTCCTTTTATGATAAAAGAGAGTAATCGCCGTAACGCTAAAACTTATAAAGCTTACCTTTGCCTCATAGTCTGCCATGCCACTAAAGCCGTTCATCTCAAACGTGTCATAGGATCACAAAATTTGACTTACGAAGAATTTTATACTATCTTAACGAAGGTGGAAGCTATGTTTAACTCTAGACCCTTAGTGGAACTCTCTACCGATCCCGGCGAGGTTGACGCTCTTACAGCTGGTCACTTCCTTATCGGTCGACCTTTGGTATCTCTACCTGAACCGGTGTATGCTGAAAACGAGACCTTACGTACTCGATGGCAGCTTTTGCAGCGTCTATCTCAGAGCTTTTGGCGCACTTGGCAGAGGGACTATCTGCATACATTGCAACAGCGAATGAAATGGTTTAAACACGGTAACGGTCAGCCAAAATTGAACGATCTTGTAACCATTTATGAACCTAGCTTACCCGCTAACGAATGGAGACTTGGTCGCGTCGTCCAGCTCCACCCGGGCAAAGATAATATCATTCGTGTTGTGACAGTCAAAACTTCAAAAGGCTTACTTGTAAGACCTACTATCAAAATTTGTCCTCTTCCAATCGCTCAAAATAATTAATAACCCATATCAAATCATATCAAATATCTATCAACTATTTTTTTTATTTTTTAAGAGTCTAACACTTATTATTTTATTTATTTTTTCTCATCTCCTATACTTATTAAGTACATTTAACCAGCATAATCTCAACACTTAACATACAACTATATCCGTACAGTGACATATCTGAATCTGCATGGACCGCAAGTCTCGAACTTCATCTATCTTATCTTATGAAATCCCTCGTTGATTTCAAGTGGGGGGATATGAACAGGCTTTAGGATGAATTCCCTTATCCCATTCCGTCCCAAAAACCTCATATCCAAACCGCACAGCACCGCCTCTGACGGTGTAAGGAAAAAACTACGATTCGAATCGAACGAGCCGGCCGGCTAACATATTCTACGCGCGCGCGATTAACAACCTCTGAAAATACCGTGAAATATCGTCTGAAAGTGCGTCCAAGATGATCCTGGATCCCAGCACCCAGTGAGTACCTGACTTCCAATTTTGTACCATCCTTGTAGCCTGTTTTTTAGAAATTTTTATATCGCGTCACCCAAGGTTGACGCTACACTTATTCATACCTATTCAATGATCTTCCAAAGCCTATTTTTGTCAGTGGTGACTTTAATGCACACCACATTGCATTTGGATGCCTATCCACTAAGAGCAGAGGTCAAGATTTATTTAATATCATAGATGACTTGGATCTATGTATTTTAAATGACGGTAGGTTTACAACTGTTAACAACCCGAGACGAAATCCGTCTGCAATTGATTTTAGCTTTATTAGTGCTAATCTCGCATCAATATGCGAGTGGTCTGTGCATGACGACGCTATGGGCAGCTATCACTACCCAACAATAACAGAAATTTCACTACAAATAGATAAATATCATATTAATCCTCCTGTTGATAGGTTTATATATAAAAAAGCAGACTGGGAAAAGTATAAAACTATTTCCAAAACAATATTTAATGATTTAGTCCTAAAATTGTATGATCCTATTTCAACCTACAATGATTTTTGTTCTCGATTGAATACTTTAAAAGATATGACGATTCCTAAATTTAATAAACCAAATGATTTCAAAAGCAGACCTCCAGCTCCTTGGTGGAATGACATTTGTGAAAAAAGTGTAATTGCCTTTTACAATGCATTGAAACTTTATAGAAGGGAACCTACCATGGAGAACTATTTAGCATATAAAAGAAAAGATGCACTTAAAAAAAGAACCATATCGGAACAAAAAAGAATAGGTTGGGATAACATATGTAACACTTTTAATAGAACTACTCCTATAAGTAAGATTTGGAATCTTCTTAAAATGTTCAAAGGTATAAGAGTTGGCAATAAATCATATAAAGATGAGTTTATTTCTCAATTTCTAGATAAATTGTCCGACAATAGCAATTTAATTGACATTAATAGTTTTGGCAATATTTTCGAATTAAATAATGATAATCTAAATTCTAAATTTTTGCTAGATCCTTTTACATGGTCCGAATTTAAAATGAGCTTGTTATCCCGGAAAGACACAACACCTGGTTTAGATGATTTCCCCTTTAGTATTATCAAAAATTTAGATGAGTCTGCACAAAAAATATTTCTTAATATCCTTAATTTACTTTGGCATTGTAAATGTATTCCACAATCATGGAAAACACAATGTGTCATTCCGATTCTCAAACCAGATAAACCTTCAGAGCTTGCCGGCTCTTATAGACCAATATCACTGTCTTCATGTCAAAAATCGTTTGGATTGGTATATAGAATCTAATGGCATCATTCCACATGTACAATATGGATTTCGTCGTGGGCGAAGTTGTGCAGACAGCTTCACTTCCTTAATTTCAGACCTGAAACATGCAAAGGAAAGAAAGTTACACACTGTTTGTGTATTTTTAGATGTTCAAGGTGCTTTTGACAGTCTAGATCCGGCTATACTTGCACAAGTTATGTCTAGGTTAGGTGTACCTGGTCAACTATGTGAATGGATATATAATTTTTTAAATAAAAGAACACTCTACGTAAGACACAATAATGCATTACATGGTCCAAAATGTGCATCTAAGGGTACAATGCAGGGTGCTACACTATCTCCTTTGCTATACAACATATACACAAGTGAGATTTGTAAATTTGTAAATAGTGATGTAGATATTTTGCAGTTTGCAGATGATATTGTTTTGTACAGTAGTAATTATAATGTAGAAATTGCAATTGAAAATATTAATAGAGCCTTGTCTCAACTATTTCATTATTATAATGATGTGCTACATTTATCAATTAATCCTTCAAAAAGCAGTGCGATGATATTTGGAAATGAAAACACAAACTTAAATGTAGTATACAATGGAGAATCTATAAAACTAGTAAATTCAAAGAAATTTTTAGGTATTATCATAGATAAGAAAGTAACTTTTGAGGAACATATTAAATACATATCAAAGAATGCTCTAAAAGGTATAAACGTAATTAAATGCCTTGCAGGCGTCTCATGGGGAGCAGACCCAAAAATATTATCAATTTTGTATAAAAGTATTGTTAGAAGCCATTTTGATTATAGTTCTCTAGTTTATATAAATAGTAGTCATGTAAATAAATTGGATCTATTGCAGAACAGGGCTTTGAGAACAATTTCTGGTGCAATGTGCTCTACTCCCATAAGGGCCATGGAAGTGGAGACTAAAATTATGCCCCTAGCTTTGAGACGTATTTTACTTGCAAAGAGATTCTGCCTTAAATTAATTGCTGCTAATAATAGAAAAATAATACATAAAATTGCACCTTCTGTAAATAGAACTCCTGGGCCTCTAACAACAGGAGAGGAACTCTTGAATGGCAAATCCCCAACATTATCCAAAATATTATTAGAAACAGAAGATAGTTTAACTGGTATTAGAAAACAGTGCCCATGGCCATGTTACTCCTTCTCTTACCAATGTATTTCACATCCTGTAAAGATATTGCAAAATCCCATAAATAATAATTTAGATATGTTGCAATTTTTGGAGGATAATCAGAATTATTATGTTATTTACACTGATGGCAGTAAGGGGAGTGATTATGTACATGCTGCTATATATGATCCACATGGAAAAGTTTCTCGAAGCTTTGTTCTGCATAATTTAAGTACTATATTCACTGCAGAGGCATATGCGGTATATCAGGCATTATTACATATTCGCTAAATTAGCCATTATAAATATTTTTTGATAGTATCGGATTCACTGAGTTTGATAAAAGCGTTAACTAACCTTACAGTTTCATTTAAGTCAAATTATATTCTGTATTTTATCAAGGAAATAGTTCATCAATTTTACCTTAAGCACATCAAAATTGCTTTCCTGTGGGTTCCTTCTCACCGGGGTATCTCTGGTAATGAAGCAGTTGATAAAATCGCATATGAAGGTAATAATGCTGTTGATGTTAGAAATGCAATGGACATTCCTATGACTGATTTCCTGCAATGTATCAATGAAAAAATATGTAAATTATGGTTAGAAATGTGGAAGAAAGACCAAGACATAAAAGGAAAGTGGTATGGCAATATTCAAGAAGCATTACCTGATAAACCGTGGTACAATAATTTAAAGGAAGCCAGCCGAGACTTTATCACTACGATTAATAGATTGCGCTTTGGCCATAATACTGCACCGTCACACCTTGCTAGACTTGGCATTATTGCAAGTAGCAGATGCCCCTATTGTGAATCCGAAGAAGGGACCGTTGAGCATCTTATTTTTGATTGTCAAAACTTTTTACTTGACAGATTAGTGTTGGCTAGTGAACTCAGTGATGTGAACATTAAGTGTGATTATTCTGCCCGCCCGCCGCCAATTAGACACCTTTTAAAAGACCAAAACACTTTCAAACCGCTCTATAAATATATTAAGAACACAATTAAATCTTTATAAAAAGTGATGTGATACATAGTGCAGTCTTTTGAAAAATAAAATAAGAATTGACTTAAAGGTCCAAGTGACCAGGTCATAAAAATACAAAAAAAAAAAAAAAAAATCCGTTTATTTTCTTCCGAGGTGAATGGATGCGTTTACCTTAGCGATGGGCCGAGTCGACTTTTTGGTAACTCGAGTAACTCGAGTTGACTCGCTTACCAACTCGAGTTGCAACTCGAGTTGACCCGTTCAGTCTGCCGCGTCGCCGCGTTGTCCGTCCGAGTCAGTAAATCAATGCTCAACTCGGTGCATCGTTCCGCGGGTTGCTAGTTTGCTACGTTCTCGGGTTCGGCGGGCCGCGGGCTGCGTGGCGGCGTCGAGTCAATTCAATGGTAGTTAAATAAAATTGAGCCCGTTCAAAAATCAGACGTTTATAAATTAGCGTTTACAAACATCACATCACAAAACGAACTACTTATGTAGCGCAAAGGAATGGTAAAATTTTCATATCGTAAATAATAAGAAACTAAAATAATAATGGCACTTTATTCCTTAAATTAAACACCGCACCGTTTGGTATTTGATAATCTATCTTAATCTATCAAGTAACACCTATAAAAAAGCTAATCAACAACTAAGTAATGGCACTTATTTCTGAATGAATACCTGTTTTAAGTTCAAAAAATACAATATAGATAGGTAACTTTATAAAAATAACTAATACAAACTAATGAAACGGCAACAAATCAGTAAACAACGAACGAAGTAACAATAATAAAAACGTAAACAAACCAAAAAAGCGAGCTGGCTTTCTATGTCAAAACTCACACATTAGTTCTCGTTCTGTCTAACCGTCTGCTAAGAAACCAAGAACGAAAACTATCTCTTTCACTCGCGGCTCGGACGTTCGGTCATCGGGCTGATTCGGGCTCGCTCGGAGTCGTTCGGGCCGCGCGACTCGCGGGCTAGCCGCGGGCCGCCAACCCACCGCACCGCCCGCCGCGCGCGCTCTCCGGGTCAACTCGGTTTGCAGATATTTTGACTCGGGCTGACTCGCTTACAGTCTGACTCGAGTTACTCGAGTTAGATAACTCGAGCCGCCCATCGCTAGTTTACCTATTGAGTTTTTTCTATCCCCAACTGACCTGGCTTTTACTTGGATTCCGATATACCCGCTATCACCGACTGACTTGTGGCTGAGAATTAGGACTTTGTTGTTGTGCTTTGTGAATTGGATTTTGTCGACCATGCCTATGAAAAGATGTTGTGCCTGCAGCAATACCCGTAAGTACATTTAAAATTATAACAATTATGTGTTATTAATATTATTATACGAATTTAAAGAGTTAAACAAATGTGCGTATTGTTGCATAAATCTAGATTTGATTTCAATGATAATAGGGTGTAGGGTAATACAAATATAACTCGATAAAACTGTACTACTTATACAGAACATGGAATTTGTAGACTTTGCTTTGTTTCTTAGGAATAAACCTTTTCAACAAAAAAATATTAGTTTCCAACTCATAGTCCTGTATAGTACAGTTAAGTCCAACCTTGTTATTAGACCTGCGTCATATCATATACCTATAATTATTCTGTAGTGTGGCTATTATAATAACTGACAATTCTTTTCACTTTACAGGGGCAGATAAAGTTATCCTGCACTTGTTTCCTAACCCAAACAAGGAACCAAACAGATTGGGTTAATGCCATTAGTGGTGATCTTTATTTAATAAAAGATCAAATTATATTTGACTATTATCGAGTATGCCATGCACACTTTGATGAAAAGGATTGCACCTGGAGTAGAAGACTCAGCCCAAATGCAATACCTACATTAAACCTACGAGGTAATAATAATATTCTTTTTAATCTAATAGTTATCTTTACGACACAATGTAAATAATCTGCTTCATTGGTCCTAAGAGTGCCTGCTAAGCGTGAGATCTGTGAGATTCTCAGATTGAACATGAGTATTATTGGTTTATTTTGTTAGGAATTTTAAGTGTCAGGCTACTGGTCGAAATTATTGTATAAGAAGAAGGTCAAAGGACGAAAACATACCCTCTAACTGCGGTCTCTGCCGTAGTACACTTTATGTAAAATGCAGGCATAATAGTAGCATGTTGTAGTTGTACTTAAGGAACTAAGGTGATCTTTACACCTTACAGGTTTTAGAAGTAATATAACAAGAACTCCTTTGCAAGAAATATCCAACCAGGAATACTCTCAACCTCAACTGACCATATCAACGGCTCAACCATCAACATCACATGCACCAACTGCTCAACCATCAACATCAATGGCATCAATGTCACGCGCATCAACCGCTCAACCTTCAGCACCAATTGCATCAACCGCTCTACCATCAACATCGACTGACAACATCTATTTACCATTGACATCTGGATTGTCTCATCAACATGCTCTACCATCACCCAAACTCGTGGCTTCTTTGCCAACGCGTAAGTACATTGTTATGCAAGAGTTAGTTACACTATGGGACTGATGAAACAAATCCAATCTGATATGCAATTCACTGTTCAATAAGGCAAGGCGAAAACGTTTATCTTGTTTCTGCAACGAAACACTTTTTAGCACCAAGTAACTTGCCTATTAGACGAACAAAAAGTGTGTGGTTGCGAGAACTGGAAACAAAGTCACCTACGTTTGCGCAGCTCCTAAAATATCTTTACATACAAAGATAATGAATATTTTTTTTTTTTTTTTTGGAACGAAGTTCCTTATCGCGAAAGTTGTGAAAATTGTGAAAGGGGGCTAGACGGAAAAAATTCTCACAAAAAATTGTACTGATACTTTTACTGTCAAAATGTAAATCCAAGATGGCGGCTGCAAGAAATTATCAACTTTTTCGTCATGGGTGTCGTTTTCATGGTTTTCGAGGGTGTTAGAACCGATGGTACTGTCAAAATATAAATCCAAGATGGCGGCTGCAAGAAATTATCAACTTTTTCGTCATGGGTGTCGTTTTCATGGTTTTCGAGGGTGTTAAAACCGATGGTACTGTCAAAATATAAATCCAAGATGGCGGCTGCAAGAAATAATCAAATTTTTCGTCATGGGTGTCGTTTTCATGGTTTTCGAGGGTGTTGAAACCAATAATAATAAAGCCATTTATTTCTTGCTTTCTTTTTTACAAAGTTAAATACATTGTGAAAGTATCTATCTATATATATATATATATATATATATATATATATATATTTTTTTTTTTTAATATTTTAGTAGTTCAAATTATATTAAGTACTTTAAGTTAGGTTTGTTACCCCGGTTTGGGTAAAGGCCTCCTCCAAAGATGCCCATACATCTCTATCTAGTGCTATGTCAGTCCAGTTTGGGCCGGCTGTCCGTCTGAGATCATCTTCCCATCTGGTTAGTGGTCTACCTCGGCTTCTCTTGTCCGTCGGGCCCTTCCACAATGTCACCCTAGCGGTCCATCTTTGATCAGTGTATCTCACGACATGGCCAGCCCATTTCCATTTTAGTTTTAGTGCATGCGTTAGAGCGTCAGTCGCTTTGGTGGGTTTTCTTATCTTAGTATGTTTTACTTTATCTATCTTCCTTATGTTGAGCATGCTTCTCTCTAGCCCTCTTTGACAGGTTCTGATTTTATTTGTGGCTTTAGAGGTGAACTTCCACGTCTGGCACCCATACGTCAGACATGGTAAGAGACTCGAGTTCATGACTTTTGTTTTGATGTCTGTTGGCATATTACGTTTGAATATTTCTTTTAGTTTCCAATATTTATTCCATGTAAATTGTACCCTTCTTTCTATTTCCAGTATGTCGCTGTTTTTGTCAAAACTTATCGATTTTCCCAAGTAGATGTATTTCTCAACATGTTCTAGTGGCTCTCCATTGATTATTATGGGTTGGTTGTTAGGTTCATCTCTAGTCCCACCTTAGCACTGGCTTCGTGTAGAGACTCTATCATGCGTTGCATCTGGCCGGCCGTCTCTGACAGAAGGACTAGGTCGTCTGCGAACCTAAGATGACTTAGATCATTACCTTTTATATAGAGTCCCAGTCTGTCCCAATCCAACTTACTAATTATGTTTTCCAGGATGGATATAAATAGTATGGGGGAAAGTGGGTCTCCCTGTCTTACTCCTCTTTTTATAGGAAAAGATGGACCGATGGTCTCAAGTTTAATCCTTCCTTTATTATTATTGTATATACTTTGGATAGCTTTTACATATACGTCTTCCACTCCTTGCTCTTCCAAGCTTTCCCATATGCTATTGTGTGAAACAGAGTCGAAAGCTTTTTGGTAATCAATAAAAGTCAAATATAGAGTTTTCTGCTGTTCTTGATACTTTTCTTTGATTAGCTCAATTGTGTGGATGTGGTCGATTGTTGAAAAGCCTTTCCTGAATCCCGCTTGCTCTACAGGTTGTTTTGTTTCTAGTATTGTACTTATTCTTTTGTTAATAATTGTAGAGAACAATTTATAGAGGTTGGGTAGTAGGCTGATTGGTCTATAGTTTCCAACATTCTTGGGGTCTCCTTTTTTATACAATAATATAATGTTTGCTTCCGACCATTGAGTGGGAGTTTCAGACTTTTGTAGTATCAAGTTAAATAGTTTGGCTAACGGTGCAGCCAAAATTAACTGAGCAGTTTTAAGCGCTTCGTTTGTGATGTTGTCGGAGCCTGGACTTGTTTCTATTTTAAGTTTTTTAATTGTTTCTATAACTTCAGATTCATTGATTTCCACAAAGTCTTTAAAAGCTTCTTTGTTAATATTTGGTGCTGTTATGTTGTTATTAATGTCACTGTATAATTTTCGATAAAACTCAGTAGCAGTAATTATAATGTCGCTTCGTTTGCATATATCATTGTTCCGATTTTTTAATTCTTTTATCCAAGAAGTATTTTTTCGAAGTTCCTTAAAGGGTTTCTTCGTGCTGCCGCAAAGCTGTAGGTGTCTCAGTATAGTGTCTTGTCTGTGATTAGAATAATCTTTTTTTATAAATTTATTGACTATTTTGTATAAGGCAGAGAGTTCGTTTTTCATGGAACGAGTTTTGTTTTTGGTTGACTGTAGTACTTTTCTTCTTTGTAGTAGTGTTTCTGTTCTTTCCTGTATTATTTTTTGTTTATGATTTCCCTTATTTGATTGAGCACATTTTAGGCTTTCAGACATGGCATTTATAATTTTCTCGTAGCAGGTATGTACCGTTTCTTTTTCTGGGTGAATTGCTGACACTGATAGTTTTAGTGTCAACATGTTTTTGTACTTTGTTATATCTTCTTTACTTTTAAGTTGGTATCCTTGTTTATTATTAAATCGGGTTCTGCTTAGTTTTTGTTTAGAGAGTATTAGTGTTCCTCTGATAGTACGATGGTCAGATGGGTAGTTCAGGTTCAAAACTTCGAGGTTCGTAAATGATCTTGGTTGGTTTGTGAGAATGTAGTCAATCTCGTTTTTGTGGAGTCCGTTCGGCGACTTCCAAGTCCATTTCTGATTGGGGTTTTTCTTAAAGCAGCTATTTATTATTGTCAACTTGTGTTCAAGCGCAAAGTTCACAAGTTTCTGGCCCCTATTATTCCTTATGCCATATCCATGTTGTTTCACAACCAGATCCTCGTTTTCTTTAGGTGCTCCCACCTTAGCGTTGAAGTCTCCCATAAGTATAACGTTTGTGTTCGACGTTTCTAGTGCTTTTTCAATTGACTCATATAATTCGTCAATTTCAATCTCATTCGCATCTGTCGTAGGGAAATATACTTGCAGGATGGATATCTTCTGGCCTCCTATGTCTATGTTGAGTATGGCTAAGCGTTCTGATATACCCTTGAAGCTCTCTATGTTGTTTTTTATAGCCTTATTTATTATGAAGCCTACCCCATATTGTCCAGCTGTTTGACCCATGTAGAAGAGTATGAAGTTCTCATATTCTTCAATTTCACAACCTAGTCGTCTTACTTCTGAGATTCCCATTATATCATCTATAATATAAAAATGAATCGCAAAATGTGTTGGTAAGCGCATAACTCAACAACGCCTGGACTGATTTCGCTAATTTTTCTTTTCTTGTGTTCGTTATTATGAGGAGAAGGTTCTTATGGAAAAAAAATGAAAATTAGGGTAGTGTAGGGTAGAGTAGGGTAGTATAGGGTAGTGTAGGGTAGAGTAAGGTAGAGGAGGGTAGGGTAGGGTAGAGTAGAGTAGGGTAGGGTAGAGTAGGGTAGAGTAGGGTAGAGTAGGGTAGAGTAAGGTAGAGGAAGGTAGAGTAGAGTAGGGTAGGGTAGAGTAGGGTAGAGTAGGGTAGAGTAGGGTAGAGTAGGGTAGAGTAGGGTAGAGTAGGGTAGAGTAGGGTAGAGTAGGGTAGGGTAGGGTAGAGTAGGGTATAGTAGGGTAGAGTAGGGTATAGTAGGGTAGAGTAGGGTATAGTAGGCTGAAGTAGGGAAGAGCGGGAGCGAAGCCGCGCGGGTACAGCTAGTAGTTTATAAAACTTAAACATTTTTCTAGTTCCAGTAAACGTTCATATGAAGATAGAGTCTTAACATTGTATGTCAATATTTTTAGTTGTTGATTTTGTTTGGTGTTGTTGTTTTTTGAATTTGTGATTTTCTTTGGAGGGTTATGGTCATGATCCCCCACGGTGACCAACCGGGTTGGAGGATTTGGTATGTTTTTGTTATATAAATGTTTCTTTGTTGAATTTGATTGGAGGAGGGCAGATGTAGTAGTTGCAGTTGAAACCAATAGTACTGTCAAAATATAAATCCAAGATGGCGGCTGCAAGAAATTATCAAATTTTCCGTCATGGGTGTCGTTTTCATGGTTTTCGAGGGTGTTGAAACCGATGGTACTGTCAAAATATAAATCCAAGATGGCGGCTGCAAGAAATTATCAAATTTTTCGTCATGGGTGTAGTTTTTATGGTTTTCGAGGGTGTTGAAACCGATAGTACTGTCAAAATGTAAATCCAAGATGGCGCCTGCAAAAAATTATCAACTTTTTCGTCATGGGTGTCGTTTTCGTGGTTTCCGAGGGTGTTGAAACCGATTGTACTGTCAAAATGTAAATCCAAGATGGCGGCTGCAATAAATTATCAACTTTTTCGATATGGGTGTCTCTTTCATGGTTTTTGAGGTTGTTGAAGCCGATAGTGCTGTCAAAATGTAAATCTAAGATGGCGGCTGTTAGAAATTATCAACTTTTTCGTCATGAGTGTCGTTTTCATGGTTTCGAAGAAGTTGAAATAGTGCTGTCAAAATGTACATAAAATAGGATAGTATTTTTTTTTTTTTTTTTTTTTAGTTATATTGTATTGGCTAGACGGAAAAAATTCTTACGAAAAGTTGTAACGACACTTTTTGCTATAGTAAGCTATTGTAAGCCGCCGGTGGAATTTCGTGGAGCATTTCCGACGTCTGGCTCCCAAACTCAACCGGACTGGGGCCGCTCTCAAGCGGCTCCTGCCCAACCTTGGGGGTCCAGACGCCTCCTGCCGGAGGCTCTACGCGGGGATCGTTCGGTCCATGGCCCTCTACGGGGCGCCGGTGTGGGCGCCGTCGCTGAAAAAGCGACCGGCGGCCATTCTGAATGCCTGCCAGGGGGTCATGGCAATTCGGATGGTGCGGGGATACCGCACGATTTCCGTGTTGTGCTCTGTAGCAACGCCACCGTATATTTTATTATTATGATAAACCCATCTTTATGTACGGCTAACGTACATAGCGTACATGCATTGTTTGTGAATGTACGCCTTTTAATTAAAAAGAAAAAAGTAAATTAATGTGGCGTTGCTGCGGAGAATTCTCACTAGCAACGCCACCTGTAATCAACATTTGTAGACACAATTTCAGCTATTTCTCTAAAGTTATGTAATGTACGAACGCTGTGTATTATGTACACGTGATAAGTATGAAAAAATATGTTAATTCTAAACTTTAATTCTAAACTCACTTATTGTCCCTTATAGTGCATTAAACTAAATGTATTTAAGCTAGCTACAGATTGGCAGGAAAATTTAACAAAACAGATTTCATTAATAGAAGTTTATTAATACGAGTATAACAATGGTTACAACAAAAAATACCTATAAAATAAATAAAAAAACTTAAACAGAAAATACCTCTCAAAAAAAGAAAAATCTGTAAAAAATACATTAGGTACACTAGATTTACAGTGTATTTCAAGGGCGGATCCCGGGGGGGTCATGGGGGTCATGACCCCCCCTGGGCTAGGTCCAGGACGTACATAGGTGGACCACTGATTAAAATTGTTAAACATAATCTTTTATATTTTTTTTTGGCACAATATAGATTTTATGTACCTACTTTTTACCTGTATTAATTATTATAAAAATTAAATAATAACTTTGTGTGACTTGACCACGACTATTGTGACGGGGCTGCTCTCAAGCGGCTCCTGCCCAACCTTGGGGTCCAGACGCCTCCTGCCGGAGACTCTACGCGGGAATCATTCTGTCCATGGCCCTTTATTGGGCGCCAGTGTGGGCGTCGACGCTGCGTCACCAACCGAAGGCCCAGCTGAACGTATGCCAGGGGGTCATGGCAATACGGATGGTGCGGGGATACCGTACGATTTCCCACAAAGCGGCAGCCTCCTTGCTGGCCTGCCACCTTGGGATCTGGAGGCTATTGGAGGATCTGGATTTGCGTGTGGAGATGCAATGCCAGGGCGAAAGTCCGCTACCATGACAAATCGCGGCATGGCGGACAGAGCTCCGGCGGGATCTCATGATGAAATGGCGTCAGCGACTATCGCAACCCAATGCTGGGCAAGCCACAATTATGGCGGTAAGTCCCCTCTTTGAGGCATGGTTGGAAAGACCTCATGGCGTCATCACCTTCCGCATGACGCAAGTTCTCACCGAAAATGGTAAATTCGGGAGGTTCCTCTACCGGATTCGTGGCGGACGTGACGCCCGGGTGTCGCCACTGTGCGAACGCCCGGAGGATATGGTGGAGCACACAGTGGAGGTATGCCCCGCATGGGCAGAGCAGCGCCGTGCCCTCGTGAGTGCGATCAGCGGCGGCGATCTCTCGTGCCGGGCCTTAGATACAGGCCATGGTCCGGAGCGAGGAAGAGTGGCAGGCGGTCGCCTCCTTCTGCGATGCAGTAATGCTAGCAAAGGAGGAGGCTGACCGCATCAGGCAACGGTGGCTCACAGCGTGCCAGCCGCCGCCGGGATTCCGATTCTTATTTCCGGCCACCGTAGGCGCGGGCTTACAGACTGCGAGCTATGGGTAGCTCGCTGTCCGACCGTCCAGTAACTGTCCGGATCGAGCCCAAGTTGCCGACGGCGCGCTCTGTTCCCGCGCGCCTCAAGGAGTTGCATATGGCATACCTGGAAGCTAATGACATCCTCAGTGATCGTCAATACGGTTTTCGCCGAAATCGGTCAACTGGGGATCTTCTAGCGTATGCCATTCACATCTGGAGCGAGGCCATCGAGAAGCATGGGGAAGCACTTGCAGTCTCCCTTGATATCTCGAAGGCTTTCGACAGGGTTTGGCATGATAGCTTTATTGCTAAGCTTCCTTCCTTCGGTTTGCCCACTGGTCTGTGTAACTGGATCGCAGACTTCTTGAGAGGGCGATTCATCCGAGTAGTTATTGAAGGCTGCTCGTCCGGTCACATGGATATTAATGCCGGGGTCCCTCAGTCGGTGCTCTCTGCAACGCTGTTCTTGCTGCACATAAGCGAACTACTTAAACCTTTGGGTAAGCAGACGACAGCACTGTTGCTGAGAGTTACGTGTCCGATGCACGTACTAGTGGGTCACAGATCCAGTCTTTGAGGGAGGCTATGGTTGAGCGCTTGAACTTGTCCTTAGAGGTAGTATCCAATTGGGGCGATGCCGACCTGGTCATGTTCAATGCTGCTAAAACCCAGGCGTGTCTTTTTTCCGCCAAACGGAGCCAATTTTACCCGGCTCCTATATTCCGGGGTGTGACCGTGCCGATAACCGGCAGCCTTGAGCTTCTTGGGGTAACGTTATCATCTACCCTCAATTTCGGCTCTTACATCGGGGCAAAAGCACAACAGGCTGCCAAAAAACTGGGGATCTTAGCTAAGGTGAGGCGGTACTTCGCTCCGGAACAGCTGCTCAACCTATACCAAGCGCAAGTTCGATCGTGTATGGAGTACTGTTCTCATCTTTGGGATGGGTCTGCCAAGTATCAGCTTGATGCTCTGGAGTCAATTGAGAGGCGAGCCAAGAGGATCATCGGTGATGATGCGCTTGTTGAGTCAAAGCTCCAAAGCCTTGAGCATCGACGCCGAGTTGCTGGCCTGGCGGTTTTCTATCGATTACACTTCGGTGAGTGTGCGTTGGAATAGAATTGCACAATTTAATTCCGCCAAGTCCGTTCCATCATCGGACCACTAGACGTACGGCGTTGCGCCATCGGTACATGGTGGATATCCCACCCACTCGTACAAAGCGTTTTGGAAACACATTCATTATGCGTACAGCTAAAGAGTGGAATTCCCTCCCGGAGTCTGTGTTTCCTGATAGCTACAACCTAGGGGTCTTTAAGTCAAGATTTTCCTGATAGCTACAACCTAGGGGTCTTTAAGTAGAGGTTACTTTTAGGCAAGCGTGCTCCATCGTCGGCCACATCATCACTTACCATCAAGTGAGATAGTGGTCAAACGCGAGCCTATCAATAATAATAAAAATAAAAAAAAGTTGTCAGCAATACCAAGGGTCCAGCCGGGTCGAAGCCTACCGGGGCCAGGGTTATCCGAAAGGGAAACTCGGCCCCGGTACGAAAAACAAGAAGGATCGGGGTGGGTTTTTTAGTCAGTAAGAGTCTGACACTATCTCCCGCTCCGCCGAAGGACGGGGGATGTCATTTGGATAATTTTATCCACAAAAAAAAAAAAAACGACTATGTGACCCACCCCCTGGCGTTAAAGCTGGATCCGCCCTTGGTGTATTTATACACTCGAGTGCAAAAATTCGCACATCATCACTTGTTATGTTAAGGCAGCCATTATCATGAATGTGAATAGATAGAGTGAGTTTAGAATTAAAGTTTAGAATTAACATATTTTTTCATACTTATCACGTGTACATAATACACAGCGTTCGTACATTACATAACTTTAGAGAAATAGCTGAAATTGTGTCTACAAATGTTGATTACAGGTGGCGTTGCTAGTGAGAATTCTCCGCAGCAACGCCACATTAATTTGCTTTTTTCTTTTTAATTAAAAGGCGTACATTCACAAACAATGCATGTACGCTATGTACGTTAGCCGTACATAAAGATGGGTTTATCATAATAATAAAATATACGGTGGCGTTGCTACAGAGCACAACACCGATTTCCTGCGAAGCGGCGAGCCTTCTGGCTGGCCTACCACCGTGGGATCTGGAGGCAACAGTCCTTGCACACATGCACGACATGCGCGTGGAGATGCAACGCCGGGGTGAAAGTCCTCTGCCGCGACAGGTCACGGCATGGCGGACAGAGCTCCGGCAGGATCTCATGGTGGAATGGCGTCAGCGACTATCGCAACCCCGTTATGGGCACGCCACAATTATGGCGATAAGTCCCCTCTTTGAGGCGTGGCTGGAAAGACCTCACGGCGTCCTTACCTTCCGCATGACACAGGTCCTCACCGGAAATGGCAAGTTCGGGAGGTTCCTGTTCCGAATTAAAGCGGAAGTGACGCCCGGGTGTCGCCACTGTGCGGAGCGCCCGAAGGACACGGTGGAGCACACAATCGCGGTGTGCCCTGCTTGGGCGGAGCATCGCCGTGCCCTCGTGGGGGTGATCGGCGGCGGAGACCTCTCGCGCCGGGCCTTGGTCGAGGCCATGGTCCGGAGCGAGGAGGAGTGGCAGGCGGTCGCCGACTTCTGCGAAGCAGTAATGCTCGCTAAGGAGGAGGCCGACCGCATCAGGCAACGGCGCTCTCGCCGCCGCCGGGATTCCGATCCCGATTTCCGGCCGCCGTAGGCGCGGGCTTGCGGACAGTGAGCAATGGGTAGCTCGCTGTCCGGCCGTCCGGACCAAGCCCAAGTCGTCGACAGCGCGCGCTGTTCCCGCGCGCCTCAGGGAGTTGTCAGCAACAGCAGGGGCCCAGCCGGGTCGAAGCCTACTGGGGCCAGGGTAATCCGAAGGGGCGCTCGAGCCCCGGTATGAAGGCTTGAAGGAACGGGATGGGTTTTTTGGTCAGTAGGAGTCTGACACTATCTCCCGCTCCGCCCAAGAGCGGGGGTTGTCATAAGATGATTTTTCCCATTGAAAAAAAAAAAAAAAAAAAAGCTATTGTAAGCCGTGCGGCGTGCGCATGTTTCTCTGTCTGTCTCTCTCTCTCTCTCTTATAGTAAGCAAGCCAGAACGGAACTTCGTTCCATCCGGGTGTCCGTTGACACCTCAGTAGTTTTTTTTTTTATTATTGATAGGCTCGCGTTTGACCACTATCTCACCTGATGGTAAGTGATGATGTGGCCGACGATGGAGCACGCTTGCCTAGAAGTAACCTATTCACTCTCGACTTAAAGACCCCTAGGTTGTAGCTATCAGGAAACACAGACTCCGGCAGGGAATTCCACTCTTTAGCTGTACGCATAATGAATGTACGCACAGGCTTTAAAAAAAGAATTTTACGTTGTATATTTTACTGGCAATCTATATAGTCCGGTACTCTATACAATACCTAAGAATATTATAAAATATGGTTAATGACAAAAAAAAACCCTAACCTAACCTGTTCATTTGGGAGTGCCCCAAAATTACATCACCTACCTGTAACATAATTATACATCATTAATGACAAATTTGGATAAAATTTTACAGATGTGATGAGTCCTATTCTAGAATGTCACTTAGTGTTCACTATATTTTTTTAAGGTTTGAGGAGAACCACTTTATATAATCCTGAGGTGGTCGCATTGAACAAGAAAATAAGAAATCTACAAAAGTCTAAAGCCACTATGGCAGAAAAATTGAAAAAGGCATTAAAATTGTCTGAAAACACAGCTTTCAAAAAGGCCGTAAAGGATTTTACGCCTGCGGCAACAATATTTACCTTTCTTCAATTTAGAGAAATTGGAATGAAGAAATTGGGGAGGCGATTCACAAAAAATGAAAAAGTTATGGCCTTAGCTCTTTATAAACAGGGTCCAAGATCATATCGCTGGCTCAGAAGATTTTTTGTTTTGCCGTCACCCTTAACACTGAGTCGTATGATTACGAGAGCAGCACTCAAGCCAGGGCTGAATGAAGATTTGTTTTTACAGTTGAAGAGCAAAGTAGATTAAATGAAGAAAACTGACAAGTTGTGCATCCTACTTTTTGATGAAGTAGCACTTTCGCCACATTTCGACTACAGCAAGAGAAGAGACTGTATAACTGGATTTGTTGATGATGGGGAAAACAGGAAGAGAAAGATAGCTGACCATGCGTTAGTTTTTATGATTAGGGGGATCTTTAAAATTTTTAAACAGCCTATAGCCTATACATTTTGTGCCTCAACTACATCAGCTATGGAAATAGTGACACAGTTAAAAGCAATTATAAGACAACTTAAGTCCATAGGTCTGGAAGTTCTTGTAACAGTTTGTGATCAAGGAGCAACAAACGTCAGCGCCATAAACTGGCTAATAAATGACACAAAAATGAGGTATTTGAGTAAGCGATAAGTCCCCTCTTTGAGGCGTGGCTGGAAAGACCTCACGGCGTCCTTACCTTCCGCATGACACAGGTCCTCACCGGAAATGGTAAGTTCGGGAGGTTCCTGTTCCGAATTAAAGCGGAAGTGACGCCCGGGTGTCGCCACTGTGCGGAACGCCCGGAGGACACGGTGGAGCACACAATCGCGGTGTGCCCTGCTTGGGCGGAGCATCGCCGTGCCCTCGTGGGGGTGATCGGCGGCGGAGACCTCTCGCGCCGGGCCTTGGTCGAGGCCATGGTCCGGAGCGAGGAGGAGTGGCAGGCGGTCGCCGACTTCTGCGAAGCAGTAATGCTCGCTAAGGAGGAGGCCGACCGCATCAGGCAACGGCGCTCTCGCCGCCGCCGGGATTCCGATCCCGATTTCCGGCCACCGTAGGCGCGGGCTTGCGGACAGTGAGCAATGGGTAGCTCGCTGTCCGGCCGTCCGGTAACTGTCCGGACCAAGCCCAAGTCGTCGACGGCGCGCGCTGTTCCCGCGCGCCTCAAGGAGTTGTTAGCAACAGCAGGGGCCCAGCCGGGTCGAAGCCTACTGGGGCCAGGGTTATCCGAAAGGGCGCTCGAGCCCCGGTATGAAGGCTTGAAGGAACGGGATGGGTCTTTTAGTCAGTAAGAGTCTGACACTATCTCCCGCTCCGCCCAAGAGCGGGGGTTGTTGAAGCGGGGGGGGTTGAAGATGATTTTTTTTTCCCATCGAAAAAAAAAAAAAAAAAAAGGTATTTGAGTAAAAGTAAAGAATTTAAATACAATATTTCTGAAATTGATGGCAACGAAGTAGTGCCCTTATACGATCCTCCTAACCTTATAAATGGAATTCGAAATAACTTACTACAGGCAGATTTGACAGCACATTTAAATGGGAGAAATGTCACTGCAAAGTGGGATCACATTGTCGACTTATATAAGAAAGATGGTGTATATGAAGGCATTAGGTTAATACCTAAATTAACAGACAGACATGTGATCCGACATAAAATTTCCAAAATGAAAGTGAAATGTGCTACTCAAATATTCAGCCGGACTGTAGCTGGTTACTTGGGATCATTAGCTTGTGAGTATAATATCTTTTGTTTAGACGAGAATTCATACAAGATGTAACTTAAATAACTCACATGTACTAAGGAGTCACTGTACTCATCACTATGAACAAGTTTTACTCAGGTAAAACTTGTTCAATTTCAGAACTGCAAAAAACAAAGTACATTTCCATAAATTTATGCAACATAAATGTAAACATAAAATGGAAATGCAGACTTTGTTTATAATTCATCAAACTATATGTAAATAACAGCTGACTTCTGTTTTAGTCCCATAATAAAAGTTATTCATAATGATGAGTACAATGACCCCTTAAGAGGTTGTGCTGCTTATAATTAGGTAATAACTTGTTTATGGGGCAATTTTTTTATTTGATCCAAAGATATCAAAGAAAGAAAGAAAGAAAGAAAAAACTTTTATTCGTACCTCAAACATACAGCAGAATTCGATAATAAAATAAAAATAAAAAAAACTTTAAAATCTGTGCAAGGCCAAAAGGGCGCCTAACTCAGCATATGCTGCGATATTTAAAAAGATAAACTCAAACTGACCCGTTTTATAAAACGTCATTTTCATTTAATTTTATGCTATGTATATTAAATTTTTATATTATGTATAAGCTGCTGCCAGCAGTTTTACCCAAGTGTTAGAAAATTATCCCAAGGGAACATACTCCCAAGATAAAAATTATCCTATGCGCTATTCCAGCGTTACGGTCTACCCGTGTACCAAGTTTTATCGAAATCTATTTAGAAGTTTTTTGTATAAAAGGGTAAAAATATTCATACATCCAAACCTTCGCGTTTATAAATATATTAGTAGGATACGATTTAGCTATGTTTTTTATAGGTTACATATTATAATTTAGCACAATATAGGCAATATAACTCATTTTAACAACAGCTATGTTATTTCTGGTCAAGGAGTACTACCGCAAGAATGTGAGGAAACAGCTGCAGTGCTCAAGTTCTTCGACGAATTATTCGACTCCATGAACGGTAGTTTTGACAACTTTAAAAAGAGAAGAGGAAAACTACTGCTGGGTCCAGTAACACCAAGATCGAACCATAGAAATATATGGTCTAATGCTAAAAAGGTTTTGTCCTCAATGAGTTTTCAGAAAAAGAATGGAAAATCAGTTACTGTACCCTCTATTAAAAACTGGTTACACACTATTGATAATCTGGAATATCTTGTAAATGTAATGCAAACAAAATATGAGCTGACTTCTCTTTGGATGCGCCACTTCAACCAGGACCCGTTAGAAAACTTTTTTGGAAGCATAAGAAGCCATGGTTATAGAAATAATTCTCCTTCTTGTGCTTCCTTTGAAGCAGCTTTTGCCTCACTGCTAATTAATAATATGAGTAGTGTGCATTCACCAGGGTCCAACTGTGAAGTGGATTCTTGCAGCATATTTAAATCTTTAAAGATTTTATTTTTTAAGTCAAGTGAGAAGTCAGTTTTTACAACAGAAGTAGATTTTGAAGACACTGAGAGTGATATTTTAAAAAATGTAGATATTAAAAGGACTGATCCAAAAATAAGAGCACAGCTGGATTACGTGACTGGATATGTGTTGCGCAAGTTAAAAATAAAGTGCAGTATGTGTAAAGAATCGCTATATGCTAAAGACTTTAGTGAAAGTGCAATAAAGGTTAGGGAATATTTCAAAAACAAAACTTGCCTCACATATCCATCACTAAAATTAATAAAATGTTTTTCAAATATTCAGGATGTGGTTATGGCAATATTACTGCACGGGCTGGGGCTCAAGGTCATCAGATAGGACCAGAACCCTTCTGTGGTATCTCAAAGAACCAGGCCATGCAGACCCTTAAGGGCAACTTATTTGGCGATTCAAAAAAGCACTGGTTGGTACAACCAGGTCTGCTACACGCCAAATCTCTCATAGAAGGCTACTCACAAAAACGAACTGCCGAGCTTCTTGAGCGTGTGCATCAGAATGGCGGGTGTAATTTCCAGATTTGCCTAAATTTATTACAGTTATTTGGTACCTTCTGTGTACTTTTACGTACCTCTTTTGAAAATCTGTGTACCTAAACCCATACAATGATATTTTAAAAATTAGGTACACCCGCCATCCTGACGTCAGAACCGCGGGTGTACTGCTATCCAATATATGTAGCCAAGCGTACTGTATAAGTAAATTTGGTACCTCTTGTGTACCTTTACGTGCCTCTCTTGAAAATCTGTATACCTACACCCGTACAATGATATTTTAAAAATTAGGTACACCCGCTATCCTGATGTCAGAACCGCGGGTGTACTGCTAACCAATATATGTAGCCAAGCGTACTGTATAAGTAAATTTGGTACCTCTTGTGTACCAGCAGATACAAGTATTAAATAAACGAAATACTGTAACGTTGCTGCGAAAAAAAAGAAAAGATTTTTCTTAGACGGCGTTACTATTTTATAATACTTACTAATAATAGTAACGACGTCAAAGGAACATCTACAGTAAACATTATGGCCACAATACGTTTAATGTGCAATATGTTTGATATCAGGAATCCCAAACCTCCGTATATCATTTAGTCATACCGGGAGTCGAAATGAAATTAACGGACACAAATTACACACAGACTCAGGAGAACACTTTATGTGATCCGCTAATTGTTTTTTATGTGGGGATCAAACCCACAACTTCGTGTTCAACAGTCGAATACTACGACCACTGGACCACTGGCAGTCTACGATTAAACAATTAAAAAACGATTACGATACGATTAAAAAAAAAAAAATTGTTGATAAAATTAAAATAACTTCGTAGAATAATATCTCAACCAAGGCCCGGAGCGAGAGGTCTCCGCCGCCGATGTGTTGTGATTCCTGACCCGACCACGACATGGAACGGAGATTTTACTATGGCACAAAATGGTTATTTTAATTGTGTTTTATTGTGCCACTGATCCCAGGAATTTGTGCCTTGTACTGTTTGAGTAATAAGAGTACGATTGTGGTCGGGCTGGGGATCACGGTTCCTGACCCGACCACAACCAGATCTAATAAAATATCAATAATGTGAAGTTACTGATGATGCCAAAAATATGTGCCAAATAGTGCCTATGGTACACGAAATTCTTTTACTATTCATATCACAGAATGTATCTTGATTCGGATAAAATTGAATAATCAAGAGATAAAGTGTGTCAATCACACGCTATGCAATTTTACTACGACTTTGAAAGCAGTTTTAATTTGTGAAATTATGCTATACACTTTATTATTTTATTTTACTGCATGTACGCGAATATATTTATAAAAAAAAGTTACAACCACTATATTAGTGTGCTTAGTAGCTTGTATAAATAACCGGTCAATGCGAGTCGGGTTCGAATCCTGAGGGTTTCGTCCACACGAGCGATTTCCATGGAAATTGAACAAATAAGCGACATAATTGGTCATATCTTTTAATTGCGTTGACTTGGAAATTCGATTTTTTTTTGCCGCAAGGGACCGAATTATTTATTGTTAATTTTAACTTGATATGTCGACGCCAAATTGTCGATTATAATATTTTCTAGATCTATGATTCACTATTTAACTATTGTTAAACGTAACGTAACGAGGTACGACTCTTTTTGCTTTTAGTTTTAAAGCTGAAATGTGGGTAGTTGGTATAAATTTTTCGTAAGTGCCTTATTTGAATACTTATCATATATCTGTGATGACTTAATGCGTTATGTGTGCCATAGGCACAATTTGGCACATATTTTTGGCAAAATCAGTAACTTCCCACTATTGATATTTTATTAGATCTGTTGTGGTCGGGTCAGGAACCGTGATCCCCAGCCCGACCACAATCGTACTCTTATTACTCAAAAAGTACAAGGCACAAATTCCTGGGATAAGTGGCACAATAAAACACAATTAAAATAACCATTTTGTGCCATAGTAAAATCTCCGTTCCATGTCGTGGTCGGGTCAGGAATCACAACACGCCGCCGATCGCTCCCACGAGGGCACGGCGATAATCCGCCGACTCTTATTGCACTGCATTTAGGTACATAATGGCCCTTCTTACCAAACTGTGACATTTTGATTACCATTACGCACTAGTGCTATAATGTAGTTAAAATAAAACCTTTTGTTCAACCTCTCCCCGCCATAATTTTATTACATTATCGTATCAGGATGGGCGCAGGTCGTCCCCAACGAGTCGCCGGTCAACCCCCATTTATTCATCTCAGTGAGTGTATTGAAAGGTAAATTAAAAAAAAATGTAGGCGCGCATATGAAAACAGATTTTTACCGCCACAAAGTTTACAAATTTTACAGCTATCTTCACAAGTGTATTCAAAAACGTCGTATGATACACGTGAGTTTTTAATGATTACCGTTCTCGGCTCTCTTAAGACCCTCGCCACGGCTCGGGTCTAAATACCACCTCGACGGTAATCACTAACATTCCACACTTATATCATAATGTACTATTATAATGCAGGTAAACGTAAACATTAATATATTACACCTACCCTCTAACGACCACTTGACGATATAGAAATCTAACAGATCGCGTAATATTTTGTTATCTCTCGAAAAAGAGTAAAGAAAAGTGATAAAGTGCATTTATTTTTATAAAATGAAACGTGTCTAGGAAGACAAAATAAAACTCGTTTCTCTGTAGACTTGTATAATTATTGTTGAGAGAAAGAAGAGTTACAAGTTTGAATAGGTACTAGAATATTGGTTCCTTTGGAGCGGACTGAAACGCGGCACTGACACAACGCTCGCTTAAAACGTTTATTCTCGACTGGCGGCGCGCGGCTGCAGGGCGCGCTGCTTGCGCCCGCGTCTCTCCTCTCTTCACCCCCTCGCGGCCCGTAGTGCTGCGCGTATATTGTAGTGCGGGGCGCGAACATCCTCCCGGGGTTTGAAAGTGCAGCTTTCAAGCATCTTCACTGGCTGCAACATCCTTGGCTTCGTTTGTGGTGGGAAGACTGCACATCTTGTTTACAGCCCTCCGTACCGTGCCCTTAGAAGTGAAGACGTCGGCTACTCTGGTGACTCCATCCTTTCCAGGGTACAAATTGGTTACTCTGCCAAGCTTCCACTGTAGCGGGGGAAGGCCCTCCTCCTTGAGGATCACTAAATCGCCCACACGAAGCTCGAGTTGCGACGTTTTCCATTTCGTGCGTTGCTGAAGCTCTGCTACGAACTCCCGGCGCCATCTTTGCCAGAAGTCTTGTCTGATTTTCTCTATAAGCTGGTAACGATTTGGACTCTTCGTGTTGATAGGTGCCGATGGTAATGATGTGAGAGGTCGCCCGACAAGAAAGTGCCCTGGGGTAAGTGGTGTAAGATCGGTAGGATCGGAAGAGAGGGGAGTCAGAGGACGGGAATTAAGTATGGCCTCAACTTGTGCTAATAACGTAGCAAGCTCCTCGAACGTTAAGGAAGCTTTACCGGCAGTGCGTTTTAAATGGAATTTAGCCGACTTGACTCCGGCTTCCCATATACCTCCAAAGTGAGGCGAGTATGCTGGGCTGAACACGAATTTAATACCGTTGTCATTCGCGAAACTATCGGTACACTTATGATTGGACCTGAGCACTCTACACATTTCGTTGTTTGCACCCCTGAAATTAGTGCCATTATCACAATAGATGACACTAGGTTTGCCTCTTCTTGACACAAACCTTTTTAAAGATAATATAAATGCATCAGAGCTCAAACTGCTTACTAATTCTAAATGAATTGCCTTAGTCGAGAGACATACGAATAAACATAAATAACATTTTGAAGATTGACTTCCTCTACCTTTGCGACTGGAAATAGTAAAAGGACCAGCAAAATCTACACCGCATGTATAGAAGGGGAACATTGAGTAAGTTCTTTCCGATGGTAAGTTACCCATTATCGGTTGAATAGTTTTCCCACGAAAGCGAATACAAAGTAGGCACTTCTTAGTTGTACTGCGAGCTAAATGTCTACCTCCTATGGCCCAAAATCGCTCTCTGATAGACGCTAGTAGGTGTTGCGGTCCGGCATGAAACAGACGTTCATGTTCTTGTCTAAATAATAACTGAGTGAACTGATGTTTTGCATCTAAAATCATGGGATGCTTCTTATCATAACTAAATTCAGAATTCTGAAGTCTACCACCAACTCTCAATATATTGCTGTCATCTATGAATGGATTTAACGACAGTAATTTAGACTTACGATTTAGAGTTTTCTTATCACTAATTATTTTAATTTCGTCAGAGTAACTATCTAACTGACATAATCTAACTAAAGTTAGTAATGACTTATCTAATTCCTTAACATCTAATGGTCCATTAATTCTGCAATTTTTATTTATACAGTTATGTACAAAACGTTGTACATATGCGTAAATCCTAACAAGTTTATTAAAATCAGAATATTTCTCGAATTCAATTATTTTATTCACTATTGTGGCGTGACATTCAATGTTGCGTGGGATTTTGAGTTCAGGTAAACTGGGGATTTGTTGTTGTGTAGGCCAACAAGTAGGGTCATTAGCGAGGAACGAAGGCCCTGCCCACCAAAGGCTGGAAGCTTTTAACTGCTTGGGAGACACGCCTCTAGAACCCATGTCTGCGGGGTTTTGATCAGTTGATACATATCTAAAGTCGAATCCCGGCGTTAGTTGATTTATTTCGTTCACTCTATTACATACGAACACTTTAAGATCCCTGGGTGGAGTTTGCACCCATCCCAACACAACCATCGAATCAGACCATAGAACCTTTCTAAATATATTACATTGTAAGGAATCTAATACCTTTGAACATAGACGAGCCCCTAAGAGAGCGCCACACAACTCCAGCCTCGGTATAGTGGTTGGATTCATTGGGGCGACTCGTGCTTTAGCACACAACAACCTCACTGTAACTTTTCCATTACAGTCTTCAGAGCGCAAGTAGACACATGCCGCGTAGGCTTGTTGTGAGGCGTCGACAAAACAATGTAGTTCTATAGTTTTAGGATTGTCACATAGAACCCAACGATCTATATTAATTTCAGATAAATATGAAAATTCCTTCAAGAGGTTAGACCAATTCTTACAAAATTCAACTGGTACTGGGTCATCCCAGTCCAGTTTAGCAGACCATAATTGTTGTAATAAAATTTTAGGTACTATAATACATGGGCTTAATAGTCCTAAAGGATCGAATACCTTAGCAGTAGCAGAGATTACTGACCGTTTGGTTATTTGAGCAGAAGGCTGTAAATCTGTTGAAAATAGTAAATTGTCAGACTTAGGACACCAAATGAGACCTAGTACGCTAGATTCCTTATTAAAGTCTAGACATTTTGATGTATCATCATCATTTTCAAATAAGTAAGGGCAATTTGTTCTGAATTTTCTTAAAGGCAAAAGTGCTGAATTAAGAGTGGCAACAACTTCACGGTAAATATATTTTAAACCATCTACAGTTTCGGAACCAGTATTTAAATCGTCTGCATAAAAATCATTTTCAATGACGCGTGCTATAGACTTATCTTCGCATTCCTTTGCTAACTGTAGCAGACATCGAGTGCTAAGAAATGGGGCAGAAGCGGTACCATATGTTATTGTGTTCAGCTGTAACACATCTATCGGCTTTGTTTCATCATCGCGCCACAATATTAGTTGAAGATGGCGCTGCGGTTTCTTAATTTCAATCTGCCGAAACATCTTCTCGATATCTGCTGTGAGAACATATTTATGTTTACGAAAGCGAAGCAAAATTGAAATTAAATCACTTTGTATGACTGGACCGATCATCTGTATCTCATTAAGTGATTTTCCAGAACTGGTTTTACAAGAGGCATTAAACACTACACGTAATTTAGTGGTTTCACTTTTTTCCCGTATTACTGCGTGATGGGGCATGTAGTATCCAAACTCAGGTTTACATTTTAATATAGATAAATGTCCTAAATTAGCATACTCATCTATGAACTCCTTGTATTTAGTTTTAAGACTAGGATGCTTAACAAATTTTTTCTCTAGGTTTAAAAAACACCTTTTTGCTATAAAATATGAATTTCCAAGAGCTTTCTCAGGTGACTCCTTAAAAGGCATTGTCACAGCAAACCTACCATTTGGTAATCTAAAAAAATTCTCAATAAAATTGTTTTCACAAAGTTGCTCCTCTACAGAATATGTTTTAGTGACTGGAAGGTCATCAATTGACCAAAACTTTTCTAAAGACTCTTTTATTTCTTGTGTGAAATTGCAATAGATTTGCGAGGTTGGCTGTTGTGTATTTATGGGACCACTCACAAGCCACCCAAACTTGGACTCCTGTAAAACAGGATTTTTATTACCTAACTTAATTAAATTAGAGCCTACTATGTCCCAGTAGACATCTGCCCCTAAGAGGATATCTACCTGGAAATAGTAATTAATAATAATAATAATAATAATAATAATAATAATATTTCACAACTATCACACCACGTCGTCTAGTCCCAAGCTAAGCAGAGCTTGTGTTATGAGTACTAGACAACTGATAAACATACTTATATATTTCTAAATACATACATATTATAGATAATTACACCCAGACACAGAACAAATGATCATGCTCATCACATTAACATTTGTCCTGGGTGGGGATCGAACCCACGACCTCCGGCATAGCAGTCAGGGTCACTAACCACTAGACCAACAGGCCTGTCAGGTCTGTTTGGATCAGCTAACTCAATATTATTTGGCAATTTGGAATATTCAGTATTTATTAATGAATTTGGTAGAATTCCAGTTATTCTTGGAACAACTAAACACTTCACTTTAATTTCAAATGGATTACACCTAGATTTTATTTTTAAATTGCAACTTTGATTAATATTACAATTGGAATTATTAATGCCACAAACATTAACTGACCCTCCCGGGTTAATCTCTAGACCTAATTTTTCTTTTAAACTGTCAGTAATGAAGGATGATTGGCTACCTGTGTCTAACAGGGCCCTGGCTTTGTAAATTTTCTTATCTTTCACAACCTGAACAAGTGCTGTACTTAATAACACCTGGTCGCTGCTGGCCACGGACAGTGACACCGGTAAAGATGATGTTGATGCTTGTTCACCATTCTCTGTTGGTGTAATATGCACTAAAGTATTATGCTTTTTCTTGCATGTACGACACATCGCCTTTAATCTACACTGATACGCGTTATGACCACTTCTAAAACAATTTTTACATAATCGATATTTATTGACCTCACCTAATCGATCATCCACTGTCATGTTTTTAAATCTCTCACATAAATAAAGAGGATGATCTTCCTTACATACAAGACAATTAGTATAGATTACTTTCTTATCTACAGCTACAACTAAACTTTTAGAATGTGTGTTAGTTTTTGGTTTGTGGTCAGTCACCTTGACTGAGTAACTATTATTAAAATATGCAGTCTCAAGTATATCAGCCCGGTTACGAAGAAAATCAAAGAAATCACTTAATAACACTAGTTCACTAAACTTGCTCTTATATTCCTGCCACTTTCTGTTAGTATGTAAATCTAACTTGGAGGAAATCATAAATATAATAAGAACATCTCATTTATTGGTAGGCAATCCTAATGTCTCAAGCGCTCTAAGATGTTTCATAACATGGTCAATAACGAACCTTAAAGATTTGTAGGATTCCCGCTTCAATGGCTTAATATTAAATAAAGCTGTTAAATGATTATTAACTAAAATATCTTTGTTTTCAAACCGTTGGCACAATAAATCCCAAGCAACCTTATAATTCTTAGCGCTAAACTCTATGGACTTAATGACTACAGCTGCACTTCCTTCCAGCGCAGACCTCAGGTAATGGAACTTATTAATGTGTGGAATTTCTAAGTTGCTATCTACTACAGACAGGAAAGTATCTTTAAATTCCAGCCACTTTAAGTAATTTCCATCAAAAGTAGGAAGTTTTATTGTAGGTAATTTTATTCCACTGTTTATGAGAACAACTACTACTAGAATTCTGATTGTGATCACTTGTCACCTTTTCATTTCCACAAGAGTCTATTAAATCTAAACTACTGGTGATTAAAATAATAAACTGGTTTTCTAACTGTTCTCTTTCTTTAATTTGCTCCTCAGAGTCGGAGTGCAAAATATCAATTTTATTTTGTATTTCTTCAAATTCAGTCATTAGTGACTGGATTTTGCTCACCTTTAGTTCTAATTCTTTATATTTTAATGATGGAATATCCTTCAAAACTCTGAATTCAGATAGATAATGCTCGAATCGCGTTAAGCGACCTTTGATGATCCCACGTTGTTTAATTAACGTAGATAATTCTAATTTAAGCTCTGATTCACTCATAATTATTTTTGTGGTACTTACTTAAAACGCAAACAACGAAATAACATAAAATTATGTGCACTCAAACCAGTTTCGGAACGACGAGAAGCTCAGGTCCAATCGCAGGCGCTGGTGCCGGTGCTGAAGCTAACGTCGAGCAGACAGCTTGGCCGACACCTCGACTCGTAGCGGCGCACGCGATGAACCCGACGCCTCAGCCCAGCAAACACGTCACGTGGAGCCGTGGAGGGATCGCTGGAATAGTCGGCGAATAGATTGAAAAAGCGTTTCAAGTATTGAAATCTAGAAGGGTTACGTGCAACGTGCGTGTTTTACAGTTAGACTTCACCCACAAGCTAGAAAGCTTTATAGAGCTGACGCCATGAAAGCGTCACACGCACATGGGTCATTTTCACAAAAAGTGTACATTCGGGTTTCGGGAGTGTCCCACAACTTTTGATAAATATTTAACGAATAATTTCCACATTTAAGAAAAACAACACTAAAAATATGGATCTATGGTTAGTTTTTAACAATATTATATGTTGTTGCTACATAAAAATACAGTAATATTACCGTAATTTTCAAAAATACTAGTAGAAGGTACCTATTTTAGCGCTGTCCCACTACCAATTACAGTAAAATAACATAACTTTTATATATTTTGTTGACTTAATAATACTAATGTGATTGATTTTTCGGAAAGTATAGTTGTTTACGATTTCTCTCATAATTGCAGAAGCAGCGTAACATTACACAAAATATTTAAATAATTGTATTTGTGTGAGGACATAAATTAGCTAAGGTGGAAAATTCCCTTCCGAAACCCCATTTTTTACGTAAGATCGCATTTAAAACTACCACTTATGCATATTTTTTGTTAATAACAACATTTGTAAGGCTGTCATTGGCTGTACCACAATGATTCGTCCATTTTGACCGCGACCAGCAGACGATGAAACACGCACTTTAGTAACGGTCCGTTTTTGATATTCCACAACCGCAACCAATTTCGAAGTAAGTACTACAATTTTATTTCTTGCAAATTATTTTAAAATCTTTATAAACTTTCAGTGAACCCAATTTAATACCAAGCTTGTTGGTCTGATGTGTTAGTTAAAAATAAATTAAACAAAAATGTTTAAAGGTAGACTTCCGATACTTCCCTTCCGTTACCAAAACGCAGGTAACGTAAAATTGGAACTAAAAAGTTTCGGAATGGAATTCTTAGGAAGATGGTACATTATATTCATGTCACTTTGTGACTGTGAATAAGAATTCTAATGTTCAGAAATTATTAATTATAAATGTTCATATGCTCAAATGACACAAGTTCGAAGAAAATGTATGCATTTTAATAATATTGACATGAGTACCTACCCAATATTTCTTTTTCAGGTACGTAACAAAAATGGTTGTTCTTGCGAACATTGATAAATTCCTAACTAAAAATGATTTTATATTATTGCAAGATTCAGTGTGGCCGTGGTCAATCACTCATTTTCGAATTGCAGAAAAATGTTTCGGTTGTGGATTTCCTACCACTTTGATCCATAAACCATACCACTTTATTATACACGATAACATTAAAGTGAAGTATTTAATAAGTGTTGACTTTTTTTGGTGCCAGAAATGTACATTTTATGCAATATATGATCATTATTGTGAAGATGAATGCGATTATTGTGAATAATTCTTAAAAAACGTACTGTTAATATTCCAATAACGTACCTGTCATTTTGCTAGGATGTAGGCTCATTATTCAGTAATTCACGTCGTATTTGTATATTGAATCATACAATATTCAAATATATATATATATATTTTATTTTAAAGATGCCACTTACGCCAGCCGAAAAAATGAGAAGGTACCGAGAAAAATTAAAAAAAGACCCCGAAAGGTATGAAGAGTATAAAAAGAAAGATTTAAATAGAATTAAATTAAAGAATAAAAAAATAACAGAGTTATCAGAAAATGAGAAGGTAAACCAGAGGCAAAAATGGAGAGAACAGAAAAAAAGACAGAAAGCGAAAAAGACTGAACGTGAAAAGAAGAAAACTAAGAATAATGAAACACCTACTAATGTATGTATGAACAAAAAGCATTTAATAACTATTAGGAGGTTGCGGCGTATGTACGAAACTGCTATCAATAATAATAAAGAGTTGTGTAAAACTATTCAAAAAACAAGAAAACAAATATATCGTTTAAAGGTTGCAAATAGAAAAGCGATAGACAATTTGAATGATAAAATAATAAAAATGAAAGCAAGAGAAGAAGTTATGGAAAGTGCTCTACGCTCAGCATATAATAAAACAAAGAGCCAAGCAGATAAACGTGTACTGAAGAGTGTTGCTAATACCGTTGTAGTGAAGAAGAACAAATGTAAGTCATACGTTACAAAATTCTTAGGATTACGTGGGCGTATAAGAGTTCTACAACCGGCTCAAAAATTGCGAAGAGGTAAGATTTCAGAAGAGTTGAAATTATTTTATATACGTGATGATATAAGTCGTAGCACAAGTGGAAAGAAAGAATGTAAAACAGTTAATAAAGAGAAGCATCAAATTCGATATCTAACTGATAAACTTTTCAATTTGTTCAAAATTTATAAAAATGAGGGTGGACGATATAGTTTTGCAACTTTTTTTAGATATAAACCAGCATATGTACTATCACCTAACATACACAACCGAAATACTTGTTTATGCGTAAAACATAGTAATATGGAAATGATGTTTTTGAGTTTACTAAGAAACGGTGCGTTTCCTGAAAATATTAAATCCCTTTCTGACGTAATTTCTGAATTGTCTTGCGATCAAAGTTCCTACATTTGTATGTATGGTAGATGTACAATTTGTGAATATTTTCAATTAGGATATTCAGATTTAGTAGGAGAAGCTCTACTTAAAACCGTTCATTGGGAACAATGGGAACGTGTTGATCATTGCTATGAGAAGATGGAAAAAGGAGTTATAAAAAAATATATAACGAAAAAGACTATAAAAAATCAGAAACAAGGAAAACTAGCAGAATTAAAACAAATTTTTGAAAAAAATATTCCTTTGTATAAAATTCATATTTATAATTTCAAACATCAACAAAGTAAATATAGAGAGAAAATACAAACATTAGGTCCACATGAGGCATTGATTCTTTGCGATTTTAGCGAAAATTATGAATGCAAGTTACATCAAGAAGTGCAAGCCACTCATTTTGGAGCGTCGAAAAATCAAATCACGTTACATTGTGGTATAATTTACTGGGCTTCTGGATCGCAATCGTTCTGTTCAGTTTCGGACAATAAGTGTCATGAACCACACGCTATTTGGGGTCACCTCTTACCCGTTATTCAATTATTAAAATCAAAATGTCCTGATATTAAACGCATTCATTTTTTTTCCGACGGACCCAGTTCGCAATACAGACAAAAAAAAAACTTTTTTCTTTTGAATTTTTATACTACAAAATTAGGCCTTGATATGTGTACTTGGAACTTTTCGGAAAGCGGGCACGGAAAGGGCATAGCGGACGGAATAGGCGGGTCTGTCAAAAGAACTCTAGATAAACAAGTTGCTTATAGCCGGGATATCACAAACGGCAAAGAAGCCTTCGAAATGCTTAAGTCAATATCAAAATCCATACAGTTCTTTTTCATTGAAGAGTCAGATATACAAATGGTTCAAGAACACGTTCCCATTGGTCTCAAACCAGTACCGGGAACAATGCAAATTCATCAAGTGCTATGTTTTGCAAATTCCACTTACTTATTAAACAGACTGCTAAGCTGCTTTTGCCAAATCGAAAAAGAGTCTGAGACCTGCAATTGTTATGAATTGAAAAAACACTTAATTCAAAATAGCCCAGTAAACATAGGACCTTCCAACACGATTTTCCCACCAACCAGCAAGATCGCTAGCACACTGACTGATCCTTTATTAATTAACCTTGATCCGGTACAAAATTTAGATGATGAAAATTTAGATTTCGATAATTATTTAATAGCTGAGGCAATGCCACAAAACCTACCAATTCTGTATTTAAATAACTCCAGTCCAGACATAACTGAAAATTACAGTTGGAATGAATCTATCGTTCCTGATGAAGACAGGGACGATAGGACAGACGAAGAGTCTAGTTCACAACCTACAGATGGCAAAGAACAAAAATTTGAAAAGATACATGTTCCTATAACAATAATACCTTTAAGTGAAACACAAATTATTAACAAAATAAATATGCATGACAGTCAAAATAATTCGACGAGAGCATGTCATAGTAATTTTAAGAGACCGGCTTCTTCTACTGTGTCTACAAAAATTGTTGCAAAAAAAAATCGTTCTGATACTAAAGAAAACAGTCCTCAAAATAAAAACCCTTCTATTAAGACAGTAATATCTCGAAGTTTGGAGTGTTACGCATGTAAAAAAAATACGAAATTCCCGTCGGTAGATGTTACAAAATGTATATCGTGTATAAAATGGTTTTGTATCAATTGCAGTGAAGGTAATAATAATATTGATTTTATTTGTCGTAAATGTTTTGGTGAAGAATATATTTTGTAATAATTTGATCTCATTTTGTTGACTATGTGCAATTATAGCTTTAGAATGGGTAACAATAATGTTGTTTTTATATGTTGATTTATTTATAAGTGTAGTTAAAATAAACAAAAACCTCTTAAGAGCTTTTACGACTTCGCCATTTCATGCTGTTTATTGCCGGGCTTGGCAATAAATGATCTAATGGGATCACTAATAGGGTTCGAAATAAAACGACTATTGTGCTCTGATCTGCTGGTTCAAAAAAGCGGATTTATTTTATATTTGACGAAACACCTTAATAAACTCGTGTAACAAAACGATAGCGCGATCTAATTTGATCCCAACGCCATCTATCGAAATAAGGGTAAAACTTTTTATAACAAATTGATCGATATGGTTCTAAACATTACATAGTGGATTTACATATTGGCATTGGTCATAAACATACCGCCCACCAAGGCCATTTAGTGAAAGAATGGCCTTCAAAAGTTGCACTTAAAACTAAAAGTTGAACTTTGTAACTTGCAATAAGTCCTAATAACAAGCTTACACACTTTGCACACATAATTGTCCTTAATATTGACTGACAACCTTTTAATGACTGAAACTTCCCAAAGGGGGTTGATCTAAAACAATTCATAAAAACTTAGGTAACTGTAACAAAAAAAAACAATGTAAAGGTAAAATCATAAAACGTATAACACAGTAACACTTGTAAACGGTAAATATATTTACATTTGGTCTATTTAAAAATAAAATAAAAAAGATAACATTTGATCTAAAATCTAAAATAAAATTAAAAACAAATATTTGATGTAGTAAAAAAACTTAACATAAAAAATAAAATTGACCTTAAATTTATAATAAAAAAAAAAACAATTCATTGATCTGTTATGGGTAAAACGCATAATTTTGATGTTGGCCTCTTAATTACGGATGATTTTGTGCGCAATGTGACTACACGGGTTACGCTATCAGCACCGGGGTGTTTCTCAATAACACGACCCAATAACCAACGACTAGGTGGTAAATCGTCCTCTTTAATTAATACAACGTCACCGATATTGGGTTCTGGAACTTGTGAGGCCCATTTGTATCTATTCATGAGATTAGATAAATACTCATATGACCATCTTTTCCAGAAGGACTGCAACATTCGTTGAACAAATTGCCACCGAGTCAAGTAATTCACATTGGAACTCTCGAAATTTTTGTCTGGTACATTAACTAGTGGTTCACCTATAAGAAAATGTCCAGGAGTTAAAGGAAGTGGTTCACCAGGATCAGTAAAGTTAATAACGCTCATGGGTCGCGAATTTAAGCATGCTTCCACTTGATTGAGGAATGTGGTAAGCTCCTCGTAAGTCAGGGTGGACTCCCCAATCACTCTTTTTAAGTGAAACTTGGTGGATTTTACCCCCGCTTCCCAAAGACCACCGAAATTGGGAGCGTGAGGCGGGATAAAATGCCACTCAGTGTTATTTGCTTCCAAGTGTTCTATTATAGCTGGTTGAATGGAAGCCAGCTCTTGTAGTTCTCTGGAAGCACCTACAAAATTAGTGCCGTTATCGCTCCATAATTTAGCACAGTGACCGCGACGAGACACAAAACGTCGGAAAGCTGCCAAAAATGCCTGTGTACTCATATCACTAACTACTTCTAAGTGAATGGCGCGAGTGGACATACATACAAAAAGGCAAATGTAGCCCTTGTAAGCGTGATGTCCGCGTCCTTTAGTTGTCCTAATACTGATGGGCCCAGCATAGTCCACGCCACTGTGTAAGAATGGTCTGGCAGGGGTGCAACGAACTGATGGGAGATCACCCATTATTTGGTTCCTGACGCTAGCTCTCTGTTTGACGCAAGTTACGCATTTGCGTACATATTGCTGAACTAAGGATCTAGCACCTATTATCCAATAGGCTGACCTCAAAAAGTTTGACATTAACTGGGGACCACCATGGAGAGTTCGTTCGTGGGCGTCTGCAACGATGAGATGAGTGAGATGACTTGAGTGCGGTAAGACTATTGGATGTTTTGCTTGCTCATCCATCTGTGACTTTTCGAGCCGACCACGAACTCTCATAATTCCCCGTTTGTCAAGAAAAGGACACAGTGATTTTAATTTACTTGACCTAGAATTTAAATTATCTTTTCCTTTTAATTCTATGTATTCATTTTTAAATGCAGTTATTTGTGTCACCCTTATACAGGTTTGTAGTGCTGCATTTATTTCATGGTTTTTTAAATATTTACTATCATGTTTGCCCTTTTTTAGAAATCGTCGACAATACGCCACAACTCTAACTAGTTTACGTAAACTAGAATAATTATCGAAAAATGAATTTTCTATCGGGGCAACTGCCGTTGTATGTACCTTTATCGATTGTTCTAAGTCTGTTTTAAGATTCTTTGGCCTATTGAACTCGATTAATTTATTCTTTAAAAAAGATGGACCGGAAAACCATAACTCATTACCAACAAGTGAACTAGGTAGTAATCCCCTTGAGGCGCAGTCAGCAGGATTATGCTTGGTAGACACATGAAACCACTGAGTTGAACTCACAGTGCCCAATATTTCCGAGGTACGGTTCGCTACGAAAGTTTTCCACCTGCTAGGATGGCTGCTAAGCCACGATAGCACTACGGTGGAATCCGTCCATGCAAAGATCCTTATCTCTGGAATATTTAAGACCTCAGCTGTTTCTCCCAACAACTTTGACAAGAGTACTGCGCCACATAGCTCCAATCTAGGAATGCTGATCTGTTTGATGGGAGCTACTCTTGTTTTAGCCACCAACAAAGAGACCTTAATGTTACCTGCCGTGTCTATTGTTCTCAAATAAACAACGGCTGAATACGCTGCTTTCGAGGCGTCACTAAAGCCATGTAACTCGAGTTTATCATTTGAACTTGTCCTAAGCCAGCGAGGTACCTGGATCTTGGTAAGTAAGGTTAATTCTCCACGGTAAGTACCCCACTCTGTTTTTAATTCGGTAGTTAGTTCCTCATCCCAACTCACCCCTGCGAGCCATAATTTTTGTATAAACATTTTTGCTACTACCACGCTAGGAGCTAACCATCCTAACGGATCGAACAAACGAGCTATGTCTGATACAATAGATCTTTTTGTTACAGGTGTGGTGGTCGGCGGCGGAAGGTTGACGGAGTATTGGAAGCAGTCTTCGCGGCGGTTCCAGGTAAGTCCTAGGATTTTTATTGTACTATCCAGCTTAATTTCTATGTCCTTCTCTTCTGTTTTCCTATCCTTATTTATGATATCCTGGTGGTCTTTATTCTTAACTTCCTTTTTTAATTGCGTTTGATCTAATTGCTGTACTACTTCATTTCTCTGCATTGAACTTATTCTATCTAACAATTGCTGATTGTTACTGTTCCACTTCTGTAAAACAAATCCTCCCCTTTCTAATAATTCTATCATTTGTTTACAGATTTCTACGCCTTCTTCTATACTATTACTTCCAGTCATTAAATCGTCCATATAAAAACAATTTAAGACTTTAGCAGCTGCAAGAGGATACTTGTCTCCTTCATCGTATGCGACTTGATGGAGTGTTCGAACTGCCTGATACGGTGCAGAGGCTGTCCCAAAAGTCACCGTTACCAGCTCATAATCTTCTATTGGTTTTTTGGGATCATCTCGCCAGAGTATTCTCTGGTAGACCGCATCCTCGTCGGCTACTCTAACTTGACGGTACATTTTAATTATGTCCGCCACAATACCAATAGCGTGTACTCTCCATCGCAGAATCGTATGCCTCAAGTCCGCTTGTAGTGTCGGCCCGACCATCAGAGTGTCGTTGAGCGATACTCCCTTTTTATTTTTTTCAGATGCGTTAAACACAACACGGACCTTCGTCGTGATCTTATCTTCTCTAATAACCGCGTGATGAGGTAAGTAAACCGCTTCATTCTTTTTATTATCGTCTCTCTTTACAGCTCTTAAATGTCCTAACTGTAAATACTCATTAATTACTTCTGTATAATTTTGTTTCAAATCTGTGTTCTTATTTAATCTTTTTTCTAACGATTTAAATCTTATTTCAGCTATTTCACGAGAACCTCCGGCCTTACATGCAGGATTATTATCACGGAACGGTAAGTGTACTATGTATCTTCCTGTATCATCTCGCTTAGTAGTTTTAATATATAGTTCTTCGCATTTTTGCTCTTCTGGACTTAAGATTTTCTTTGTACTGGTTTGCTCTTCTATCTCCCAAAATTTTTTCAGAAGGTGATCTTCGTTGAACTGTGCGCAATGTACGCTTATATTATTTGTATGTAAGTTTAAACTTTCCTTGTTTGTACTGACTACACCAGAAAGGACCCACCCTAGAGTGGTGTTCTGTGCTATAAGATTACAGGTTGGACTCTTCACTATACCTTCCTTCATAATGCAGCAGTAAGCATCCGCTCCCAATAACACATCTATTTTATTGGGTGTACTAAAATAAGGATCCGCTAAACATAGATTGTTAATATTGATCCAATCTATTGAACTAGTACTCACACTTCGTTCCGGTAAGTATGACGTTATATTAGTCAAAACATAAGCATTAATGTTATGTTGAAACTCGTGATCAACTGTGGACTTAATAGTTAAATTAACCATATACTTAGAAATGGTTGGTCTCTTGTCTCCCAAACCTGAGACGATACCTCGGACTGGAATTTTCTTCAATCGAAGAAATTGAACAGTGGCCTCGGTTATAAAACAAGCTTGCGAACCTTGATCCAGCAAGGCTCGAACTGTTTGAAATTCACCCATCCTATTCTCGGCTTTTATTAGCGCGGTGGCTAATAAAACCTGGCTCGGTTTGGGGATTTTGCGCGTAGACAAGCATGCCACTATCTGATTATCACTAGTTGAAGCACTAGCGTTATCAATAGTAGACTTTGCTGCCGTATCTTGGCCATCTTTCTCTGCATTTGGGTGCAGCAATGAATGGTGGCGCTTTTTGCATACTCGACAGAAAGTTTGTTTTTTACAGTCGTATACGGTATGGTTGCCGCCTAAACAATTAAAGCAGATTTTATTCTTTGCTACAAACTCGCGCCTGCTGTCTGTGGACTGCTTAGCGAATTGTTTACAGAAGCAGAGCTTGTGGGGTTCCGAACAGTATTCGCAACGTATATTGGATGACTTCGTGGCTAACATCGCTTTAGAGCTATGAACGTGTGAACTATGATTGACCTGGTGAACCACAGCCTTCCTGGGCTCGATACATTCCAGCGCGCGAAACCGACTTTCAATAAATACTTTAAACTGCTCAAAGGTGGGCAATTCGTTGCTGGAGTCGTTGGAAATACTTAACTCCCACTGCTTACGAGTCTCATTATCCAACTTGAACGTTACGATATGAATGATGATAACGTCCCATGTACTCACATCGATGTTAAGATTTTTTAAAGCACTTAAACAGTCACTTGTAGTATCTAACAATTCTTTTAATGAGCTAGCTGATTCAACATTTAAACGTTTTTGGCCGAACAATCTTTTCAAAATACAATTGGTTAGGTACTTCTTATTAGCATAACGCCTTTCTAATTGCGACCAACATTCACTGTAGTTAGCGTCTGTGATTGGGGTGTGTCTAATCAACTGCTCAGCTTCACCCGTGAGGTGGCTCTTAAGATAGTGCAGTTTTTGTACATTATCTAACGATGTGTTATTGTGGACTAAAGAAACAAACAAATCGTGAAAAGTTGTCCATTCACTGTATTTACCAGAAAAAGTAGGGATTGTGATTTTCGGTAACTTTACGAACGAATTAGATGATTTTGAACTACTAGTATTATTGTTAGGACCACTATTTTGTATTTGCGACTCACTAATATTGATCTTGTTAAGTGTAGATTTCATTAGACATTTGCAGGTAATATAAGTATCTTCGGTTGAATCATAGATATCCCCAACCTTTTGACCTATTATATATTCTAATTTATATTGACCATAAAGTTGAGTCTTAGTACTTTTAAATGAAGACCAATCATTTTCAAGTAATTCAAGTCTTGTTTGAATATATTCTACTGTAAGTCTGTCTTTTGGACTCTTTTTAAAATTAGTTAAAGCTTTTTGAATTACGGTTTGAATATCTTTTAATATATTAATTTTGCCTTCCATCTTAGATAACAAACAAACAACAACAAGTGTAAAGTAACAAGTGTATAATATAAAAAAATTAAATACTAAAATTTGATTTAACTAAAGTTCCTAATAAATAAAAACAATAAAATGTAGGTAATAACCAAGCTATAGTTCAATTAATCAAGGTTGTCAAAGGTAAACAAATAAACAACAATAGAATAAAACCACTAGGCATATCGTAGAAATGTAAAATATAACAAGTGTTCTAAATGGTTGATGAAATATTTCTAAGTCTCAAAAAATACGAAAAATTTTACAAGTGTTTGAGAAACAAATCGACTCTGGCAGAAATCGGGCATGGGTTCCCCGTTCCCTCGTTTTTTATAAAACTATTCTAAGTCCTAACATGCACACTCTTAAAACTAAGTTAAAATATATTACTAAATCCTTAAGTTAAAATGTTCATAGAAATAAAGTTGAAAATTGCTTGACATTAAATCACTCTTGTAAAATGTTCAAGTTAAAATCTTCTTTGAAATAAAGTTCAGATTTGCTTGACTGATTCTTTGTTTATTAATTATCACTGCTACTGTTTAATTAATTGAATTGTACTCACGATTGCACTTCACTCACACAAACACGTAGGTTGGTTGAACTGGGTAGGTACTAGTGGCGCCCCCTGTAGCGTCACTTTGAACTTGAACTCCCGGCTGCTATCGCCGTCCTCGTCCACCTTGCTGAACGAAGCTGTCTCCTCAACTCGAAGACTGATCTTGAAATGTACTACACGTAGCGCCCTCTGTGGCGTCTCGTTGAACTACTAATCTCACCGCAGGCTGAGCCGTCCAACAAGTTGGGCGAAGCTGTCGCAGTATGCGGGATGCCCAGTACTTTGCCGCAGCAATCCACTGCGAGTACTTGGGGTGCGGACCAAAGCTGGCTCCGCTTAACACCAAAAAGTCAGACTGTTCCGGGTCTGATATCCAGGGTCGATGGACCAATGTTTATTGCCGGGCTTGGCAATAAATGATCTAATGGGATCACTAATAGGGTTCGAAATAAAACGACTATTGTGCTCTGATCTGCTGGTTCAAAAAAGCGGATTTATTTTATATTTGACGAAACACCTTAATAAACTCGTGTAACAAAACGATAGCGCGATCTAATTTGATCCCAACGCCATCTATCGAAATAAGGGTAAAACTTTTTATAACAAATTGATCGATATGGTTCTAAACATTACATAGTGGATTTACATATTGGCATTGGTCATAAACACATGCAAAATTTCAAGTCTTTTTTATTCGAAATTAATAAGCCGATTTTAATATAACTTCATATGTATATAAGCAAAATACATAGGTCTATAAATTTATCACAGAACATTTTCGAAAAATAGTGAGAGTTAAATTATATCGATGTTAAATTTTCAAACACAGATTTCCAATTTTCTTTTTTTAAATCTATTTTGAAAATGTTCTCTGATAACTTTTTAGAACTATGTATCCTACTTATGTTTCATCAAATTTCATTAAAATCAGTTCAGTTGTTTCGAAAAAAAGGACTTGTTAGTTTGTATGAAATGTGAGTCGTAAATGTCAAAAATGTTTTGGTGAAGAACATAATGAATTGGTAATAATTTGATCTCATTTTCTTGACAATGTGCAATTATAGTTTTAGAATAGGTAATATTATAATGTTGTTTTCATTCATATATGTTGATTTAAATATAGGTGTAATAATAATAACGACTTACGGCATTTCTATACAAAATATAAAGTCCTTTTTTTCGGATTGAATGAACCGATTTTAAGGAAATTTCGTACGCATAATAAACGGGATACATAGGTCTAAAAACTTATCAGAGAATATTTTCCAAAAATAGTGTGTTACAGCTAAATTAGACCGATTTTATTTTTCCATACAAACAGAAATTTTCAAATATATTTTTTTAAAGAGATTTCCTAAATTTTCTCTGATAAATTTTTAGACCTATGTAGCCCATTTATGCGTACCAAGTTTCATTAAAATCGGTTACGTCATTTCGAAAAAAAAAGAACTTGAAAGTTTGTATAAAATGCCGCAAGGCGTAAACGCTGGCTTAAGAGCGTTTGTTTTGTATAAGGTGGCTGCACTTCAGTAATAATAATATTGTTTTTTTTTATGTCGAAAATGTTTTTATAATTATTTTAATTATTTGATTACATTTTCTTGACAATGTGCAATTATAGCTTTGGAGTAAACATGATAATGTTTTCATATATATATATTTTTCATGATAATGTTGAATTACATAGGTTTCAGTAGCAAAAACTGTTCATATTGTATACAATTTGCAATATTTTTTAAATGCAATATTTTCAAGTCTTCTTGTTAATGTACAATAATCTTAATAATTCTAATCCGTTACTGGAACAGTCAATTCCGTGACTGTCCTATTTTATATTTAGATTTAAATATAATTTTTAGAGCGAAATCCCATCTAATTGTCATCAAATTTTGTAATTTAGAGGGTAATAATTTGATGAATATAAATTAAAAAAGAGTTCCTATATTGTTTCCTAATTGAGTAAATTACCAAAAAGAATTTAACTAATTTCGTCCAAAAAGTAACGTAATGGAAAATAAATTGATAAAAATGTATGTTTTTTATTAGTGATTTTATTTTTCTTTATTGTATATTGAAGTACAAACCATTACTAATAAATAATACCAGTTGATTAGATCAAAGCGTGTTTTATTTTATTTCTATAATCGATAGCTTATAGTTGCGGAATGGAAGAATTTTTGTTTCCCAAAGGCATTAAATTACCTATATTTAATTAAATACTACAGAATAAGGTGTTTTATTATTATTTTCATATATTGCAAAGAATACCACTTGTGAATGTAATGAAAAAAAAGCGAACTAAACAAAAAAATAAATTTCGACATATTTAAAACAGTGTACACTTTTTGTGAAAATGACCCACATGCTTAAACGTTAAGTATTTAGATAGGTAATGCAACACCCTTTTTATTTAAACAGCTGAGTCGAACGAAGCCTTGGTCGAAGCGTCGTGTATTAAAGATAGGTACGTGCACAGCCTGCCACCGGGAACTAGTTAGGAATTTAGGTACCTAACGCTCGAGTCGCAAGCGTCCGTTACGCACAATCGGGCACACACTTAGGATAATTATATAAGAAGGATTTTAAAGGAACAGGGCTTACTCTCCTGGGCTAGACCTCTGTGGCTCCAGTAGGCTCCCGAGCAGCTCAGATGTTCTCTGCCTCGTGTGCGCGTCAGATTAGGTGTGTCACGTAATGGCGTCGCGCGCCGCGTCGTCCGTTTTCTAGTCCTGTCACGGTCGCCACTTTTGTCTAGGAAGACAAAATAAAACTCGTTTCTCTGTAGACTTGTATAATTATTGTTGAGAGAAAGAAGAGTTACAAGTTTGAATAGGTACTAGAATATTGGTTCCTTTGGAGCGGACTGAAACGCGGCACTGACACAACGCTCGCTTAAAACGTTTATTTTCGACTGGCGGCTAGCGATGGGCGACTCGAGTTATCTAACTCGAGTAACTCGAGTCAGACCGTAAGCGAGTCAGCCCGAGTCAAAATATCTGCAAACCGAGTTGACCCGGAGAGCGCGCGCGGCGGGCGGTGCGGTGGGTTTGCGGCCCGTGGCTAGCCCGCGAGTCGCGAGGCCCGAACGACTCCGAGCGAGCCCGAATCAGCCCGATGACCGAACGTCCGAGCCGCGAGTGAAAGAGATAGTTTTCGTTCTTGGTTTCATAACAGACGGTTAGTCAGACAGAACGAGAACTAATGTGTGAGTTTTGACATAGAAAGCCAGCTCGCTTTTTTGGTTTGTTTACGTTTTTGTTATTGTTTGTTGTTACTTCGTTAGTTGTTTATTGTTTTGTTGCCGTTTCATTAGTTTGTATTAGTTATTTTTATAAAGTTACCTATTTTGTATTTTTTGAACTTAAAACTGGTATTCATTCAGAAATAAGTGGCATTACTTAGATGTTGATTAGCTTTTTTTATAGGTGTTACTTGATAGATAGATGACCAAATACCAAACGGTGCGGTGTTTAATTTAAAGAATAAAGTGCCATTATTATTTTAGTTTCTTATTATTTACGAGATGAAAATGTTACCATTCCTTTGCGCTACATAAGTAGTTCGTTTTGTGATGTGACGTTTGTAAACGCTAATTTATAAACGTCTGATTTTTGAACGGGCTCAATTTTATTAACTACCATTGAATTGACTCGACGCCGCCACGCAGCCCGCGGCCCGCCGAACTCGAGAACGATGCACCGAGTTGAGCATTTACTGACTCGGACGGACGACGCGGCGACGCGGCAGACTGAACGAGTCAACTCGAGTTGCAACTCGAGTTGGTAAGCGAGTCAACTCGAGTTACTCGAGTTACCAAAAAGTCGACTCGGCCCATCGCTACTGGCGGCGCGCGGCTGCAGGGCGCGCTGCTTGCGCCCGCGTCTCTCCTCTCTTCACCCCCTCGCGGCCCGTAGTGCTGCGCGTATATTGTAGTGCGGGGCGCGAACAAAACGTGGTAATAAAAGTTTTGTACCATTACAAGAGCAGAAACAAGCGTTTGTAAAATATCAACGATATTTTAAATTAAAAGATGATTTGCCTTCACCCTGTGATAAGATATTTCATGAAATTTCTAAGGGTCTACAGTGTAAGATGTCTGCAAAGGCATTGTATATATCATTAAAAAGGAACTATGACATTTTTTTTGATTCTGAAAGTGTTCATGATGTGTCTGATAACAGTGATTCAAATAGCAGTGTTTCAAAAAGTGTCATAACAGAATTTGCTTCGGATCCTAAAGAAGATTCTGAAGGAGCTATAGAAGATGAAAACGAGGTCTCTAGAAAACATGAGGTTTTTACATTTTTTCTAGACATATATCATTGGGAAAAAATACAACCTATCACAAAATACTCTGTACGAAATAAATTGCAATCCAAGTCGAAAATTTCTCAAAAAAAATTGTTTTACCCAAACACGAATGGGCTCATCTGTTACGCGAAGAAATTTGGAGAAAAACAAGAATACCATGTAGTTGGACATTTAAAAATCATTCCGTTAAATATGGCGATACAGTTACATGCTATGGAACTTGTGCACAATGTAAGGCTGGTGTCAAAATACGAATCAATTGGCCGACGGATAAAATTATTGTTTGTGAAGGGTTTTTAACGGACTATGTTAGTAGTCATCATCATATACCCGCAAAAAAATTAAAATATCACCAGCTAAACGGAGAGTAGGTACTGTCTGAAAGTTTAAAAAACGAATCTGCGATAGTTGTTCGTAATAGATTAGCGGATGAAAGTATGTCCGTTGGAGATACTGAGCCACCAATACTGCCAACTGCGGGATGTTTGCGTCAAATAAAATATGAATATAAACAGAGTCAGTACTACCATAATCATCCTATTTTGGCCTTGTGGAGTATGACAACAATATTTCCCTATAACGAATTAATAAGACATATTTCTTTGTACCCCTTTTATTTGCACTATTGGTCACCAGCTCAAGAACGGTACTATGAATCTTATTCAAAATTAAATCCAACTATTATGAGTTTAGATGCTACCGGCAGTATTGTAAAAGAAACTGGTCCTTCAAATGATAAAATCATTACAAAACATATATTTCTATATTCAGGAGTACTGTATGACACAATCAGTGGAAAAAGTGTACCTATTACGCAAATGGTATCTGAAAATCAAAGTTTGAATACCATACACAAGTGGTTAGAAGCTTGGTTGGCAAAAAAAAATCCTCCCAACGAGGTAATACTTGATGACTCTGCTGCTTTAATTGGAGCTGTGGTTAAGGCATTTACTCCTCACGAGTCCACGAAAGATTATATAACTTCATCGTTCAACAAATTGAATTCGAACGCTAAAACGCCAAAAGAAACATATATACGTTTAGATACTAGCCACTTTGTGAAAACAGTGTACAATTTATCTTGTTTTCAAAATGTAGACTCACGAGTGAAAGCTTTTTATTGTAAATGTATCCTGTTAATTAAATCGTTAGATAATTATGATCGCTCAAAAGACGTGATCGCAGATGTAATAACAGTTTGTCTTCATAAATTCATAAATACAGGGTCAAGATGTGAAACTGCAATTAACACACTCAAAAATATGATTACAGCCAACAAAGAAATAACGGATGATACAAGCACTTCCAATGAAGAAACTGAAGCAAATGCGTATTCCATTTTTAATGAAACTATTATAAGCAAAGGTCATTCATCAGAAGATATGCTTCCTTTAATAGAAGTTACGAATGTCCCTAAATGGTACAGAGATGAAATCGACAAAACAAACTTGTTGGTATCTCTGGGTGATGATGATGAACCAGGTTGTCATGAAAATTTATTTTACATGCCGTCATTTATACGAACACTAACTCGTTTAGTTAGCCAACTTCCACTATCTATAATATAAAAATGAATCGCAAAATGTGTTGGTAAGCGCAAAACTCAACAACGCCTGGACCGATTTCACTAATTTTTTTTTTGTTGTGTTCGTTATTATGAGGATAAGGTTCTTATAGAAAAAAAATGAAAATTAGGGTAGTGTAGGGTAGAGTAGGGTAGGGTAGAGTAGGGTAGAGTAGAGTAGAGTAGGGTAGGGTAGAGTAGGGTAGGGTATAGTAGGGTAGAGTAGGGTATAGTAGGCTGAAGTAGGGAAGAGCGAGAGCGAAGCCGCGCGGGCAAAAGCTAGTGGTCTAATATAATGGTGACAGTTTATAACTCTACCAATACCGTGGCCACTTCATCCAACGTGGAAAGTTATTTTAAAACGATCAAAAGATACCTCTGTAATATTCCCACAAAGAGCCAGAGACTGAGAGTTGATGAGTTTTTAAAAATTCATTCAGAATTTTTGGCTGGTGAATTGAAAACGGCTATGATTAAAAAAAATGTGGAAAATAGCTCATCATCTTCAGTTTGACGTTTGACGTCTGTATCGGTCTAGCCCCGTCTCGCTTGTTTTTGAATAAACAAATAAAACAACTCGTTTTGCTACATAATAAGTTTTTAATAATAAACATAGTGTTAAGTTACGTGACAATTATTGAAGTGAGCTTTTGAGTTTATTGGACATAAATCATTCGGAGAACATTACAAAATTTGGTTAAAGAATTTGGTACCCTCTATTTTATAAGTAGAGTGAGTTATCTAAATTTGCTCCAGAGCCATCTACACTATTGCTGGTTTATTGATCTTCCGATTCCATATTGGGTCCCCACTGGCGCCATCTAGAGCATCGCCCTAGCAACACTTGTAACTGTTAATAGTCTCAGTACCATTACCATGCCGGGTCTCAAGTGCGGTGGATGCGGTCGCTTTACCTCGACGCAAGAGGGCGTTAGGTGTGGTAAATGTCAAGCTCATTATCACAGAGCCTGTGTGGGCGTTCCAAATAAAGCGACATTATCTGCAAGCTGGCGTTGTCCCGAATGTAAGAGGGGTGACGCGCGGGACAACAGGGCTGACACTCCCGTAAGAGGAGCGTCCGAATATTCCTTAAAGAAATCGGTGGAGGAAGTCGTCTCCAAACCTGTCAGCCCTGTCATGTGCGACGCTCCGCCGCATGACACCTCCTCTGCCGACATTGAGTGCCACAATATCCCTCTAATCACCGCCCCAGATGCATATTCGATCATGGAGGAACTGCGAGCGATGCGAGCTGAAATACAAATGTTCAGGCAGGAGATGGAGCTTGAAATGTCGGGGCTTAAAGTTACCATGAGCACTTGCAGCGCGCGTATCGACAGCATGGAGGCGCGACTGGATGCGTTAGAACAGCGAGCCTCCGACCCGCCGAAGCCTGGTGCGGTTGATGATATCATCGACGAGTTAAAGCGACAGCTCAATGACAGAGACCAGGACCTTTTAGGTAACGACATCGAGGTCTCTAATATTCCGGAGGCCTCAGCTGACAACCCAGCCCATATAATCCAGCTGATTGGTCTGAAGCTGGGCGTCACACTCGACGAGCGCGACGTGGTCAGCGCCGAGCGGGTCGGCGGTAGGAAACTCAGCGCGACAGACTCAGCCGGGGCGACAGAATCTCGGCCGCGCGCCATTGTCGTGCGCCTGGCTCGTCGGGATCTGCGCGACAAGCTGCTGGCAAGCGCTCGCGTGCGGCGCGGCGCGACTACAGCCGACCTCGACATGCCGGGCCCCGCCCGGCGGTTCTTTCTCAACGAGCGGCTCACCAAGACCAACCGCCAGCTGTTCCGCAGGGCGCGTGACGCTGCTGGTCTCGCTGACTGGAAGTTCGTGTGGACCAAGCGTGGTCGCATTCTCGCCAGAAGAAAACCAGGAGACGCCACTCACAGAATACGCTCAGAAGCAGACTTATCCCGTGTCTTTGGACCTGTCAATATCACAGCGTAGTTATGATCGTGTTGTTTTTCTGTGTGCTTGCATGTTAGTTTTTAGTCAAATTTTAAATCTACATATATACTTACATTTTACATATTATAATACTTGTTGCTTTGAATTTACAGTTTACTATGCTTGTGAGATCTAAATTCATGATACTAGTTTATATGGCCTTTTTTATCTGCGCCTATCACATAGTCAAGGTGAGTTGCCTTAACCAAATAAGCTTACTTCAGCCTTCTGCTAATTACACCGCCACATATTTTGTCATATACAAATACATATACACATACATACATAACTTAGATGACAGATGCAATGGCTCCCAGTAAATGTATTAAGTTTGGCCTATGGAATGCGGGTTCTCTGGGGACTAACCACGATGAGTTCTTGATAGCAATGAGTAACCATGCCGTGGATATCATGGCTATCAACGAAACGTGGCTTCGTGAAGGGCAGGAAGATCGGGCGCCTAGCGTTCCAGGATACAGGCTTAAGCATCTTCCACGACCTGTATCCGTGCGCGGCGGTCGCGGTGGGGGCGTTGCCTTTTACATTAAAGACGGCGTGGCTGCGAGGGTACGAGTTCATCCTGCCCAGGCTGACGTTGAGCAACTCTGGTTAGGCCTTACTGTAAATAAAAAGAAGTTTCTCATTGGCACTGCATACCGTTCACCCTGGTTTAACTTGGAGGTCTTTCTTGAGGGCTTAACTGCCAGTATTAGTGGCCTAGCCCCATATGACCATATAGTCCTGCTAGGTGACCTTAACGTTAACTTATTGGACACAAATAGCTCTAAATCTCTTCTACTTTTGGATTTTTTTAGGATTTTGAACCTTACCCAGCTAGTTCAGACACCAACACATTTTACAGGTGACAGCAGTTCCCTCATAGACTTGATTTGCTCTGATGCAAATATTCGCAATGTCGAGGTGAACCACATTGCTGATCTTGGCCACCACTCCTTTATCACATGTGAGACTATCATTAAGAAACCAAAGCCTCAACCAAGATTAGTCGTGTATCGCCCGCTCACCGACATTTTAGGGGACCTTTTTGACACCGACCTGAAACTAATTCTATGGTCAAGTATTGGAGCCATGAACAATGTTGACGCAATGGTTCATACATTTAATTTATTTATGACCCAGCTTTTTGATCTCCACGCTCCTGTCAAGAGGAAGATGTTTAAGAATCGCTCTACCCCCTGGATAACCGATAATATTCGACTTATGTTCAAACTGCGCGATGAAGCCAGAGCTACTTTCCGCAAGTCAGGGGAACAACATAAGAAGTATTATCTCGACCTCAAGCACCAAGCCACTTTGGCACTTTATAATGAAAAAAGGCGTATTTTGCCAAAAGTATAAATGACGAGATCAAAGACCCAAAAAAACTGTGGCATAATTTAAAATCTAATGTGCTTCCGGACCATAAGCAAAAATTGCTCCCAGGACATTTTGACAATCCACATGACATCAACAAGGCATTTCTGGATGTCCCAGGTAGCTGTCGTACGGACACTTCTCTCCTGTCCTTTTTTAACTCACACAAACATGGCCCTGCTACATTCTCTCTCACAACAACTAGCCCAGACTCAGTTCTTAAAATCATTAAGAGTCTGGGGTCCAATGCCCAGGGTGTGGATGGGATAAGTTTGGACATGTTAACCCTTACTTTGCCTACTACACTGCAAACTATTACCGACATCATCAACCATTCTATCCTTACGAATACATTCCCTAAACCCTGGCGTTGTGCTGTTGTCCGCCCAATCCCTAAGAACAGTAACCCAGCAAACATGAAGGATCTAAGACCTATAAGCATCTTGCCCTGCTTGTCAAAGATCCTTGAACGTGTAGTTTACACACAAGTTGTCGAATTTCTAGAGACAAACAATATTCTCCCAGACCTTCAGTCTGGTTTCAGAAAGGGAAGAAGTACGGCAACGGCCCTGGCTGATGTTGTGGGGAATATTCTGGAGGCACGTGACAGGGGTGAAGGTACTATTCTTACCTTGTTGGACTTTTCCCGGGCTTTTGACGCTATAAATACTGATTTACTGCTGTCAAAGTTATCATACTATGGCTTTGATAGTGACGCGGTAGAGTGGTTTAAAAGTTATCTTACTGACAGATCGCAGTATGTTGAAATCTGCAGGGAAGACGGATCTACCCTATCATCCTCCACTCTTGCCGTGACTCGGGGGGTTCCTCAGGGATCAATCTTGGGACCGTTGCTGTATAGTGCTGATATCATCGAATCCATAAAAAATTGCAAATATCACATGTATGCCGATGATATTCAGTTATACATATCCTTTAAGGCTGATGACACATCTCTGGCAGTGCAGAGGATGAACCAAGACTTAGACAGAATAGTACAATGGTCGGAGAAGAATTGTCTAGTTTTGAACCCTCTTAAGTCAAAATTTATTGTGTTAGGCACAAAAATACAAGTCTGCGCTATCAAATCTTTCAATCCTGAGATTGTTATAAAGGGGGAAAAGATAGCTCGGATCGAGCAGGCATGTAATTTGGGGTTGCTTATGGATCCAGGCCTACACTTTGAAACTCACATAACCAAAGTTCTGGGAATTTGCTTCTATAGACTCAAAGTATTGTATGGGATTCGTAAATACTTGAGTTTGCCAGTACGGAAACAACTTGTTGACAGCCTTATACTGTCTAAACTGAATTACTGTGATACTGTTTATGGACCATGCCTACTAAATAAAACAGAGAGAGTGATTCAACGTATACAAAATGCCTGTGTTAGATTTTGTATTACAGTGCCTCGTAGAAGTCACATAACTCCGTTCATGAACCAGATAGGGTTGCTTAGGATGGCTGCCAGGAGGAAGGTTCACTTAGCTTGTTTACTCTTTGGGATCATAAAGACCAATAAACCTCACTATTTATTTGCAAAGTTGACTTGGAAGCAAAACTACTTACAAAACAAACTCCGTTCCATGGTTTGCCCGCTGACCATGCCAATGCACAGAACTGCTGCTTTCAGGGGCTCTTTCAGGTTCGCTTCTACGCATTGCTGGAACGACCTCCCGCCACCTTTGAGGTGCCTGAAAACATTGCAGTGTTTCAAGTTTAAATATAAGAAGTTACTTATGTCTCAACAACTATCATCTTAAGTTGTTTGTTACACTGTTCTGTTTGTACCTTAGGGGTTTTGGCCATCAAGAACTGGCGGGGATCTCCAGCGGTGCGAGTTGCCTTAACCATCGAGTCTCAAGCCCCTACTATTTGTTTTGCTAGCTGGTCCGGAATATTAATTGCCTCTTTGACTCTATTGGTCACTTGCCAACTATTTTTTTTCAAATATCTGTAATAAGCAAAAATATTTTATTAAGTGTAGGTACATTCTTCTGTCCATTTTATATTTATTCCAATTTATTTATTCTTATTGACTTTAATTACATACTTCTAGTTTGGTTTTTTATCACCCTTACCTTTGTTGATATTCCTCTTTATTACCGTAAAATGGGGTGTATAGAAATTGCGGGGTGAATAGGAAAAAAATCAAGAAAGTTTTTAAGACTGATATTCGACTATTTTTTGTTGAAGAATTTTAGTAGAATTTTAAATTTATTACACTTCAATATTTTTTTTTTTGCATTCACAACACTTTTTAAATGTTTAAGTTGACATTTATCCTTCAAAAAATATTTTAAAGTCTACCTTCCGTGAACGCGTTTAAATTAACTGCGGGAACTTTTGATTTTAGGTGTGAAAAATTAGTGTTAAGTGCTTGTTAAGTTGTGTTTATCTCATTACGTGTGTGATAAATTATCAAAATACAGTGAAGGTAAGTGAGAATCCGTTATTTAACTTCAAAAAATCGTTAATATCGCAGCACGTGTAATTTTTTTGTATAAAAGGGGTCAATAGAATCTATTGAAGGGTGAATAGAACTCTAGTATGGGTTTAATGGAAACGTAGTGGGGAAGAATAGAAACGCGTAATGTGTGAATAGCAACGAATGAGGGGTCAATAGAGAAAAATAAATAGGGTTGTCAAAAACTGTTTACAGAACTAAATAATTTCATGGTTATATTAATAAATAATAAGTCCATAATAATTATAGTATATGTAGTATCGGAGAGGTGTAGATTAAGTAATTTTTATTCCTAAGTGATCATTTTCATTTACAGGTACAAACCGCCGTAGGTATATTCAAAATACCGCGTGTATATAAACCCGATCTTACACAGAAAAGATATAAAAAATATGACATGGAAATAATCAAAAAAGCTGTGGAAGAGTATGTAACTTCTCTATCTCATTTCTACCATTGGACAACCCGCCGTACAACGAGTATTCACCCTTACGTTGTTGAAACCGTTTATACTGCGTACATCGAAGGACTGGAACAATTTCTGCTTCGGTCTAAGATTGATTGGCTGCGAAAAATTCTATGATAATTGTTAAGTTCAGCAGATTTTTATTTTTGTTTATTTCTCGTCGTATATGCAAGTATATGCGACTTGTAATACAGAAAATAATTTTTATTTCGTTTTATTTCATTCAAATAAAGATACAAATAAATACCATGTGTGATTTATTGAATAGAGATCACAACATAAAAATAAAATTTGGTTAAAATAAAAAATTATATGCATCAATGTTTAATTTCATTTAGCATTTACAAACCAAAAGAATTTTTAAATACACGAACTCACATTTTTGCATGTTGGTTTAGTCATTTTTGGCAGCCCTAACAGTTGTTCCATTCACCCCTTTACGCGTTTCTATAGACCCCAGTCGTTGGGTGAATAGAAAAAGGACATATTTTTACAAAAATCTTGGAAACTTATGCTTATAGTTAAAAAAATATTGTTGTAGCTCTTTCTTTGTCATACCGGACATAATATAAAATAACATGCGATTAAAAATAAAAGTTACAGACAACTAATTCTTAGGACAAAGTTGAAAATCATTGCTATTCACCCCATTTTACGGTATACCTCCTGCTGGTTTGCCAATTTCATCTGACCGTGTCTGTCATCTAAGCGCACTCAAACATCTCCTTAGTATCTTTACAACTCACTAAAGCTCAACATTTCAACGACTTAATTCACCCACTAACTAGGACTGGGCGATACAAATCGTATATAGTTACGAAATCTATATATCGGTACAATATCTAAAAACCGCTTACTGGCGTATTTGAAAACTATATATTGACGTACCGCCCGAGCACTCGCATCGCGTCTATGACAATATCGGTACAAATATCTAAAAACCGCTGGCACGTCCGAAAACTATATATTACAAAATCTGATATTCACACCGGTCGGTCGCGCAGTACCCGATATCGCTCTACATCAGATTTCGGCCCAAGTGACGCGTACGCGTAACTCGCGTGCGAGAGAGCGCGAGCGATATCAATTTGAAATAGTTAGAGCGGTATGGGTATGGCAATGTTACTTTAGTTGCAAGTTTTACTTACAGTAAAAATAATATTATGATTTTGAATCTATTCATCATATTTTATGGACTATTTTAATGAGTTAGTTCCAATCTTAAAGTTATTAATTTAAAGTATAGTTTAGGTTAAGTATATCAATTTATTTCTATTAAATAATGCAGCCAGTCCTAAGCCTGGAGTAAGTGATTGAATTTTTTGTTTTTAGTGTTGTAGGTACCTAGGTACCTAAATTCTCACAAATATGAAATAAAAATTAAATAAGTAATACGACACCGTATCAATCTCACCACGATCAACACCGAGAAGGCAAATTATCTAAGCCCAAACCCAACCTTGCAGGATCAGAGAAACATAAGTTCCTATTTATAATAAACAAACAAACAAACCTACAGACAGAACTGATTCTCATCCATAAGTCCAACACCGTCGCATTGAATCTCAACGACGCGGTATCGGATCAGGTTTGAAAATATATGTATACCTAAAAAATGCGTACGCACAATATCTAGATATCCTACAATACCGATTTTCATCGAATATCGTCGCAACCCAAAAACACCGTATCGGATTAGGTTTGAAAATTGAACGCGTACGCACAATATCTAGATATTGAAATATATAGTTTCGAAATCTGATATTGAAACTCGAAATCTGATTCAGATACGATACTCAGAAAAAGCGATACGACCCAGGCCTACCACTAACACATATAGGCAAACAAATCGATTGCGTAAGTTGCGTAGGTCAGGAATCTTATTTTTTTCATAATAATTACGTAACTTTGCCGTAGTTATCCACGATCAGCCATCTTTTTTTGTTACCACAGACTCAAAATGTGGCTAAGTGACTGCGCACTGACAGTTCGACCGGTCATTGATCGATTAAAAAAATCGACTAGTTCCTATTAGTTAGCCAACTTGTGTTTTTTCTATAACTTTATTTTATGTTTAATGTTTAATTAAGTTAAGTTTGTTGTTATTCTATGTTTTAATTTGTTTATTTTATTAATTCATTGCAATGTAAATAAATCTTGCTAACCGATCGGCGTCTCATCGTCGACGACGGCTGGTGCTGAAAATCAGCGCTGTGGCTCTGTTTTTCATGAGCCCCAGCATTTTGCTGAGCGCTGGTCGTTTTGCGCGGATGTGACGCATATCTTGTGTGTTACTTACTTTTAGTTCGATATTGTTATTAATTTTTTTATGGTATGCGTCATGTTTGACGTGAATAAACACTTTTTCTTTCTTTCTTTCTTTCATCACCAAAAAGCATCAAAAGAAAAAAAAATACAAAGAAAATTAAATCACAAATAGTCAAAAAAGAGTTCAAAGATGAATCAATTTTCTCAGACAATCCATCTCTTGTAGAAAATTGGAAGGGGTTAGGTAAACGAAGCACATCAAAATGTAAAATAGGTGAATACTCTATTCCATTACTGTTTAATGGAAGTAGGACAAGGACTGGTATTAAAGATGTTATGGTATCTAACACATGTGCATTCGATGCTGTTTCTCAAATAATTGCTGTTGGATGTGTTGATGGTTTTAATTTAAGCACTTCGATACTAAATAGCGACAACATGTACTGTCAATTCATAAAAGCGATGATTGACAAAAATAACAAGAAACAATATTTGTACAAACGTCGAGCTGAAATTTTAGACAAATCTTTTCACAACAAAGTTTCTAATAATAATATAACCCATATAAATTGTGAATGTTCAGTGATAAGATTCTAATAGACGATATAATATACAGCGCTGAGCGCATAGAATCTTGTACAAATAAATCTTGTGCACTTAAAAAAGTCAGCAAAAAAATTGCATTTATTCCTATTCACACAAATGTTTGTGAAAATATATGGGTGTGGCCACGAAAAAGTGTTTATTTCATAAATTTAACGTGGCTCGCACCAATATTTGAAAAGAAAAATACGGTACCATTATTTCTAATACCATTTACAGATTTATCGATATTTATAGAGTTTCTGCCCAGCATGGCGTCATTAAAATAAAAAAATATCGTTTTTATTTATGTAAATTATTGATTAATATTTTAGGTTAATTTCAGCTTCCATACAAAATCAAAATGGCTCTTGTTGATGTGACACTAAACTTTTTTTTTTTATTATTAAATAAATTTAGTATCATATTATATGCCACATTATACCTATTTTATACTATAACGGCCTTGTTTTGAAACAAACAAACAGTTGATATCTGCCTATTATTACAAAAAAAAACATGATTTAAAATATGGCCCAAATTTGATTCTCGTGTGTGACATAACACGAAATGCATGTTAGTTTAAAATTTTCAAATCGCAGCTACACTAAAAGTATTTTTTATGCTGGCAAACTTCCCTCAGACCATAGAGAAATGTCTAACATCTGTCAGCCATTTTAGTATGAAGCAATTCGTGAAGTTGTTGTGAGCGGAAATTTTGGTCACATAATTTTTGCGAGTTATTTTACGTGATTTGCCAAGGTAAGTGTTGAAATTTAATCCGGTAAAGTCAAAATTACTGTAGAGAATGTTCTTATTTGTGGAATCGACTAGTTTTCTATGCATTTGGACTGTATTTGAAAGTTTTATTCTCGGATAACGGTTATATTTTCGCGTGTGTTAGTTCCCGCATGTTACGTGTGTTATGTTTTGTGTTACGTAACACACGGGAAGATACGTTAAGCCTAGTTCACATTATAAGATAGTTGACACATTGTACCTACTGAGGACCTCGGTTACCTAATGGTTGAGGGTTTGTTTTCTATATTCTTTTTTCTTTATAGTATTTTGAGTGTGAACGAGAACTTAATATGGGAACTTATAACCTATATCTGAGCCAAATTGCATCAAGATCCGTTTAGCTAATTTGACGTGATTGAGTAACAAACATCCATCCAAACTTTCCCATTTACAATAAGTTAGATTTTCAATTATGAACACAATGGCCTATTTTCGGTTTCGAGCTACCAGACTGCATAAAAATAACTAGCGCATATTGCGTACATCGTATTATAATATTATAAACGCCAAAGTTTGTAAGAATGTATGGATGCGTGTTTGTTACTCTTTCACGCAAAAACTACTAAATGGATTTCGATGAAACTTTGTGCACGGGTAGATCATATCCTGGGATAACACATAAGATACTTTTTATCCGGGAATAGGTTCCCTCGGGATGAATTTCTACTTTCGCGCGGGAGAAGCCGCTGGCAGTTGCTAGTATTTTATATATGCATCTGAGTGGCGAAACGTAAAACGTTTGCATGATGGTGACTGCCACGCTTTATAACTGAATTGTATTTGCTAAGCTTTGCCGGTGAAGGGAATTTACTTTTTTTTTAGATGCCGATGACGCCAGCAGAAAGGCAGAAATTATATAGAGAAAGGCTTAAGGAGAGGGACCCTGAAAAATTTTTAGCGCAGAAAAAATTGAACGCGGAAAGAACTAAAAGGAATTTGTCGAAACAAAAAAGAAGGACTGGGATATTGTAAAATCACTCTCGATTATCAAGAAGATTGAATTAAAGCGCGATATACAACAACAGTCACAATATTACTTAAAAAACAGTTGTGATGAGGTTTATTTTAATTAAATTCTTTTGCCACCTAACTGATCTCATATTTATGATAACATCCTAAGAAAATTAATACCAATGAAAACTGATTTGATTAATAATGTAAACCTTATAATATATTATTTCTATTGTTATGGTAAAATACAGGTCTATTGTCTCTTTAATTTCCTAAACGCACCAAAAGAAGTGTATTATTTGATACGTGACAAAATAATACACCAGTGTTACCTATTTTTTTTTGTTCGTTTTTTTTTTTTTGTATGCCTAAGTTTAAATATTATTCTAATAAAGATTTTTAGTATTAATTTGTGTTTTATTTGTTTAAATTATGTTTTAGAATCATTCGGGCAAAACTGCGAATAAAGAACTAGTTTATTAGTTTATCAATTATAATAATAATAATAATAATAATAACTTTATTAGCAACTTAAATTACAATTTACAAAATAACAGTGAAACCACACTAGGCAGGGCCTGAATCGTGGCTATCAAACAAAAACGATTATTCTAATAATAGTAAAATAAATTACATCTACATATCGTTCTCATGAAGTTGAAGTGCAAGTGTGTTGTATGTATATGAGTGAGAAATGTGTAAATAAGTGTTTGAGAGAGTATTATGTGTAATGTGTGTTATGTGTGTCGTGTGTGATAGAATTTAATGAGAGTGTTTAGCTTAGTCTCTAGACAACTTTGCGTAGCAATTCTTCCATCTGATAGTAGTTCATGCCGGTGATTAATTTCCTAACTTTAACTTTGGCTTCACGAGTCGTATTATGCTGGAGCTGATGTTTATTTGCAATTTTATTGTACAAGTATGGAAACATAAACTTCTGTGATCTTCTAGCAAATGAAGTTTTACATTTAGTACTTCTGATTTTAAAGACTCTAAGCTTCAGTATGTCATTGTAACTTGGCGAATTTAAAACTAGCTTATGAGTGGAGATAATTGCATGCATTGCATAGAGCCCTCGCACGCTAAGTAGATCAGCCTCTTTATAAAGATCTTTTGTTGGAAATCTAATAGGCTTCTTTAACATTACTTTTAGAACTGATCTCTGCGCTCTTTCCAACAGCATGAGGTGTGATGTCGATGTGCCACCCCATACGCTTATACAGTATGATAAGATAGATTGACACAAGGAGATATAAATAGCTTTAAGAAGTTTCATGCAAGCAACATATCTAAGTTCCCTAATGACATAAATTAACTTTCTGGTTTTGGCTGCGAGCGCAGTGACATGCTCCTTGTATGTGAGTTTTTCGTCAATAATTACTCCAAGATATTTTATAGATTGAGTTCTTTGTAAATTACAGCATTGACATTTGGTGTTGGAGCACTGCCTTTGGTTGCATGTATGTATTTGAATATTTAGTAGAGAAGAAGGAGAGGAAGCTGCAGTTTTGTGAAAACATAGAAACTTGGTTTTGTTGGCATTTAATGTTAGTAGGTTATTGCTTAGCCATTTTGCGATTGTATTGATGCCTTGTTCAGCATTTCTAAAACAGTCTTTCCAGTTACTGTCGTGAAATACAACAGCAGTGTCATCTGCATAGCAAACTATTTTAGCATTTTTTAGAGGTAAATTAGTCAGGCTGTTAATATATATTAGGAACAGCGTTGGTCCCAAAACGCTGCCCTGGGGCACTCCAAAAGATATTTCTTGTTTGGTACTGAGCCAGGAGTTCAGCTTAACGCATTGCTTCCTTTCAGTTAAGTAACTTTTGAACCATTCAAGTGCAATACCTCGTATTCCGATGTTTTCCAGCCTTCTCAACAATATTGGAATAGCCACGGTGTCGAAGGCTTTTGCTAAGTCTAAAAAGACTCCTACGCACGCGAGTCCATTGTCCAGATGGTCAATAATTTCATTTGTTAATAGATTAACTGCATCTTCTGTAGATTTATGTTTACGAAAACCAAATTGAGTGTCCGATAAAATTTTATTTAATTCTAGGTATTTGACAAGACGGTTATTTACTACTTTTTCCAATATTTTTGAGAAAACCGGAAGCAGCGATATTGGTCTATAATTATCAGGTACGTTTGTTTCACCCCCTTTGTGAATTGGCACTATAACGGCAGTTTTCCAGTCTGGAGGAACCACTCCCGTGGCTAAACTTTGATTGATTATTGTTGTTAGAGGTTCAACTAGACTATGTTTAGCCATTTTTATCATTAAGTTATTAACACCGTCTAATCCCGGAGCACTATCAGTTTTTAGGTTCATGATTATATTTTCTATTTCTCGGGTGTCCGTGGGCTCAAAAAAGAAAGATTTTACTGGAGTTGAATCATTATCAAGCTCTTGTGCCAATTTAGACTGGGTTGTGTTGAGTCCCTTCAGAATGTTAGTAGCATAGCTTTGACCAACTGATGCAAAGAATTCATTGCAAAGATTAACTGCGTTTTGTGGACAAGTGTGAACATTAATCAAATCAGACGCATTTGAGTTCGCAATTTTTTTCCTATGAGAGATTTTATTGATGGTTTCCCAAAGTTTTTTCGGCTGATTTTTGAATTTTTCTAGTAAATCAGAATCGTAGTTATTTTTTATGTTACGCAGTAAAGTGATAAAGAAATTTCTATATCTAGTGTATATAAGAGTTTTCACATGGTTCTTTGGTATATTTCTAGCTTCAAGATGAAGTTTGTCTCTCACTCGGGAACACCTCAGTAACCCTTGTGTCATCCAAGGCTTGAGAATAGTTTTCGAGCGAGTAATTGTAATTGTTTTAGAATTTGCATCAATAATAGATTTCATTATATTTAGGAAAGTATCCGCTTGCTCGACGACACTCCGAATGTTACACAATCCAGACCAATCAACATTACTCAGTTCTTCTACTATCGAGTCATAGTTAGGGGTTATCTTGTATTTTGGGGGTGTTAAGTGTCCTGGTGTAACAATTGATAAACCAGATATCACTAAGTCATGATCAGTAACAGATGACGGGCAAACAATTGTTTCTATGTCTACTTTACCCTTAAAAAATACATGATCAAGGCAAGAATTAATTCTGGTAGGTTTATTTATAGCCGGTCTCAATCCCAATTCAGCCATAGCACATAGGTACAACGCTGAGTCGGCCGCATCTGGATTAGCTATGTTAATGTTGATGTCGCCAGTGAATACAGTACATGGTCCAATATTTATGGTTTGCATGACGCCGTGTAACGAGTTGATGAAGTTATCAATGTTTTTGAAGGAAGGAGACCTATATACACCTAGTACAGTTATGATATTTGGGATATTTATCAGAATGCATTCCGCGTCGCCGATCTTAGGTTCAGAAATTTTCGGTGACCAAGTATCTTTCACGTACACAACAACACCCCCAGCTCTATTAATATATTTTGTAGTATGATGTGCTCTATAACCTTCGATCTGATATATTAATGAACTCTCGTTTAGCCAGCATTCCGTCAGCACAATTACGTCAAAATCAATATTTATTCTCTTAAATACGGTCATGAAGCTATAGAAATTACGACTAAGACTTCGAATGTTAAAAGTTATGATTTTATAATTGTGTTTATTAATAATGTTATGTGCACTAGGCTTTACTATTTTCCATTGTGTTATATTATTTCAAGTGTGTTATGGTGTGTTACAATTTCAAGTGTGTTATTAAACATTTTTTCGTGGCCTTACCCATATCTCTCCTAAATAAATTCGCGCAAGATTCCTTATGCGACGATGTAAATATTGTTGAATGTCGGCGTAATAATTGCAAGGGAGTAAGAACATTCAATTATATACTTCACAACACTGTGTCGTTTGAGTTAAGTCAGTCCGAAAGTATATATGTTTAGATGATGTGCTTCGTAGTATAACATTGAACGATAAGACATATACCTTGCTTGGTGTTATTGAATTTTTACCTCCGGGTCCTAAAACATATAAAATTAACTGTATTGGCCATTACAGATCACACTGTTTTAGAAGCAAACGGTGGGAGTGCTATGACGATCTTCGTAATCATGTAACAAAAAGCTCTAAATGTATGATTGCAGAGTGTGTCATGTACGGATTAAAATCATGTCTGTAACATAAATGTTTTTTTTTTATCTGTTATAAACTAGTACTTGACTGCGATCCCGCCTGATGGTAAGCAGTGATGCAATCGTTGATGGTGAGGCGCACTAGTTTATTAAGAGCCTATTCACTCTAGCCTTGAAGACACCCAAATTATAATCAGACGGAAAGACCGCAGCAGGCAAACTGTTCCAGTCCTTCGAAGTACGCGGTATAAATGACGAGGCGAAACGCTTAGTCCGGACCGTAGATGTTTCAACAACGTAAGGGTGGATACTCGCCGTGCGTCGGTTTGTCCGATGGTAGAAATGAGATGGCGGAATCAAGTCATGCAATTCAAAGGATCTTTCATTAATACTATTATTTACGTTAAAATGGATATTTCTTATTACATTGATTATAGTTTTGTAACAAATTATAAGGCCGAGTTAATGCACACGAAATAAATACGTTATTCATATTAATCATTACTTATTTCGTTATCGTTCAAATCAATTAAAATATACTTTAAAACTGTATCTTGTTTTATTTTGATTCTGGAAGCACTGACAGACAAACATTCTAATTCCATTAATCCTTCACAATTCTAAAATAGGCAATATGTTGTTTGTTTTTGTAATTATGTATATGTCGGGGATTATGACAATTTAGCGATAATAAGACACTCAATTGATTCAGTAGTACCGGAGTGGGGTAGAACGTTGTCGACGTTGTCGACGTCACGTGAGCGTAATCGTTTGGAGAGGAGACATTGCAAAAGTGAGTCTAGAGCGATCCGCTGAGCAATACGGCCGCTTCCAACAAATTTACTGGTTCTCTTAGTTTACGATATACCTAAGTCCAATGGCCTAATAATATGTACTGTGAAATTAATAAAAGTGATTGTGAAGTGAATTCTTGTTTTAATTCTACGCCAAGAACCCTGTACCAGAAAACCTTACTGATGACGGCTTTTTTTTTTTTTTTTTTTTTTTTTTTTTTTTTTTTTTTTTTTTTTTTTTTATGGTGGGAAAAAATCATGCATTGACATCCCCCGCCCTTGGGCGGAGCGGGAGATAGTGTCAGACTCTTACTGACTAAAAGACCCACCCCGTTCCTTCTAGCCTTCATACCGGGGCTCGAGCGCCCTTTCGGATAACCCTGGCCCCAGTAGGCTTCGACCCGGCTGGGTCCCTGCTGTTGCTGACAACTCCTTGAGGCGCGCGGGAACAGTGCGCGCCGTCGACGACTTGGGCTTGGTCCGGACAGTTACCGGACGGCCGGACAGCGAGCTACCCATTGCTCACTGTCCGCAAGCCCGCGCCTACGGTGGCCGGAAATCGGGATCAGAATCCCGGCGACGGCGGCGGCGATAACGCCGTTGCCTGATGCGTTCGGCCTCCTCCTTTGCGAGCATTACTGCTTCGCAGAAGTCGGCGACCGCCTGCCACTCCTCCTCGCTCCGGACCATGGCCTCAACCAAGGCCCGGCGCGAGAGGTCTCCGCCGCCGATCGCCCCCACGAGGGCACGGCGATGCTCCGCCCAAGCAGGGCACACCTCGACTGTGTGCTCCACCGTGTCCTCCGGGCGTTCCGCACAGTGGCGGCACCCGGGCGTCACCTCCGCATGAATCCCGTGCAGGAAACTCCCGAACGAACCATGTCCGGTGAGTACCTGCGTCATGCGGAAGGTAAGGACGCCGTGAGGTCTTTCCAGCCACGCCTCAAAGAGGGGACTTACCGCCATGATTGTGGCGTGCCCAGCACTGGGTTGCGATAGTCGCTGACGCCATTTCACCATGAGATCCCGCCGGAGCACTGATGACGGCTGTGGCGCTAATCTATTGCTGTCGCCGTTATCAGAAGTGGGATTCACTCAGGCACCACAACCACCAACAACGCACGATAATGAAGGGGAAAATTATGTTTAAACTCCAACAACGAAATATGATGCAGTTGATAGAAGCTATGAAGTCTCGTGTGCGCACCAGTGCTTTCCGAGCTCAATCCTGACGTTAGTGATGTCGGCGCACAAGCTTAGTGTTTGACCATTGACAGTTACATGGTAGAATAGCCAGCCGGAGGTGCCCTAATTGTTGCACTCAGCAAGTCGTTGAGGGTCGTCGCTTATTCACGGCTGTCTCGGGTGTGGAGTTCCGTTGTTGTTGCGCCGAAACTGTGCCAGCTACTGTTATCAACATTAGCGACGGTCGCCCCAGGAGGCAAGAGTGGAGTGCTGGTCGATTTATGGCGTTAGTGATTGCGGAATGGAAGAACATTGCGGCCGATGAAGTCGCCATGTCGTGGACGTTTGTTTTTCTGAACATGTAACGAGCAATTATTACAAAAAAAAAGTGTCACAAACGATCGATTGTTTCAAAATAAAATTGAGTCTGACATCCTCCGCGTACAATACTCAGAGAACGTCTGCAAGCTCTTCATCAGCAACTTCGTCAGTAACAAAACTCCTGGATGAAGAGGAACGTCATTTGCTTCGCTTGCGGCAGAAGAGGGCGTATTGTCCAGACTCTGGATCATACAGCAGTGGCACCGCGAGTGAAAAGGGAAGTGGCGCAAGTGCAGGCGCTTGTACGGGCGCGTGTGCAGGCGCGAGTGCAAGCGCGGGCGCAAGCACGTGTGCAGGTGGTCTATCATCATAACGGTATCGTGTTGAATATTGCGAGAAACAAGGCTTCGCGAGCCTGTTGAAACTTCACGGTGAGTCTTTTTCATACTGTTTCAAATCCGAAACTGAATGTTCTCTCGTGAAACATAGCGTAATTCGCAAGTTTTTGAACACTTGCTATGATAACTCCGTTTACATTCATCATCATCTTATTGTCAGCCGAAAGGCGTCCACCGTTGGACATCATGGGCCTTCCCCAAGCGTCGCCACAACGACCGGTCCTGTGCGTCGTGCATCCGTCGGATTTCCGAGACCCTGACCAGGTTATTGGTCCACCTTGTTGGAGGCCTTCCAACGCTGCGTCTTCCAGTACGTGGTCGCCGCTCCAGAGCCTTTCGTCCCCATCGAGCATCTGTTCTGCTTTGCAATGTGCCCTGCCTATTGCCACTTAAGTTTGGCGATTCTTCGAGCTACATATTATTATGTCGGTAACCTTGGTTCTCCTGCGGGTATCGTCATTCCTGATGTGATCACGCAACGCACTTTCACATTACCAACGCCATAAATGGTGGTCTGGTATGGGTGATTTTACAATTTGTTGTATCGAAAGAGAAAAAATAATAATATCTGATTAACGTTATTAATAATGAGAACCTGTCAATTTTGTTTTACCTTCTACCCAACTATAGCTTTAAAAAAAAAAAAAAAAATTATGTTACTTTTCGTGATACTTTAACGTCATTAGGTTTTAGGTACTATTATAATAGCCGGTTCCTGTTTGACAAGTAAAAATATAAAGAAGTTTATATTTGTGAGGTATCTCTAGAAATTAATTTTCGTAATGTCGATTCGGATATCTCCTCAGAAAGAAGGTCAAATTTGATTTCGTTGTTACATTACTATCGTTAATGGTTTACCAAAAAAAAAGGAAACCGGTCAACCAATGAATTATATAATTGGATTATCTAATTAATGTAAACCTTAGTTCAAAATCGTCCTTAATGATGAAGTCCAGATGAAAACCAGGACATACGAACCAAAACTATCGAATTATTTCAAGCTGAAATTATTCGGCCTAGTAGTTCACCTTTCGCAAGTCCTATTCTATTGGTCAAAAGGCGTGATTGTAGTAATCGTTTATGCGCAAATTTTATGAGAATGCAGTGTGTGCAAAGTGAAGTGCATGCGCTAAGCTTAGTAGCGTCCACCGCTAGACATGGGTCTCTCCGGTCTCTCTTTCGATCCTATTGATTATGACTAGTGACAATATTTCAGGCTGTGCCTATAATATTGGACTCGGTCGCGTAGGAAAACTCTGAGCACAGCCCCTTCTAATGTCCTTTGAGTGGCTTTGGACAACCTGATAAATTCCCTTGTGAGCGACCGCGTTTAGGAGCCATGTGTCATTGCTGGGTGTTGACACTAAGGTATGGAAAACGAGAAGGTGCCGCGTTGCTTTCTGAAGTCATAACTGGGCCGTTTTCCCTACGTAATTGTAACCGTCTACATTTTGAGTGCAGAGTCTCCAATTTTGACAGAAGTGGGTGCTGCATGGTGAGCACAATTATCAAGAATATCAGTGAGCTCTCACGACACCAGTAGACTTGATCTAGAATCAGCTAGGTCAAATGCATCTGACAATATTCGTAGACTGTCTCAATCTGATGTCGAACGGTTCAACAAGGGAAAAGCCAGGGTAAGTCTTTTTTTCCGTAGGCGATTTTGTTTTCATAAAAAGTGAAGAAAGACATTAAACTTAACTAGATCGCAAGTATAAGAGCCCATTTAAATTTCTGTTTTGTAAAACGATCATTACGAATTAAAACGTATGAATGGATCTAACAGAATTTACAAGTATTCTCACGAAAATTTACGGGAAATGCCTCATGGACAAACTGGTCCAACTGGTCTGGTGGTGGAACTGGTCTAGAAATCGCAGAAAATACCAGTGACGGCGAATAATAATGATGAGCTTGTTCATAAAACTACCCATGAAAACGATGATTTAAATGATATCTACTGTTTTAGTGAACAGTGAAACCATGTCGTTTAACAGTGAAACAATATCTGCCGACTCTCGTACTTCAACAGCCTGTAGCAATATAAGTCAATTCGATCACATACATCATCGGTTGAGTCTTTGGAGCCTAGTCCAAATTACATTGTGACAAATGCTTTAATACGCAGAGAAAAATAATTAAGTAGAACTAGGACAAACTACGTGTTAAATGATCATATAAGCTACAGGGGCCACTCTAGTCCAGTCTAGCAAGTTTTGGACCACTATAAACTGTAATGATCTTGAAGGGTCGTCTACAGGGTTATCCGAAAGGGAAACTTGGTCCCGGTATGAAAAGCACGAAGGAACGGGATGGGCTTTCAGTCAGTAAGAGTCTCACACTATCTCTCGCTCCGCCCAAGAACGGGGATTGTCATTTGATGATTTTCCCAACATAAAAAAAGTGTCGTCTAAGACCGGGCCATGTAGTAATAGCCCTGAAGGGTTATTTGTAACCGGACCCGGCGACTATATCCCTGAAGGGTCATTAGACCGGACCAGGAGATTATAACTCTGAAGGGTCATTAGACCGGACCAGAAATTTGTAACTCTGAAGGGTCGTTGGACCGGACCAGACCATAAAATATGACTGTAATGATGCGCGGTCCAGATTTAAAATCTGAAGGCATAATGTTGAGCGGTCCAGATGTGAAATCTGAAGGCATAATGTTGAGCGGCCCAGATGTGAAATCTGAAGGCATAATGTTGAGCGGTCCAGATGTGAAATCTGAAGGCATAATGTTGAGCGGTCCAGATGTGAAATCTGAAGGCATAATGTTGAGCGATCCAGATGTGAAATCTGAAGGCATAATGTTGAGCGGTCCAGATTTAAGATCTGAAGGCATAATAATGATCGGACCAGATTTAAGATCTGAAGGGATAATAATGAGTAGACCAGATTTAAGATCTGAAAGCATAACAATAAGCGGTCCAGAAGGTGGTTCTGAAGGCAGTAATAACGAGCGGTCCAGATTTAACAACAGAAGGCATAATATTGAGTGGTCAATAATTAAATTCAGAAAGTTTAATCATTTAAAATAAAATAAAATAAAATAAAGTAAAGTAAAGTAAAGTAAAGTAAAGTAAAGTAAATAAAGTAAAGTAAAGTAAAGTAAAGTAAAGTAAAATAAAATAATTCATTAGTCTATATCTAGATTCTATCTATAATCTGAAGTGCGTTTTGCAGACCGGACTGGGTTGTTAGTCAGGATGAACGAACGGTACCTACTAATATGAAGTTTTTTGTCTAGGTATAGATTCGACATAATTAGACTTTGATTACTTATTTACTGTATGGACTTTAAAAGAGACTTTGACCCCTGAGTTTGTTTCGGTGTTTCTTCTCAGGGTAGTCAGATAGGAAACACCGGCCTCATCTAGTTTAAAGTGACCAAAAAAAAAATGACATGTAAAAGTGTTTTTTTTTTTTACCTTAATTGTAAAATAAATATCATTTATGCGCACGAGGACGTTCGCAAGTCAGAATGGCCGTGTCGGGGATTATGACAATTTAGCGATAATAAGACACTCAATTGATTCAGTAGTACTGGAGTGGGGTAGAACGTTGTCGACGTTGTCGACGTCACGTGAGCGTAATCGTTTGGAGGGGAGACATTGCAAAAGTGAGTCTAGAGCGATCCGCTGAGCAATACGGCCGCTTCCAACAAATTTACTGGTTCTCTTAGTTTACGATATACCTAAGTCCAATGGTCTAATAATATGTACTGTGAAATTAATAAAAGTGATTGTGAAGTGAATTCTTGTTTTAATTCTACGCCAAGAACCCTGTACCAGAAAACCTTACTGATGACGGCTGTGGCGCTAATCTATTGCTGTCGCCGTTATATACATATAGGTTTTTAATATTTAACTTAAGTTATCAGTACTTACGTAGATTGTTATCTTTAAAGATAAGTACGTCAAAGAAAGATTTTTTTTTGCAGCAACGTTACAGTATTTCGTTTATTTAATACTTGTATCTGCAGGTACACAAGAGGTACCAAATTTACTTATACAGTACGCTTGGCTACATATATTGGTTAGCAGTACACCCGCGGTTCTGATATCAGGATGGCGGGTGTACCTAATTTTTAAAATATCATTGTACGGGTGTAGAGATACAGATTTTCAAGAGAGGCACGTGAAGGTACACAAGAGGTACCAAATTTACTTATACAGTACGCTTGGCTACATATATTGGTTAGTGTTGTGCAATAGTGACACTTTGGAGTTGTGCCAGTTTTGCACAAACATCGCGAAGTTTTTTTAGTTATGCTGGTGTAATTTTGATAACAATGATGCCAAACAAAAATATGTGTGCTGTACCACGGTAAGTAGTCATTCATTTTGTTTTTAATAAAAATAATCACCATTAATAATACAACATAATGTAACCATACTGTGAAATGTGAAAGACACTTGTTTGCGTAATAAAAAAAAATTAATTACGTACAGTTCGAAAACAATCCACCTAGAAATATTATACGTAGCTGATTGTAATGTTCTATTGTAATGTTTTTCTATGTATCACTCTCAGCCCCTTATTAGGTCTGAGGTATCTCTAGTAAATACTTAATACAGCGTATGATTTGCATTAAAGTGTAAAATATTCCTTTAAAGATTTCATTGACAAATGTATATTTTTTTTTTATAAAGGTCGCTCTTAAAAACAAATAATGCTAATTGACATCGTGTAATATAACGCAAATTCCTTAATACCACAAAGAATCGAGTATGAATTAATATACTATAACTGTTTTTTTTTTTTTCAGGTCTAAAGAAACCCCTTGTCAAAGAGAACACGATGAGACTGGTTCATCAGTAAGTGACCCTAGTGTAAAAAAATTGAGTGATGCTAGAAACACAATTGAAAACAAATGTTTCTCCGGACTTGACTATGATTTAATGAAGGATCTCTGGCAGAAATTGTGTCTCGAATGTATCTCAGATTTTATGTGACTCACCATCGACTGCATCAGATTTCGAGTTTTCGCAAAGTCAACCTGAAAACTTGGACAAACAATCAAAAAGTGTAATTTCTTTGGAAAACGATAGACCAACGTTCTCATACGTGCCAGAGGGAGAAATATTGTGCGAAAACTTGGCATCTTTAGATACAGATAAAATTATAAATTACCCTACAATGTATGATGACTACCAGGACTACAAATGACATTATTTGTAGTTCTAATAGTCCTTCGATTTTGCCACCAACGTCTGAATTTAGAACTGAACCCATAGAAGACGATTTGACTGATTGTGAAATTCCTAATAAACAGCAAATGCCCCTGAATCTATCTCCATTAAATAGCCCTTCGCGATATGATATTCTACTTGATTTACCAACCAATGTGTCTCCAGAGCACCATTACTCCGAAGTCAATTTAATACCAACTTCTCCGATTCTAACAGATGTGTCTTTAAGTTCGGAGTCAGAGATTGACGACTCTGATGCCGACCCTGATTATGAAAATCTTGATAGGATCGAATCCAGAATTTCTGAGTCTGATGAAAGTTTATCAAGTCTATCTGAAAGTGTGCAGGAAGAAAACATAACAAACCGATGCATAAGAACTGTACTTGAAAAGACAGAGAAAGGCTTCACTTCAGAAGATCGAAGAGGCAAACATGAAAAACACGGTACAATACCTCAAGAAGTAAAAGACGGTGCTCGTAATCATATTTCTAGTATTCCGACAGTTGAAAGTCACTACACGCGTGCAGATAGTTCTAAAAATTACATAGAAGGAGGACGAACACTGATGGACCTATACTTATTTTATTTTTTACATATGGTTAGCGGCAGACTGGATAAGAGACTACCGACTCTGGCGCTTTATATGGACATGTCAAAAGCTTTTGATCGCGTGGACCACAAAATATTGATTAGTAAGCTTAATGCATACGGAATAAGAGGAAATGTATCAAAATTAATAGAATCTTTTCTTTGTAATAGGCAACAAATAACAACGATTAGAAAAATTTCAAACAAAAACCTAATAACATATAAATCTAGTAAGAGAACGGTTAATTGTGGAGTACCACAAGGTAGTGTACTCGGGCCGCCTCTTTTCGTTGTTTATATTAATGACTTTCCGACAGCATCATCATATCCTATGACAATGTTTGCAGATGACAGCACAATACTTTTTAATAGTGACGAGGTTAGCACATTAGAGTCTGAAATTAATTCTACCTTACAATCAGTTGTGCATTGGTTGCAGAACAATAATTTAGTTATAAATCTTGACAAAACAGTATTAATGAAATTTCGACAAAGACTAAACTACAATCCAGACTTGAATATTAATTACAATGATAAAATTATTAATGAAATAAATGTGACTAAGTTTCTTGGACTAAATATCGAAAACACTTTAAAATGGAATTCACATATTGACCATGTATGCAGTAAGCTAAACCAGCATTCCTATGCCTTGCACATGTTAAGTAAAACGGCCAATCGAGCAACAGTCTTAACAGCGTATCATGGTTTGGTAGCCTCAACATTGAGATATGGAATCATATTTTGGGGAAATGCCACGGGTAAAGATATGGTATTTAAATGCCAAAAAAGGTGCATAAGAGCCATATATAATTTGCAGACAACAGACAGCTGCAAACCATTTTTTAAAAATTCGAAGATATTAACAATGCCATCAATGTACATCTATGAAACAACTATGTTCGTTAAAAGAAATCTACATAAGTTCGCTCGAGTGACTAGTCAGCGCCGTTGTGATCGGTTACAAACTGTCGGATCTTGTACTGCATTATACAGAAATAGTATTTTTGTAATGGCTCCAAGGGTCTATAATAAATTACCAAAATGTATAAGAAATGAAGATAATGTCCGCAAATTCAAAAGTAAATTGTTTTTGTTTCTAATAGACAAGACTTATTACTCTATTGAAGAATTTTTAAATGATAAACTATGACATTACCAGCCTTTTACTATTACCATTGACATGTATTTGAAATTGATTATAATTTATTAATGTATCTATTATTAGTATTACATTTATTTGACATTATTTACTAAATATAATTTGACATTGCATTGTATGATTTAGACGTATTACTTACATTTATTTGACATGATTTACTAAATATAATTTGACATTGCATTGTATAGATTTAGACGTATTACTTACATTTATTTGACATTTACTAAATATAATTTGACATTGCATTGTATGGATTTAGACGTATTACTTACATTATTTGACATTATTTACTAAATATAATTTGACATTGCATTGTATGAATTAAAAACATATTACTTACTAAAAGACTAATATATTTGTACACCGATTTTATTGGTAGGACATAGAGCACGACTAAAATGTTTTATAAGACCTTTATTGTAATACCTATGTTCACAAATAAAGATTGATTGATTGATTGATTGATTGATTTTATTTTTATTTTAGATTATTTTAGATTATTTATTTTATTTTTATTTATTTATTTGTTACTTTCTCAATCTATAGACAAATATTTAATTTTGAATTTAATATCGAATTTTTTAAGCCAAAAAAATATTTATGCCAGTTTTGTGAATCATACAAAAATAAAGATTACGGTGAAAGATTAGACATAGAAATCGAGTACATGAGACACCACGAAGAGAAAAATATAGCTAGAACGGAGAAAGAAGAAGATAAAACAAAAATTTCTAAGAATTACAGAGTTGCATGCTTCGATCTTCAGACCGCTTTACCAACCCCGAAAGGTGAGGTTTCGACTTTTTATTATAAAATCAAATTGTCCACATACAATTTTACCATATGTGACTTGAATAAGAAAGGATTGGGCACAGTTAATTGCTACATTTGGCATGAAGGTGAAGGGCATAAAGGATCTAATGAGATAGGGTCTTGCTTACTGCATTACTTAGAAATGTGTGCTTCAAAACAGGATATTGCTGGTTGCTCTAGCGATGTCGACGAAGTAGAAGTTGTACTGTATTCCGATAATTGTGGTGGTCAAGGAAAGAACAAATTCATAATTGCTGCTTATCTTTATGCTGTGTCAAATTTTGACATAAAAGGAATTACACATAAATTTTTGGTTGCTGGCCATACACAAAACGAAGGCGATGTGAGCCATTCATTAATCAAAAAAAAAATATCAAGAAAGCGTTGAAATCTAACCCAATATATCTACCATCGCAATATACTACTTTAATTTCAACAGCACGAAAATCTGGAGAATCATTTAAGGTGCATGAATTAGATCATAGCTTCTTTTTTGACCTGAAAGATCTCATAGATAACACTGCAACCAATTTTAATGCTAACACACGTGGGGAGTAGTTTAATTTTAACGACATTTGTGTCTTACGAGTGGAAAAAGAGAATTCTGGTATCTTCTATTATAAGACTTCATACAAAGATGATAACTACAAAACGGTCAACATTAGATCCAGCAGAACTAGAAAACAACTAAGACTTATACTAGATGCGCAACTGAAGAAAGCTTACCCTGATAAGATACCCATTTCCCAAAGAAAATTTCAAGATTTGATGTCATTAGTTAATTCTAATACTATAATAAATATTCCACGATGTAATGCAGATTTTTTTCAGAACTTGAAACATGATTGATTTGGTTAAAAATTTTAGGTAGGTATTTTGTGGAAGTTTGATTTGGAAAATCAAACTTCCACAAAATTCCTACATGTTTACTCTTTCAAAGAACTTACGTTCTTGTCTACTCTTTGATTAGGTACCTATTTTTGAGATTGTTAATTAATATGTGATAGCTGACCTATAATTTCCTACTGGAATCATAAGGCTGATTTTTTGAGATTTGAGAGTTTACTGAACTGAAACCTAAGAAGTTTATGATACATTTATGTTGGTTAATTTTTGTTATAATGCTAAAGTGGATTTTATATTTTGTTTTTTAAGTGTAGTACTTTTTATAAGTGCAAACATAGAGTACAATAACTGACCTATAATTTCCTACTGGAATCATAAGGGTGATTTTTGTGATTTGAGAGTTTATTGAACTGAAACCTAAGAAGGTTTTGATAAATTTATGTTCGTTAATTTTTGTTATATTGCTAAAGTGGATTTTATATTTTGTTTTTTAAGTGTAGTACTTTTTATAAGTGCAAACATAGAGTACAATAACTAAAGAAGAATGGCACTCTCAGTGTCGCTCTATTTGAGAAACGAGTATAAACTAAATTATATGCATTTTATAGATCAAGTAGAGTAGTTTATTTTCCTGAATAAAGTTTTATTTTATTTGATGGGAATAGAGAAAAAACATAAAAATAAATATTTTGTTAAATCCGAAGTAAAAGTAGCAATAACTAAACGGACAACAGCGGCGTTGAAGAAATCATTGCCATTTTTAGTAGAATAATATTTATTAGTAGAATACGAATGTTGGCTGGATGGCTAAAAACTAACAATCGTTTTATAATAACATTATGAACACATTTTTCTTTTTATATTAATAGATATTAATGCAATTGCAATATTCCAATCTTAAATAAAAACTATATCCTTAAATAATTAAAGAAATAATATAACATAATTGTTAGTTTTTGCAGTTTATACTTGGCAACATTAAACATTTCGCATTTCTAACTGCTGTCATTCTGTGATCTGTCACACTGACACTACGCAGTTGTCACGCGTATCCTTGTGATTTGTTTGGCATCTGTTATTGTTTACTTTCCAACTTATTAGTGTTTACTTGCATTGTTTATTCCGCGTTCAATTGAACTTTCTAGTTCCTGCGTGTTTAGTACTAGTGATAGTGAACACTTTTTTTGAGACAGGACTCTTTTTGTTAATAAACATGTCTCGTTCTAACGTTCGGTGCATGAACTGCGAACTTCGGCTGACGAGACCTCGTCATCGTCTTTCTAACGAAAACGAAGACCTTAATATTATAAGGTTGTGGACTTATCCAAGGGAGGTGAGTAAAAATATTCAGGTCATTTTTACAATAATGTCTACAGTTACTAAAGATTTATAATAGTTGATGAGGCAGTATCTATTAGTTTTGCTCCACTTCAACTCCCTCTAACTTCATTTAAGTAAACGCAAGTGGGAAAACAATGATACACAAGTCCTGCTTTGTAAAAGTGTGATTAAACCTTTGTCACCCATGAGGACCCAAGATTTCCTTAAATGTTTTCTTACTCTGTCAGCAAATGATGATTATATAATAGTAAAACATTGTTATTAATCTACTTATATCAAGGCCATGCATTATGATCTATTTCTCGAAGACCAGATTTTCTCTACTATACTAATATTATATACCTAACATACTTAAATGTTTAATTGTTTATACTTTAAGAAGATGGTTTGTATTATTTCCACCGAGTATGACATATATGTTTTCTTTTTTATATTTCGCTGTCATTATAACTGAACCAGTAATTATGGCGACACTGTAATGATATAATGTGTAATGTCTTGATACAACCAATACCAAACAAATACCATACAAAGTCGAATCTTTATTGTTATATTACATTACGTGCAAATGCTCGATAGTCAGGGAAGTAGTAAGTATTGTAATGTAATGCTCAAAGTCGAGTCTATAATGTTACAGTACACATGACACGAAGACAGTGATGTGTGTCAACCTCTAAGTGTGTGGTTGACGAGGCTATTTAGAGTATTACAGAGGCTAACAGTTTTTTTATTATTATGTTACTCACAGACAACTGATGCTGACTTCGTATGCCAGGCTTATTGAGAATTAGCAAGTCATGCAACTAACCAAGTTGCACCTGAAAGACAAGTTGGGCATAGAATGTTTCCGTTGGATGTGGCCGTTCCATTCTAAGCAGAAGTCGTTTAGTACTGAGAGAAAAAACTACCGATGAAGAACAACAACTTGCTGCAATTATTTCACAATGGATACAGCACCGTCAAGTAAATATATTCTTTATAAAAATATTTTCTAATTATTTATGTTGTTATAAATATTGATTGTATTAATTATTGTTTTAGGTTACTCCTACTGATGAAGCATATGGGCCTACGCGCGTCACCAGGATAACATAACTCCACCTGCACAGTTTCTTGACCAAGTTTTATTCAGGCTAGATACATAATTGTTAAATAAAAATAGGTACCTATTAAATGTTTGTTAAAAAGTATTTGTTTCATTTTATAAAATAATATATAAAAAGTCATCTTTATGACATTTCTCGCCCCTGGACGGCGCGGAAGGGCGTGTCAGACTTTTACTGACTAAAACGCACTCCTGTTCCTTGTTTGCCATTGTTCCAGGGTCCTAGAATCTCTTTCACATCACCTATGGCCCCAGTAGGCTTCGAGCCGCCGGGGCCCCTACGGTTGCTAACATTTCCTTGACGACTTGGGCTCGGTCCGGACGGTCATTACTCGCCGTTGGCAAGCCCGCGCCTACCCTGGCCGGAAATCGGGATCGGAATCCCGGCAGCTGGGGCGCAAAGGCCATTACCTTGCGCGTGCGTTACTGCTTTGCAGAAGGAGGCAACCGCCTGCCACTCTTCGCTTCGGACCATGATCTTTATCAAGGCCCGGCGCGAGAAATCGCTGCCACCGAGTGCCCCCAAGAGGACACGGCGGTGGTCTACCCAGGCGGTTCAATCCTCTATACTGTCCACACAATGGTGACACCCAGGCGTTTCTGATGATTTGCCTGATGATACAGCAACATCCAAAGGTATCACATCATCCTTTTGATGTAGGTAGGTATCAACCTATACACGTTACATCTTGTACATTACTCTACACGTAACATCTGACCTATACATTTTCGCCTCAAAGGAAAAGCTTTAGATATTATAGGTACCTACTATTATTATACTTATTACATGTAAATATGTGCATTATATTCTAATTGCATTAATCGCTCAATATCAATCTATATTCAAAGAATCAATCATATCAATACACATTTCACAACACATAACCTAACCTAAAAGGTAAATCTTTAAAACGATTTCCTGTCAAAGTCCCATTACAAAAAAATATGCTACGATTACACTTCATGTTATTAGGTCTTAGATCTATCTCTTTTGGGTGTTTTCATTAATGTACGCGAAGTATAAAGGCGACACTCAAAGTAGGTACATGGGGTCTTGCCAATCTTCTTTCGTTTGTTGATTTGTTTAAAACTGATTCTCAATACATCAGTCAGACTGAAAAGAATGTTAATAAATATTAAGTTACTAAACATTTAAGGTACTTTTATTTACGATTTAACAATTCCATTAATAAGCACTTTTAGTCTTATATTCTACTTAGCTAGTTTTTCGTGAAAATGCATTCTTATTTTCTTTACTTTTATAACATAATTTCTAGCATTACTCAAAAAAGTGAAAACAGAACAATGCAATACTGGCACAACTCGGAGTCGCCATCTTCTGAACCTCATATTAATAAAAATAACAAAAAATATTTAAAAACTATTACTGCCGGCAACTGAAGCTATAACGTAGATGTTTATAAACCAAACATGAACTATATATTCCATAAAATACAGTCGGTAAGAGCTTTTTTGTGCGCGCGCACTAGTCTTCGAATATTTATTGTACGTTTTCTCAAATTGTTGAATTTTGTCTTGTGCCACTATCGAATTCAGTCAGCGAAATATACTGTTTAATTTCTTGACACCCCTAAAACCTGTATACAAGGTTACTTTTTAGTCGTTTTAATCCCGTGGAGTATAGGTAGATGCTGGCGGGAAAAATTCCGAATCATTCCCGTCGAATACTTCGGAAGTATTCCGAAACTTTCGGAATATTTCAACTGTCAAAAAAAACCAAGAAAATCGACCTTACTACCTATTTCGCGCTTGGAAGTTGTAAAATATTATCTTTAGTTGTATTGTGAGCGGTAGGAATATATTAAGTTTATAGTTGTGAGTGCACCTCTTCAATAAAGTCTTCGCTTGGTGGTGGTTTGAAGTGCTCCGGCTTCATTGAAGTCAGTTCTATCTTTTTACTTAAACATTTTTGTTTCAACATTTTTTTATGTCACGTATACATATACATATAGTGACTAATAATACTGTTCTGAAAACTGCATCAAATTCGGTTCAGCCAAATGCGAGATGATCGCGGACAAACATACATACATACGGTTCAAACTCATAACCTCCTTTTTTAACACGCTTTTATTAGCTTCACCTATATATTTGTTGGTTATCAACGCCTTTGAGCTCGATTTTGACCAGCTTAGGGCGATTAGATTTTTTTAAAACTTTGCACACCCATCAGACTGATGACAACACTATGATCCTTTATTCTATGACCTTGATCTCAAGGGCAATGACCTTTACTTAAACCTTTACTTCATTAAAATGTTGGGAATCACCTGTGACACCCAAAGGCAATGACTTTGACCCCAAGGGCCAGACCTTGACCTCAAGGTCAATGACTTTGACCCCAAGGTCAAATGTATAAAAAGTTGGAAAACACCTGGGACACCATAGGGCATGACCTTGACACCAAAGTCAATCACCTTGAACTCAAGGTCAAATGCAAAAATGTTGGGAAACGCCCGGGACACCAAAGGGCTGCTTTGACCGCGCCGGCGAGCGCTACTTCTCTAAATAACACAGATCATTTTTTTTTCGATAACATTTTAGGTCAAATACTTAGGGGTCATGGTCATTGACTTTAGGAAAAGCGTGGGGTGCTCGATTCGACTCTTACGAAACATATGGCACAAAGCGCCCCACCCTTTTTACAATATAATATTAATATTTTTCGTTCAAACACACAAACAAAACAAACATAGAACAAACAACAACAAACACAAACAACAAATTCAATGTATTTATTGACTGGGCTATTTACGCGTAATGTTTTTATTGACTTGGTGGGCTATGCGACTCGCGAATCAGAGATTTCTCTCAACCGACTTGGGAATTTTGTATAATATTTAATCATTTAAAAAATACAAACATTCAGTACTTTTTATAAGGTTCTTCTATCATTGGGTTCTTCTGTTATTAAACAATGATCTCTATCTCTTAATCAACCTTGATTATTGAATCCGTGTTGACTACATCAGATTTCACTACTTATATCCTAATAATTACCCAAGTCGTTTAACTTATTAGACAGACTAACCCTTTTTCAAAAAACAAATCAAATAATGTTATACCTGGTTTTTTAATTCACAACTGACATTTATAAAAATAGCATTCGATTTCGAAATAAGTAGGTACCTACCTAAAAACAAAAGAATAAAAATCCTGTTAATCGCAGGCTAACATTAATCAATCCCATTTATATTAAAATAAACATTTATATTTTACTTACGTATGTGCCACTGAACAATTATTAACTTACAAACACGTTTATTCCGATTGAATTATTCCGGCAATCCGGCGAAATATTCGGGCGAAATATTCGGAAACATTCGGAAACATTCGATTGCGGGGTACGAATCTTTCTCGCGGGGGGGGAAAACTTCTCCGGGAGCATATCCCCTCTTACCGCACCCCGCACCGCCATCGCCTGCACGCACGACTCGTGGCTGCGTGGCAGTCGGGCCCGCGCGCGCGTCGCAGCGCCAGCGTACAAAGTACTCTGTGGCCAGCGCTGCAGCAGCGGCGGCGGCGATCGACGATCGATGCAAAATACAATTTTTCAGCAAAAAAAAAAAAATCTTAATTAAATTCATTTTGAATAATTCCGATTTAAGGACGTATTCACCTATTTCGACAAATATCACGGTTTTTCGGGAACCATTATGATGCTCTAGGAATCATAATTATGAGTATATCTTGGTATCAAATAAAAGACAATATATTTATCTCCAGGATGGCATAAAAAAAATATTACGGTCTAATATAAAATTTTCATATAAATACGATTTTACCAACGCACTAATACAAGAAAATTACGAAACACAGGGTCTGAGTAGGAACCCGTAACTTAAATCCAGTAAACATTTTTACTTTAAAAAACATAAAATAATACAGCTTATATAGTCTTCAACACCTATAGCTAATTATTTTGAACCTACATAAATAACTTTATGATTTATGACCAAAATAAAACCACTCTCAATATTTCTTCATACATTTTTCATTGAACGCGCGATGTCTAGCGTCAGTCCGCGCTCAGAAGCGCTTGTAAACGGATGTCCGTATCGCTCTCTTACAAAAAATAAATACGTCTAAAATGTGTGCCGACTTGTATACTGCGACTGCAAAGACGTGCTACTTTTTCGGACCGAAATAAAAGTACAAATATCATACTTATTTTTAAAATTGTTATTATGGAGTAATAATGGACTTACTGATACAGAATGAGTTTTATTCTAAAACAAAGACCAGAAATGGCCAACGGAACTTCATACTTACATAGATATCACAATGTAGATAGTTAAGCGACTATGACAATAAAAATAAATAAATGGTTCTGAATAGTTAAGTTAAAAATGGTACTGTCGAAGTGACCTGATGATGATGATGGAGCCGGAAGATAGTCACCGGAACTCCGTAATTAATCAATGTATCCTAGCCGTGTTTGGGCTTATTAGAATTGTCATGAAATGCCCTTTGGCTATAAGGTACTATCGAAGTGACCTGATGATGATGGAGCCGGAAGATAGGCACCGCAACTCCGTAGTTAATCAATGTATCCTAGCCGTGTTTGGGCTTATTAGAATTGTCATGAGATGCACTTTGGCTATAAGGTACTATCAAACTGATCTGATGATAATGATGATGAAGCTAGAAGATAGGCACCGGGACTCCGTAATTAATCAATGTATCCTACCCGTGTTTGGGCTATTTAGAATTATCATGAGATGCGCCGCACTTTGAAATTATCAAATTTTTCGTCATGGGTGTCGTTTTCATGGTTTTCGAGGGTGTTGAAACCGATGGTACTGTCAAAATATAAATCCAAAATGGCGGCTGCAGGAAATTATCAAATTTTCGGTCATGGGTGTCGTTTTCATGGTTTTCGAGGGTGTTGAAACCGATGGTACTGTTAAAATATAAATCCAAGATGGCGGCTGCAAGAAATTATAAAATTTTTCGTCATGGGTGTCGTTTTCATGGTTTTCGAGGGTGTTGAAACCGATAGTACTGTCAAAATATAAATCCAAGATGGCGGCTGCAAAAAATTATTAAATTTTTCGTCATGGGTGTCGTTTTCATGGTTTTCAAGGGTGTTGAAACCGATAGTATTGTCAAAATGTAAATCCAAGATGGCGGCTGCAAGTAATTATCAACTTTTTTGTCATGGGTGTCGTTTTCGTGGTTTTCGAGGGTGTTGAAACCGATGGTACTGTCAAAATGTAAATCCAAGATGGCGGCTGCAAGAAATTATCAACTTTTTCGTCATGGGTGTCGTTTTCATGGTTTTCGAGGGTGTTGAAACCGATAGTGCTGTCAAAATGTAAATCCAAGATGGCGGCTGCAAGAAATTGTTAACTTTTCCGTCATGGGTGTCGTTTTCATGGTTTTCGAGGGTGTTGAAACCGATAGTACTGTCAAAGTATAAATCCAAGATAGCGGCTGCAAGAAATTATTAACTTTTCCGTCATGGGTGTCGTTTTCATGGTTTTCGAGGGTGTTGAAACCGATGGTACTATCAAAATATAAATCCAAGATGGCGGCTGCAAGAAATTATCAAATTTTTCGTCATGGGTGTCGTTTTCATGGTTTTCGAGGATGTTGAAACCGATAGTACTGTCAAAATGTAAATCCAAGATGGCGGCTGCAAGAAATTGTTAACTTTTCCGTCATGGGTGTCGTTTTCATGGTTTTCGAGGGTGTTGAAACCGATAGTACTGTCAAAGTATAAATCCAAGATAGCGGCTGCAAGAAATTATTAACTTTTCCGTCATGGGTGTCATTTTCATGGTTTTCGAGGGTGTTGAAACCGATAGTACTGTGAAAATATAAATCCAAGATGGCGGCTGCAAAAAAAAAAAATTTCGTCATGGGTGTCGTTTTCATGGTTTTCGAGGGTGTTGAAACCGATAGTACTGTCAAAATGTAAATCCATGATGGCGGTTGCAAGAAATTATTAACTTTTCCGTCATGGGTGTCGTTTTCGTGGTTTTCGAGGGTGTTGAAACCGATAGTACTGTCAAAATATAAATCCTAGATGGCGGCTGCAAAAAAAAAAAAATTTCGTCATGGGTGTCGTTTTCATGGTTTTCAAGGGTGTTGAAACCGATAGTACTGTCAAAATATAAATCCAAGATGGCGGCTGCAAAAAATTATTAAATTTTTCGTCATGGGTGTCGTTTTCATGGTTTTCAAGGGTGTTGAAACCGATAGTATTGTCAAAATGTAAATCCAAGACGGCGGCTGCAAGTAATTATCAACTTTTTCGTCATGGGTGTCGTTTTTGCGGTTTTCGAGGGTGTTGAAACCGATTGTAAGTACTGTCAAAATGTAAATCTAAGATGGCGGCTGCAATAAATTATCACCTTTTTCGATATGGGTGTCTTTTTCATGGTTTTCGAGGTTGTTGAAGCCGATAGTGCTGTCAAAATGTAAATCTAAGATGGCGGCTGTCAGAAATTATCAACTTTTTCGTATTGAGTGTCGTTTTCATGGTTTCGAAGATGTTGAAATAGTGCTGTCAAAATGTACATAAAATAGGATAGTATTTTTTAGTTATCTTGTATTGGCTAGACGAAAAAATTCTCACGAAAAGTTGTAACGATACTTTTTGCTATAGTAAGCTATTGTAAGCCGTGCGGCGTGCGCATGTTTCTCTGTCTGTCTCTCTCTCTCTTATAGAAAGCAAGCCAGAACGGAACTTCGTTCCATCCGGGTGTCCCTTGACACCTCAGTAGTTTTTTTATATTGCTAAATATCTGACAGACAAATCGAAGCAAGTAATAGGAGCTGTACCCTATTCGCGGATTAGACATATATAGAAAGTTTTTTTACTGTCAATTCAACCGATTTCAACTTCTATTTCGTAGGCATAAGGATGGCATTAAAAGCAAAAAACTAATTACAATACCAACTATTTGCTGCAGCCACCATTTGTCATGCTACCAACGTAATGAAAGTCAAAATCGGTTGAACGGACAGTAGTAATAGGTTTTTTTTTTTTTAATATAATGTATAGGCTCGCGTTTGACCACAATCTCACCTGATGGTAAGCGATGATGTGGCCGACGATAGAGCACGCTTGCCTATATCTTCGAGTACCAAGATAAATTAGGACACTTTTCACTACATATTATAAAACAAAGTCCCCCGCTGAGTCTGTCTGTCTGTCTGTTCGCGATAAACTCAAAATTTACTGCACCGATTTTCAAGCAGTTTTCACCACTCGATAGCGTGATTCTTGAGGAAGCTTTTAGTATATAATTTGTTAAGTTTTTGTATGTATTTTTGTGTACATTAACGTTATTTGTTGAAGATGTCGGGAAAAATAAGCCGTCTGGGAGCTTTTAACGCAAACGCTGCCTAAACCCTTTGAGATATAACAAAATAATGTATCGTGGAATTGTGTATCTTATATAGGTCTACAGAAAAGTCCGCGGTGGCATATGTCTATCTCTTAAGGTTATCATAATATATCCATTTTACTACTTTTAAAAATTGGCATTCATGAAGCATTTATTGGAAAGCTATTTACATAATTACGGTATTAATTCTTATCAAAATAAGTTACTTCGCGTTCAAGACTATATCAGTATCTGTAAATTACTTTTTGAATCATTTAAATCGGACGTACCATTAGAAAGCTTTCATAAATTTAATAATTCTCAAAATTAAATTCACGAGTTCACAAGTTCCGCTCTTCAGTAGCTACGCATGACGCGGTCACTGATCCTCCCCCCGCGCTGTTTTGCCTACTGTTTCTTTAGCTAATAAACCGAACGACAATAACGCACGACTGATGACTGTGTTTTCTTTTGGAAGTTGTTGAAAAGTTATAATTGCATTTTTGTTTTGTGTTTGTTTTCTTAACTAACACAACACCAACAATGGTAGTAGATGTGAATTAAGGTAGTAAGAACTACGCTGCTCACGCGTGTAAAATGGAGGTCCAGAATTTATGGGAAATAACATTAGGTTAAGCCGCGGGCAAAAGCTAGTGTATTTATAAATCATTTTTTCATGTTACCATTTTGATATACAAGGAATTAAAGTTGCCACGATATCATGATATCAAATTAACAATGATTTATTCATCTCCCAGTTACATGCTTTAAAATTATTCAGTCCCATACAATCTTTTCACACAAATACAATACAGAAATTGGCTATGCTACAAGTAGGGTCTGGATAGTACACATAACTGCTAAATCCGTTGTATATTTTACCTTATAATTAAAAAAAAAACTTTTTCCAAAAAAGATATAACCGATTTCACTAGTCGGTGTTAAATAAGGAACAAACAATATCGAGAAACACCGACTTCCGAAATTAAAATTATTTTGATGGTTTTAGTGTTTTTTTTAGTGAAGTCGGTTATATTTTTTTTTGGAAAAAGTTTTTTATTTCACACTTTTTAGTTGTAATACACTTATTTACAGCCAGAGTACCTTTTTCTCATTACAATTCCAATTAACTCAAACCCTGCTAGGATAAATTCATTGTTTTATTATGAAGCTTCCGTGTCTACCTTGCGGCTCCATCATCATCATCAGATCAGTTTGATAGTACCTTATAGCCAAAGTGCGGCGCATCTCATGATAATTCTAAATAGCTCAAACACGGGTAGGATACATTGATTAATTACGGAGCCCCGGTGCCTATCTTCTAGCTTCATCATCATTATCATCAGATCAGTTTGATAGTACCTTATTGCCAAAGTGCATCTCATGACATTTCTAATAAACCCAAACACGGCTAGGATACATTGATTAATTACGGCGTTCCGGTGCCTATCTTCCGGCTCGCATAACTATGTTCATTGTGATATCTGTGTGAGTATGAACTTCCACTGGCCATTTCTGGTCTTCTTCACCAGATCCACTTCATCAAATGTAATTTTTTGAGTGTAAATGCTTAAGTCTTTGATGAAAATACCAAAAGAACTATACGGTTGCTTATGATATTTGAGGAGTTCCCTTGAATTCGCCAAGATTCCATCATCAGATCCCGACTTGGTGACTATGGGACCATTTGGGAAGTATACACAAAAAAATAATTTTTCAAATCGGTCGGCAAGCAACGAAGTTATGCGCGAACATACATAAAAAAAAAAAAAAACTACTGAGGTGTCAAGGGACACCCGGATGGAACGAAGTTCCGTTTTGGCTTGCTTTCTATAAGAGAGAGAGAGAGAGACAGACAGAGAAACATGCGCACGCCGCACGGCTTACAATAGCTTACTATAGCAAAAAGTATCGTTACAACTTTTCGTGAGAATTTTTTCCGTCTAGCCAATACAAGATAACTAAAAAATACTATCCCATTTTATGTACATTTTGACAGCACTATTTCAACATCTTCGAAACCATGAAAGCGACACTCAATACGAAAAAGTTGATAATTTCTGACAGCCGCCATCTTAGATTTACATTTTGACAGCACTATCGGCTTCAACAACCTCGAAAACCATGAAAAAGACACCCATATCGAAAAAGTTGATAATTTATTGCAGCCGCCATCTTAGATTTACATTTTCACAGTACAATCGGTTTCAACACCCTCGAAAACCACGAAAACGACACCCATGACGAAAAAGTTGATAATTTCTTGCAGCCGCCATCTTGGATTTATATTTTGACAGTACTATCGGTTTCAACACCCTCGAAAACCATGAAAACGACACCCATGCCGGAAAAGTTAACAATTTCTTGCAGCCGCCATCTTGGATTTACATTTTGACAGTACTATCGGTTGCAACACCCTCGAAAACCATGACAACGACACCCATGACGAAAAAGTTGATAATTTCTTGCAGCCGCCATCTTGGATTTACATTTTGACAGTACTATCGGTTTCCACGCCCTCGTAAACCATAAAAACGACACCCATGACGAAAAAGTTGATAATTTCTTGCAGCTGCCATCTTGGATTTACATTTTGACAGTACCATCGGTTTCAACACCCTCGAAAACCATGAAAACGACACCCATGACGGAAAATTTGATAATTTCTTGCAGCCGCCATTTTGGATTTATATTTTGACAGTACCATCGGTTTCAACACCCTCGAAAACCATGAAAACAACACCCATGACGAAAAATTTGATAATTTCTTGCAGCCGCCATCTTGGATTTATATTTTGACAGTACCATCGGTTTCAACACCCTCGAAAACCATAAAAACGACACCCATGACGAAAAAGTTGATAATTTCTTGCAGCCGCCATCTTGGATTTATATTTTGACAGTAAAAGTGTCGGTACAATTTTTCGTGAGAATTTTTTCCGTCTAGCCCCCTTTCACAACGCGCGATAAGGAACTTCGTTCCAAAAATCAAACATCCGAATTAAGAACCTCCTCCTTTTTTAGAAGTCGGTTAAAAATACATAAGTATTCATAGTTTTAACTGTATTTTACGATTAGATCGAATATTAAATTGGAAATACCTACTTGCTTCAGACATCGTACGAGTATTTATTGAGAAGATTTAATTCATGTCGGAGAGGGGTTGTGCGTTGTACCTAATTGTCTGATAAAATTAATCTCAAATAACACCACCAATACCACCATTTGATTTTGATAATATTTTTAAAGAAATAAGCCTGGGAAATAATCGTAGGTTTACAAAGAAATTGGTCGTTATTACCCGTAACGATATGGCAACTACATATTTTTGCTATAAGAGTAGTACTCAAAACTGGATAAGCAGGCAATTACATATTGCCATATAGTAATACTGATACTAAAAATCAAACAAGCTTGACTCAATTAATACTTACTAAGAAAAATAAAATAATACCTCAAATATCAAGACATGTTCGGTTAAAGTATAAAATTGAGCGAACAATGGGCTCTATGTGTGCGTGCGCGTAAGGTCGATGTATTGCGACCAAGATACCTAAATTCGAGCGAGTGAATCTTGCTCACGCGTCCTTAAAGAAACTTTCCCAGAAGTATTCCGGAATTATTCCAAATATTTCAGAAGTTTTGCAACTATACCGTGGAGGGTCGAACCGGTGCATGAAACACTATCGATTTGTAAAGATAAAATTAAAAAATAAAATTCTTTTTTTTTAATAACTCGAACCAATTCTCGCATAAATGAATAAATAATGCAAACCATTAGTAGACACCATTCCACAATAACAATAATAATGCGTTCACCTAGTCAACGTGGACTCACTAAAAATAGCCAATCCTAGATCAAACACGCCTTCAAACCCTATTTGATTGGCCATGCGACGCGGCGCGCGACCCGTGCGCCCCGCCCTCCCCGCGCGCTAAGTGCATCGCGTGAGTGACACGTCATGGAATAATTCAGTTTCCCTCAAGACGTCTTATCTTCTTATCTTTGTGGTCTGGTTTCCGCACTTAGTCCATATCGGACCATTGTGCGTGAGCCATAGCGGCCTTTACTCCAACCAGCCCACCTCATTCCAGAACCAGATGAGTCTCTTTGGTTTGCTCAGGGCGTCCATCAGCGAATTCGGTGCTCCCAAGGTTCGTGTTCTTATCTCGCTGAGCTGGCTGTGCACTCGAGGAGCACATGCGCGACAGTTTCTTCTGATTCCATACATCCTCTGCACAGATGGCTATCTGTGATATTTATGGTGAAAAGGTGTTTATTCAGGGAGCAATGTCCGGTAATGGTCCCTGCCACCAGACGCAGGCTGCCTCTGTCTAGTCGTAGAAGGTTGCTGGTTAGGTTTTTATTTAAAAACGGCATTGCTTCTTTAGCCTGCCTGCAGCCCGGTGCCAGGGACCACCACCTTCCCGCTTGTGCATTTGTGTGCTCACGTAGCCAACCACGCAGCTGACTAAAGGGTATCGGCACGATGGGTTCAGGTCCGAAGACCACCGCGCCAGAATCCCGCCTTGCCAGCTCGTCAGCTGCGTCATTGCCCAGTGAGCCACTATGTCCCTTTATCCACTGTAAAGTCACAGTGTTATTATTTAACACTGATGCGTTCTAAAGCAGAGTGGCATTCTTGTATAAGTTTCGAGGTTGTAGAAGGTTTTCCTAGGGATTGTAGAACTGAGGCACTGTCGGAGATTATGCGAATATGAGTATCCATGAATTTCCTGGCCTCTATGGCGTTGGCCGCTAGAGTGATGCCAACACATTCTGCCTGGTAGACAGAATTGAGTGCTCCCAGCGGCTTGGATATCTTTATGTTAAGGTCGTTGGAGAAGACTCCGACTCCTGTTCCAGTATTCGTTTTTGATCCGTCGGTGTAAATTCTCAGTTCCTTGAGGCCTGAGTAGTCGTACGGTTCTTCCGTTAGTTGGATGGTGTAGTGTTTTTGGAATAGGAGTGCCTTGGGGGCTTTGTCGTTGGGGGCCGTCATCATGGGCTGTCGCTTGACGGCATTTTCCATAATGCATGTATGTTTAATTCGAGAATCTGTTTTCAGTGTGCCCGATAAATTAAGTCTGAAGCCTGCTAAAGCTGCCTCTTCCCGCACTATGAGATGCAGTGGAGGCAGTCCCAGCATTGCTTGTAGGGCGGCAGTGGGTGCCGTTCTCATGCTACTGGTGATTGCCACGCAGGCAAGTCGCTGCAGTTTTTCGAGTTCTTTTTGGGCTGTGCTCAAGTCTGTCCTGGGCCACCAGACTAATGAGCCGTATGCCCTCAAGACGTCATAGGTGTGGTGTCGTCGCGCGAAAATAATGGCGTCTCGGAATTATGTGTATTCCAACCTGGAGTTGGTGACGAAATCGCGAGTCTTGTTGCGCAGGCGACTTCCACGTTTTTACAGTGCCAAACCAGCTTTCTTTGTGTTAAACGTGCAAGATTATGTATCCAAAGGAATGCTATGCTCTTGTGAAGTCTATCTAACCAGTGACGATTCGGAGGTGATTAGTTATTAGGTTTATAACAGCCCCTAAGACGACGCATTGACCCAGAACTCTTAAAACTTTGAACAATTTAACGTGTCGTTTAAGTGAACAATTTAAGTGTTAAATAAATAAAAATACAAAGGCAATTTAGGTAAGTACCTACCTAATAGGACTTTTTTTTTAATCATTGTAACAGAACTTTTTTTAAATAATTGTAATCAAAATTATTGATTCCACATTTTTAAATACGCCGTAACTAGCAGGCCTGTAGAGATTTATTTTTACGTGTAATGTAATTAATTACCTAACACTTTTAGCATAAGTAATTATTTTATTAGGTATGTCTTAGGCACAAAGCAGTTAAGTCCGCCCTAAGTCTGTAAAAGTATGAAGGAAATTTGGAATCATTTTATTTGTTTTACGCAAAGATCAGCTGAGCGAGTCAATGACCTTACTTGGCGACCGAGACGTAGGTACTATCTCGTTGGAAAGACCTCACGGCGTCCTCACCTTCCGCATGACGCAGGTACTCACCGGACATGGTTCGTTCGGGAGTTTCCTGCATTCGATTCATGCGGAAGTGACGCCCGGGTGTCGCCGCTGTGCGGAACGCCCGGAGGACACGGTGGAGCACACAGTCGAGGTGTGCCCTGCTTGGGCGGAGCATCGCCGTGCCCTCGTGGGGGCGATCGGCGGCGGAGACCTCTCGCGCCGGGCCTTGGTTGAGGCCATGGTCCGGAGCGAGGAGGAGTGGCAGGTGGTCGCCGACTTCTGCGAAGCAGTAATGCTCGCAAAAGAGGAGGCCGAACGCATCAGGCAACGGCGTTATCGCCGCCGCCGTCGCCGGGATTCTGATCCCGATTTCCGGCCAACGTAGACGCGGGCTTGCGGACAGTGAGCAATGGGTAGCTCACTGTCCGGCCGTCCGGTAACTGTCCGGACCAAGCCCAAGTCGTCGACGGCGCGCACTGTTCCCGCGCGCCTCAAGGAGTTGTCAGCAACAGCAGGGACCCAGCCGGGTCGAAGCGTACTGGGGCCAGGGTTATCCGTAAGGTGGTCAACCGTCCCGCATTTTGCGGGACCGTCCCGTAATGCTAGACGAAATCCCGCTTTGAAATTATTAGTAAAATAGTCCCGTAAAACGTTGTATGCGTCCCGCATGTCCCGCATCCCTATTTTTCTACCACACTTCTACACAACACCCACACGCGCGCACGGTCAACAGCGTAGGAACACAGATTACCTATAATAGCGACAAGCGTATCGCGCACGCGCTAATCTCGTTCTCTTTCTCTCTACTGAACTCATGAGGCGTAAGAGCGGTAAAGGGGCGCACGAGTAATGGAATTGTTTTGATTTTGAAAATTAGACATTAGTGCACGCCGTGACACGATATTGATAGGTTAAATTATTGCTTTTTGCTTAAGGTTTTTATTTTATCAGTTCCGTCCGATAATTTTTCAATGCCGCCGACAGTGAATAAGAATAAGAATAAGAATAATTTATTTGTAAACATAGGTGTGTGCGGTGTTACAGGTAGCTAGATCCTCCATGTTTTGCCCAGAGGCGTACAAATATATATTGAACATTGTCCGTTTTCATTTAACTTTTGAGATCAAATAAGCTTTAACATTATTTATAAATTCAAAATTAATTGGCACATCATTGCAGATCAAATTAAATTATTTCAATAAATGTCATAGAGTTACATGTCATACTAATACTAATGTCAAATAAAATTTAGGACCATCAAAATAGGTCAGGAGATATGTAATTTCCTTATGTAAACTTTTATAACAATAATAATGTCGTTATTAATAGGCACATGCGTATTATTGCAAATGAAATAAAATAAGTATCGATAAATGTCAAAGAGATTAAGTTTCATGTCATATTGATTCTAATGTCACACACAATTCAGGACCATCGTAATGTATCAAAATAGGTTAAGTGATGTGCAAGTTTATTATGTCAATATTTATATAATTAATAGAGTCAATATTAATAGGCATATGCATATCATTACAAATAAAATAAAATTAGATGCAATAAAATGTCAGAGATTAAGTTACATGTCCATTAGTGTTACTGTCATAAAAATTCAAGACCATCAAGATCAGTCAGATAATGTGCTATTTTCTGAAGAAGTAATTATAGAATTGTCGTCGAGATAGTCCTTTATTGAGTAATAGCATTTATTTATCAGAATTCTTAATAGTTCTTTTTTGAAGTTATCCAAATTTAACGTTTTAATTTTTTCAGGTAGTTTGTTAAATATTTTTTGTGCCATACAGAAAGTACTCTTGTTCATAAGTGCAGTCTTTCCATGAGTTACCTCGAGTTCTGATTTATTTTTATCGCGTAGTTTTCTGTAGTAGCTTTTAGTGGCTATTTTATATAGTGAAATGTTAGATTTAACAAACACATTTGTTTCGTATATGTATAACGACGGCAAGGTAAGAATTTTTAAACGTTTAAAGAACGGTTGGCAACTGTCAGTGCTTTTTAGGCCACACATAGCCCTGATACATCTTTTTTGGGCTCTAAATACTACTTCTCTATCAACTGAATTGCCCCAGTAAATTACGCCATATCTGAGTGTCGATGCAACATAACCGTGATAGGCTGTTAATATTGATTCTAGGCTAACTATTTTTGATAGCTTATAGAGAACATATGCAAATTTACTAAGTCTTTTACATATTTCGTCTGTCTGGGATCTCCAAGTCAAATTGTTATCGATATTAATACCAAGAAATTTAGTAACAGTAGTTGGTTCAATTTTCGTTCCTAAATAATTAATGTCCATGATATTGTTTGGGATCCTTTGATGAAAATACATAATTTTAGTTTTTTCTAAGTTAATGTTTAGATTATTGTCGTTAAACCATGTTATAATTTTATTCAATGTCATATTTATTTCATTTTCATAAGTATTGGGATTGTCACACTTAATCACTACAGTGCTATCATCGGCGAAAAGAACCATGGGGTGATTTATATGCTCTGGAAGGTCATTTATATAAACCAAAAAAAGAGGAGGTCCTAGTACGCTACCCTGAGGAACGCCGTATTTAATTATTTCGCTGTCGGAACGATATTTTTTCTCGTAACCGGTCTTGGGGCATACTTGTGTGATTTCCACAAATTGCCTTCTATCCGTCAAGTAAGATTTAATGAGATCAAGTATATTTCCCCTAATACCATATTTGTCAAGTTTACGTATTAATATAGAAAAGTCCACATAGTCAAAGGCTTTAGTCAAATCCATAAAAATCGCACATACCGGTTTTCTTTTATCTACATTTGATAAGATGGGCAGAAGCAAGTCATGTATGGCCATATTGATTGTCTTCTGCTTACGAAATCCCTTTTGTTCCTCTACTAATATATTTGATTTCTCAAGGTAGTTGTATAAGGACTTATAAATGACTTTCTCAAATATTTTTGAAAAGATGGGTATCAACGCGATAGGCCTGTAGTTTGACATAATTTGTCTATCATTTTTTTTATGCAATGGTACTACAATTGAGGTTTTTAATTTGTCAGGGAAGATTCCGTTAGCAATACACATATTAATTATATGACTGAGATGTGGAGCTATGTATTGTGACACTTCTTTAATAACTTTAGTGCATACTCCATCATAGCCAACACTATTTGTGTTTCGAAGTGAGTTAATATGGTCATTTATATCTTGAGGAATAGTCGGCTCCATATATAGAGATTTTGAAGAATTTGAGCGTATATTAATTTCTGGTATGGTTTCATTTTTTTGTTGAGAAACTTGATTAATATAAAACTCGTTAAAGGCCTGGGCTATTTTTAATGGGTTCGCAATTTTCTGTGTCCCTGTTTGAATTTGTGTTATTGGTTCCTTAGGAAAGGAGGTCTTAGAATTGTTAATTATGGTCCATGCCGCTCTAGATTTATTTTGGGATGTCTTAATGAAGTAGTTGTTTCGTGATGTTTGTGTTAAATTTATAACTCTTTTAAACCTTGCAGAATATGTCTTAAATGATTGTTTATTGTTCTGTGTCGGATTTGTTCTATATTGCCATAGCAAGTGCCGTTTCTTTTTACTACACTTTCTTATCCCTTTAGTGATCCATTTGGCTTTCTTAGTAATCGATTTTGTTATTATTTCGAAGGGAAAACAAAGATCGTAAAAACATTTAAATAGGTCAAGAAAACGGTCGTAGGCCTCATTGACGTCACTAGTTATATATATATCCGAAAAACTGAGATTTTTTAAGCAATTTCTAAATTTTTCTATATTATCCTGACAATAATTCCGTCTTTTTATTTTCCAACGCTTTAAAACACATGTCTTTTTAACAGGACATTTCAGAAGTTGTGCGGTATGATCTGACAGGCCCAATTCTATAATTTCTCCTTTACAGGCTTTTACATTATGAGCTATATTGTCCAGGCAGGTCCCACTGCTTAACCTAGTGGGTTGAGAAAATTGTAATTTTAGATTATAGTTTAACAATGTATATTCAAAATCTAAAGTTTGTTTATTTCTTTTCATTAAGTTAATATTAAAATCCCCACATAATACAATCTTTTTATTATTCAATTTAAAACACAGAAAATGTAAAATATTATTCAAATTTTCGAAAAATATATCCAAATTAGATTGGGGCACCCTATATATACATACAATAATAATTTTATGTTCTGTCAATTCAATCGCGCAGCATTCAATTATGTTGATTACAGAATATTTCCCTAAGTTTAACACTTTATACTTGTGGCCATACCTGGTTAAAATACACGCGCCACCTCTTCTATTCAGTCTGGAGAAACTTGTAGCTAGACCGTAGTTCGGTATATTTAGATTTCCTTCTTGTTCAGGTGTCATAAAATGTTCCGTTATGCATATAGTATCGATTCGTCTTCTACTATTTTCTAGCTCTTCCAAATATACAGTAAGGGTATCACTCTTATTCAAGAGTCCAGCAATGTTTTGGTGAAGGATATGTATGCTGTTATACACGAAAAAAGTTAGGGTTTTCGTTCAGGCTTGAATTGAGTTCGTCATCAGTGGAAGTCGTTAAATTTTCGTCACATTCTTTCCTGCTGTTGTTATTCGTCAGTCTATTTGTCTTACAATATAAGTCAAAATCAATCTGAATGTTACTCATAATATTATCGTATATATTTTTCATTCCGTACTTATTGATTCTTCCCGTAGTGTATGAGAACATGTCAAGTGTTAGATCACGATTGCTGTCGAAGATATATGCGTATTTATGGCATTGGTTGTCTAGGTGAAGGAGGTTATTAAACATCTCGACTTTGAAGTTATATATAAGTGATCCCATCTTATACGTAGGAAGACAAACTACTACGTTTGTGTGTGTAATTTTACTAAGAGACTTATTTATTAAGTTTATTATGTCAATGTAGTTGTTTTCATTTGTAATTATATGATTTTCTCCAATGAAAATTAAACAGTAGTCGTTTATCGTGAAACTTTTTAATCTTTCTTCAATGCCGCTTAATAATTGTTTTATGGTGCTATTAGGCATTATGTAGTGACAGTAGTCGAAGTATTCGGAGAACACATCTTCTATGGAGGACAGAGATCTGTTGTATTTATTACTACTTAAGATATATAGTTTATTCTTTCTTTTAGGGTTCGACATTACAGTTTTCGGTATTACAGGGTTGGTTGGTGGCACAGAAGGAGATGACCCTCCAGCCTTGTGTGGTGTCTGGTTTCGACTATTATCAGTCTGTGTTCCTTTATTTTGTTTCTTGGTCGCATAGTCAGGTATCAAAGATTCGCGCCTAGTTTTTAGGTCATTTGGTGAATTAACTTGGCGTGATGCTTTACTTAGGCGTGTTGATGCTATACTTTTCCTCTCAGGCGTTGAGCAAATTTTTTTGTAGGTGTTAGCAGTCGTTATCATATTTTGGAGATCGGCTTTAAGACGGAGGTTTTCTATATTTAAATTGTCGATTTCTTGATGTGCGCTAAGTAATTGTTGTTTGAGTGATTTAATTTCATTTGTTAACTCACGGGTTTCGTCAGTGGTGTCGTGGAAGCTGTCCGGAATACTCATCATTGTTGCATCCAAAATAGTTTTCTCGCTATTATTTGTTATCATGTCAGATAAGTCGGTAAAGGAGTTCGTTCTACTAGGCTTATTACGGTGTGTTATATTATTGTCATCGTTGTTCATTTTTATTCGAAGCTGTCGTGGCGCTCTCTGTTGTGGTTTTATGTACTCAGTGACTTGTAGAAGACGGTGAATGTTATATGTAGAAATAAGGAATTTTAGAAATCACAAAAAGAGTCTTTACTTATGTGAGGTTCGAACTTGAGTTCAGTTGTCTAGTGAGTATCGACGCCTCTCTTTGCGCCACTAAACCAACTGTGCCTAATTAACAGTCGTGAAATTTGGCATCACATTGAACGGATATAATATTTAAATGAGCGAAACGGTTAAGTATGACTCATATAATTGGAATGTTTTGCAATGTCGAGCACTTTGTTCACTTAGTCTTTGTTTTAAAAGTTATAAGATTTTAAACGTTTTTGCACTTTTTTATGTTTTGTTTATGTGAAAAAGCGAACTTGTAAATTCACTGAAGATTTACAAAAAGAATTTCCGTTCTTGCAAAAGTGTTTAACTCCTTCGGAAGTGCGGTGTAACAAATGCAATGGAACCTTTTCTGTTGCACACGGCGGCAAAAATGATATACAAAGGCATTTGACTTCGGAAATGCATAAAAAATCCCTTACTGCTGCAAGTTCGTCGTCATCACTTACAACTTACTTCCGTCATGAAAAATATGGTGACAAAGAAGCAGAGCTGGCAAAAGCTGAAGGTTTGTGGGCTTTCCATACTGTATGTCACAATCACAGCTTTCGTTCGATGGATTGCACTTCCAAATTAATTCAGAAAGTTTTTGATAAGAAGTTTAGCTGTGGGAAAACCAAGTGTGAAGCTATTGCAACGAATGTGATCGCGCCGTATTCTGCGGATATTCTTAAGATAGAACTGAATGATGTCCCATTTATCTGCATATATACTGATGCTTCAAACCATAAAGATATCAAAATATTTCCAACGTTAGTGAGATATTTTCATCCCACAACCGGCATTAACGTCAAAATATTAGATCTCGTGAATTTACCTGGTGAAACCGCAGAAATGATTTACGTTTCTTTAATGGGCACCCTTGAAAAGCACAACCTTAAAGATAAAGTGATTGGATTTTGTGCTGATAATGCTAACACTAATTTTGGCGGGGTTGAACGTTCAGGTCAATGTAACGTGTTTAGAAAACTTCAAGAAGGTTTAGGCAGACAAATAGTTGGAGTGGGCTGCGCAGCGCATATCGCTCACAACGCTATTCAAACAGCAGCAGATTTATTGCCAGTGGACGTAGAACATATAGTTACGAAGATTAAAGGTCAAAGCACACTTAAACGACACTGCTCCCACCCGGCAAAAATAATATCATTCAAATATGGGCTTTAAATATTGCTCTTTAGATATATTTTACATCGGCATCATAAATTAGCAGGCAGCTCGCTGTCAGCTAGCTTACCGCCGCCAGAATGCTCGGTAGTTGATGCCTCGCTGGCCGCACGTTGTAGGCGAGCGCTGGGCGCGGCGTCCGCGCGGTGGCCGCGCGCTGACTGCTAGCAGTCGCCGCGCCGACGCCGCGCCGTTCAGTGCAGTCGGTCTGTATCTACCTACCAAGCAATCCGCACGCTCGATCTCTTTCCGAGTGTTTTCGCAGGTATTTAATCCATTATGAACAAAGAAAAACTCATAGAAGTGCGGAGATGTCTTGCTTTCAGCATGTTATGCACCCAAAATCGTCGTCTGTTATTTCTTGCGCTTCTCTCTTCATCCTCAAGTGCAATAGCAATAATTGCTAGTTCGCGCGTTGTGAATCGGGACATAGTAAAAAATACGAGTTGCTTTAATGGAAACCGATCGCGAACTGTGTCTATCGCGAAAAGCGAGAGCGGTCGGCGGGTGGACAGCTGGCAGTCTGCTAGCTGTCGCCACGTGGACTGCTGGGCGCCTGCTAGCTGGCGCCGTGTGGACTGCGAGCAGTCGTCTTAGTTTAGGGCGGTGTTGGGTGACAGCGGTGTTGGAGCAGAGTCGTTTATGTGTGCTATGACCTTTATTCGTACTTTTATATATATACTGTGCGTGTAGAAAACCATAAGGAATTTTACGAAGAAGCAGAGACGCAATATAAAAAAATGTTGGGATACAGTAAAACTAGATGGCTAGCACTATCTTCTTCAGTTGAGAGAATTTTACAGATGTATTCGCCATTAAAATCTTACTTTTTATCTCAAGAAAAATGCCCTGCTGCACTGCATATTTTTTTCTCAAACGAATGCTCAGAACTGTGGTTGAAATTTGTCCATGTGCAAGCATTAATATTTACCGATTCTGTGAAAATGATGGAAGGAGACAAGACTAGCATTACGGAAGTTTCCCACTTCTTAGTTGATTTAAAAAACAAATATTCAAACCGATTAGAAAATGAGTATATTCCACTGACAATAAGAAATGAGTTGACAAATCTTGTAGAGAGCGGCGATATCAACAGAGATTATTTTATGGGACATATTCGGAACTTTTATAACAATTGTATCCAGTATTTGGAAAAGTATATGCATCAATATGACGAGTTCAAAACGTCTACCTGGATTCAACTAAAACATAGTCTGAAATGGAATGACGTACAGCTGACGTATCAGCAGTTATTAGTGCAGATACCTAGTTTGGCTACGACTTTAAACGAAGATAACTTGTTTGACGAAGTAAATTATGTGTCTAATTACGTAAACAGTGATATTCTTAAGGGCTGGGAGGAGAACAACTACAGCACTGAAAAACGATGGTTGGAGGTATTTGAAAATTTTCAAAAAACTGGAATACCGATAAAGAACTGCTTGCTCATTGTCCAGTATCCGCTTTGCTTACCAGGGACGAACGCGCCTACCGAAAGAGTATTTTCTTTAATGAATGCTCTGTGGACGTCCGAAAAGTCGTCACTAAAAGTGGAAACACTACGAGCTCTGCTTGTACTTAAATTTAATATGGGCAGTTGCGAAGACTTTTATGACATTCTCAATAAAAATCCTGAGCTTGTTAAAAAGTGTCACTCCAGTGACAAATATGATTTTAAAAATAAATGACTTCTACTTAAGTTTTGTGTTTTTATTATGTAAGTGTTTTTGCCAAAAACTTTTTGATAATTACATCTACTAATCCCTAACCCCCCCCCCCCCCATTCACGAAAGGTTAAGTCCCGCATTCAGTTTTCGGAAAGTTGGCCGCCTTAGTTATCCGAAAGGGCGCTCGAGCCCCGGTATGAAGGCTAGAAGGAACGGGGTGGGTCTTTTAGTCAGTAAGAGTCTGACACTATCTCCCGCTCCGCCCAAGGGCGGGGGATGTCAATGCATGATTTTTTCCCACCATAAAAAAAAAGGTACTATCTCGTGGCGTTACCAATTGTTTAATGTATTTTGCGAGTATTACCTTATCACTTGCTGTTTTTTTTATTTTAAAAGTTACATCGCTCTACAAGCTTTGGATGAATAGTATTTTATAAGTGAAACCACCGGTTCAAAGGATTAAAACAATTAAAATTTAACGGTGTATAATATTACTCACAGGCAATAAAAGCGAGCTTGTAAACAAACTAAAGCTACAATTACCGCCACGGATCTTGAGCGCTGGCTTCAAGTTGCGCAAAAGTCAAATATTCGGTCTCTTTAGTGGTGCGAAGTGAGACGCGGGAGCAGTGGTAGTGATTGGCTCGCCGCGGTTACGCGTCATAGACGTTACTCATGATTCGCTCCCTGCGCTGCTGCATGTATGTAACAATGACGACGATTGGCTCGCCAATGTATGGAATGCGCAAAGCGATCCCCACTCTGACGTCGAGCGCTCAAGATCCGTTTTGGCAATTGTGTACCATATGAGTATCGCATATTGTGTTACCCAGTAACTGACTGCTTCAACACATGACACTGATGGGTTCAACAACTTGTCATTTAAATGCAAGAAAGAAAGTGCCACTTCAGAGACTGGTTCATGTGTATAACAATATCGTTTATTAAATAAACGATATTCTATTCTATTCTAATAATTTTAATGATATAGATGTTTTTGCTCTACCAAAAATAGTACATTTTACAAAATGGTTACTTTCACCCCGAGGTACTATTTTTGGTAGAGCAAAAACATCTATATCATTAAAATTATTAGAATAGAATAGAATATCGTTTATTTAATAAACGATATTGTTATACACATGAACCAGTCTCTGAAGTGAAAAAAAAAAAGTTTGTAAAACCTTAGTCGTCGTCGTACCTATGATTTTTAAGTAGGTATCTGTCTTCTGATTTAGGCGGTAAAAGGCATTCCACTACTGCTTTAGCCTCTTCTCTTATGAAATTAGGCGTTAATTCACTATTTTAATCTTATAAACATAACGTTTTAATACAAATCTCGTTGTACTGAAATGTAAACAAAACTCGAAAAAACCAACGACTGATTGCCACTTCCCCGCCATTTTGTTTTTTTTTTTCTGCAGTCGCCCAGCTATTCAGCCTCACTATTGAAAAATTAGAAATTATTTGTAATCTTTTAAAAATAAGGTACTTTAAAGAAATAGTTGAACAAATAAATCACTTAAAATATAACATTAAGTATTTAATTAATACTTGTCTTTAAGTTATTTCAATTTTATATCGCGCTGTGATTGATTGGCTGTATGGAAAATTGGAACATGGTTCAATAGAAATGTGAAGATAAAGTCCATTTCACGAAAGAAGTCCCGCGGACATTGTGGAACTAAATTTGACAGATGGGGAGATCGGCCATGTTGTCGTTTGTCGATGTTATCAAGGTGCGTTTGTTGTGCTAGATATTTTGTGAGTTTATTATTGGATTAGTGCGTTATAAGGTTTATTTACGATGCCAAAAGTTGTAAAAAGTGCAGGTCGAGAAATGATATTAAAGGTGAAGGAGTTCTGTGTATAGATGCTGGCGGGAAAAATTCCGAATCATTCCCGTCGAATACTTCGGAAGTATTCCGAAATATTCCGAAACTTTCGGAATATTTCAACTGTCAAAAAAAAACCAAGAAAATCGACCTTACTACCTATTTCGCGCTTGGAAGTTGTAAAATATTATCTTTAGTTGTATTGTGAGCGGTAGGAATATATTAAGTTTATAGTTGTGAGTGCACCTCTTCAATAAAGTCTTCGCTTGGTGGTGGTTTGAAGTGCTCCGGCTTCATTGAGGTCAGTTCTATCTTTTTACTTAAACATTTTTGTTTCAACATTTTTTTATGTCACGTATATACATATAGTGACTAATAATACTGTTCTGAAAACTGCATCAAATTCGGTTCAGCCAAATGCGAGATGATCGCGGACATACATACATACGGTTCAAACTCATAACCTCCTTTTTTAACACGCTTTTATTAGCTTCACCTATATATTTGTTGGTAATCAACGCCTTTGAGCTCGATTTTGACCAGCTTAGGGCGATCAGATTTTTTTAAAACTTTGCACACCCATCAAAGACTGATGACAACACAATGATCCTTTATTCTATGACCTTGATCTCAAGGGCAATGACCTTTACTTAAACCTTTACTTCATTAAAATGTTGGGAATCACCTGTGACACCCAAAGGCAATGACTTTGACCCCAAGGGCCAGACCTTGACCTCAAGGTCAATGACTTTGACCCCAAGGTCAAATGTATAAAAAGTTGGAAAACACCTGGGATACCATAGGGCATGACCTTGACACCAAAGTCAATCACCTTGAACTCAAGGTCAAATGCAAAAATGTTGGGAAACGCCCGGGACACCAAAGGGCTGCTTTGACCGCGCCGGCGAGCGCTACTTCTCTAAATAACACAGATCAATTTTTTTTCGATAACATTTTAGGTCAAATACTTAGGGGTCATGGTCATTGACTTTAGGAAAAGCGTGGGGTGCTCGATTCGACTCTTACGAAACATATGGCACAAAGCGCCCCACCCTTTTTACAATATAATATTAATATTTTTCGTTCAAACACACAAACAAAACAAACATAGAACAAACAACACAAACAACAAATTCAATGTATTTATTGACTGGGCTATTTACGCGTAATGTTTTTATTGACTTGGTGGGCTATGCGACTCGCGAATCAGAGATCTCTCTCAACCGACTTGGGAATTTTGTATTATATTTAATCATTTAAAAAATACAAACATTCAGTACTTTTTATAAGGTTCTTCTATCATTGGGTTCTTCTGTTATTAAACAATGATCTCTATCTCTTAATCAACCTTGATTATTGAATCCGTGTTGACTACATCAGATTTCACTATATCCTAATAATTACCCAAGTCGTTTAACTTATTAGACAGACTCTAACCCTTTTTCAAAAAACAAATCAAATAATGCTAGACCTGGTTTTTTAATTCACAACTGACATTTATAAAAATAGCATTCGATTTCGAAATAAGTAGGTACCTACCTAAAAACAAAAGAATAAAAATCCTGTTAATCGCAGGCTAACATTAATCAATCCCATTTATATTAAAATAAACATTTATATTTTACTTACGTATGTGCCACTGAACAATTATTAACTTACAAACACGTTTAATCCGATTGAATTATTCCGGCAATCCGGCGAAATATTCGGGCGAAATATTCGGAAACATTCGGAAACATTCGATTGCGGGGTACGAATCTTTCTCGCGGGGGGGGGGGGGAAACTTCTCCGGGAGCATATCCCCTCTTACCGCACCCCGCACCGCCATCGCCTGCACGCACGACTCGTGGCTGCGTGGCAGTCGGGCCCGCGCGCGCGTCGCAGCGCCAGCGTACAAAGTACTCTGTGGCCAGCGCTGCAGCAGCGGCGGCGGCGATCGACGATCGATGCAAAATACAATTTTTCAGCAAAAAAAAAAAAAATCTTAATTAAATTCATTTTGAATAATTCCGATTTAAAGAAACTTTCCCAAAAGTATTCCGGAATTATTCCGAATATTTCAGAAGTTTTGCAACTATAGTTCTGTGAAGCGGAACACAAGAATCGCGGTGTTTTAATACCAATAAGCAATGTTCGCAAAAGAGTCGCCGCCATGACAGGTAAATTTTGGGGCTGCCAAATACAGATTTTTTCCCGATTGATTTACAGATTGGAATTAAGTTTTGTGTTTTTTTAATGCACGATTTTTATTAAGGAAAATTTGAAAAGGAATTAACACAACACAACAAAAATTTGTAAAGTTATATTCAACAATAATGTAATTAAATACGAAAATAATCTTTGTTTGAATTTTTTTTTTTTTATTGTTCATTTTATTGCAGGTGTTTCAGAGAAAACAACGAGAGTTACAAAAGAAGGCGCAACAGCGGCGAGTACTTCTAAAGTTATCGTCACCCCAGGGAAGAGTCGCCCGCATCCTAAAAAGTTCGACTTGGATGGATTTGATTTGTGCGCTATACGTAGAGTTGCCATACGTCCTGTATATACGGGACTGTCACCGTATTTGATCATCCCGTCCCGTATTACTACTTGTCTCATATTTGTCCCGTATTTCGACAAAATACGAAAATAGAGGTGAATGGCGCGGGCGCCCGCCGGCCCTTACGGCGCCGGCGCGCGGTGGCGGCGGCGGAGTGCGGGACGGACGCGCGCATAAGAGGGGGGCGGGTGGATCGCTCGCTCAGTCAGTTGATTCAGTGTTTACTGCATTGATTATTACAACATAGTTACAAATGAACAAAGCTAATTAAACACTGTACCTACCCCCTTTTTATTTCCTCACGATCTTCCTGTGTTCCAGGAAACTTAACATATTTATTAAATATTTGAGGTAGGTTAAGAACCTCTGTAACCTGTCGAATGGCACGGCAAACCGATGGTTGTGGCAATGAATGACTACTTGATTGTCCAACTAAGGTTTGGTATGACCCACACGCATAAAATGCCAGTGCTACCAATATCTAAAATGAATAGAACTTGAGTTAATAGTTGGTTCATGAGGAAGCAAAAAAAAAAAAAGACATGTAAGAGGTTATGTAGATAGGTAACAAGATAAATCATACCTTTGTCGGTGTATCAATACCATCAGAACGAAGGCTAATAGGCATATGGGGGCTAATATCGTCAATTAGCTGCTGAACGACGTTTTTGGAAAGTCTATAGGTTTTCACAAACTCGCGATCGGTTAAGTCAAAGGCGAAATTACGTAGCCTTGACGACTTTCGTCTTCTCATTCTTCCGACGTCTACTTGATCGGCGAGACTAAGATATTCATTGTAGAACATCATCTTAATTAGAAGATAAATGCGAACAGTCAAGAAAAAGTTATACAAAGCCAACTTTTCCGTAGCGACTAATTTTGACAGATGAGACGCTTAGTTTCGTTTTGTTTTCGAGCGACGCTTGCGTCAAAACATTAGTAGAATAGCGATTATAACAAGTTTACGTTCCGTTCGGGATCGGTTGTGTTAGTAGAATCAAGTTTGTAACTTCAACTAAACTAGAACTAAACTTATATCGTTGTTATTTTAGCAGAATAGAAAAACGCTCAAGAGCGGTCGTTTAGTTACGGTTCTGTTGCGATTTCGTTGTAAATTTATTAGTGGAATTGACCCCCTGGTATGTTACCAATGATCCTGATTCAGGATAATTCGTTTAAACTTATTTTATTTTACTTTTCAGCTCCAAGTCCACTCGTTCGAGACTTTGTTGTTTTTAGGGTTTCGTAGCTAAAAACCGGAACCATTATAGATTCGTCATGTCTGTCTGTCCGTCCGTATGTCACAGCCACAGAAACTATAAGAGCTATACTGATGAAACTTAGTGAGTAGATGTATTCTGTAACTGCATTAAGATTTTCACACAAAAATAGAAAAAAAAAACAATAAAATTTGGGGGTCTATAAATAGAACTGAAACTCAAAAAAAAATTTTCTTCAAACCCTCACTTGTGGGGTACGTATGGGTAGGTCTTCAAAAATTATATTAAGGTTTCTAATAAGAATTTTTATATTATGTTACTTGCTGCAACGGAAACCTTCATGGGCGAGTCCGACTCGCACTTGGCCGGTTTTGTGATATTGACACAATAAAATGCCTCAAAAGACGTGTTGTATTCCTACTTGCGCTTCGTCACTTGGTACAGGTTAGTTCCTTATTATTTACCTTTAATTGGGCTTGCCGGCCGGTGATAACTAAGTACAGATGCCAAGCAACAAATTACTACTGTTACTACAATCTATCAGTTTCTTTAATAGATTTTCAACTTTATCTCTAAAATATTAGGTTCAAGGTTAGTTGAGGAAATCTGACAGTTTCGGGAAGCTTGACTTGCTGGCGTCTGCATATTACATTGTATTTACGTTGTAACAGGTTGGAAAAAGATTGCCCTATCTCGCTAGGACACCACGGTAGGGCAAATCAGTTGCTACACCAACGACATGTATAGACGACATTATTCTATCAAAAAATTAGATGGCGGCAACCGAATCACCTGCTGGTGGCTTAACTAACAAAAAATATAATGCCTTGGCCATTCAAAAATAAAGATGATGTTTGAAACTGCATGTTTAATGCAATGCAACTCTAGATTAGCTTGTACTTGCAAATAAATTGTGTCATACTCTGCAGCAGAGCCACCACTTTAAAAGTCGATCAATTATATCTTAAAATGATGTACGTCAAACGTACATAATGTACGCATACAGTCATTACTGTACGTGCATTAGGTAATGATAAAATAGAGATTGATTGTGGCTCCACTACAGAGCATACTCTCTAGCAGAGCCACACAGAACTTTAAACTCAGGAAAGACAAACGCTACTGAATTTTGATAAAATCTGTTGTACGAACAGTGTTTATTGCGTACGTTTTGAAAAATACCATTATTATATAGCGGTTTTATTTATTTCACTTTTTTAAGTTTTCATAGAAAGCGCCTGATTATTTACACAATATGTTTTGCAGCTGGTGCTATATTTGTGATTAGGCGCTCAACCATAAATATTATGATACAGGAGAATATTATTTTTTACATAGGTAATATTACTAGATTTGTTTACTTTTCCAATATGCACATGCACCTATTATACTCGTACTTACCTACCTACAAGTATTATATTATCAACCTATTTTCCATGGTTTTGTTTATTATTATTTTTTGACATTTTATTCAACCTACAGTAAATTATGTCAGCAAAATATAAATAAAAAAAAACCGGCCAAGAGCGTATTGGGCCGCGCTCAGTGTAGGGTTCCGTAGTGTCCCGTCCGTCACAATAAGTGTACTCACTTATGAGTTTAAAAAAATGCTTGCATATACGATTATACTACAAACCTAGTCCAGAAATTGTTTTGTACAACCTTTTTGTCTTTTTTGTACAAAAACTGTTCTTTCCATCAAGTTCAAAATGATTTACCTAAAAAGTCCTTATAAAGTTCTACTTTTCAGGTTATTTTCATATTTTCTAAACCTATGGTTCAAAAGTTAGAGGGGACACACACATTGTTTTTTACTTTTGGAGCGATTATTTCCGAAATTATTGACATTATAAAAAAATGATTGTAGTAAACCCCTATTCATTTTTAAATACCTATCCAACAATATATCACACGTTAGGGTTGAAATTAAAAAAAAAATAACTTCCAACTTTACATATAGGGGGGCTACCCTAATAAAACATTTTTTTCCAATTTTTATTTTACCACTTTGTCGGCGTGATTGATATACATATTGGTACCAAATTTCAGCTTTCTAATGCTAACACACACACGGTCACAGAGATTAAGTGAGGACGGACAGACAGACATGGCGAAACTATAAGGGTTCCTAGTTGACTACGGAACCCTAATAGAATAATATTTTTTGTTCTTTCTTTTAATATTTTTTTTTTTTGTATAGAATAATAATTAATAACAAAATATATGTAAAAACTGAAATAAATCAAGAATTTACATTTTATTTTAGTGTAATGTGTTTTAATAACAGTGAATTAACATTATGAATTATATTATTATGTTTTCATTTGTTGTTTCAAAAATAGTATGTTTTTATTAAATTTTGCTGTGCACCGATTCCCAGGATTTGCCATGAAAGAGAACAATAACGTCTAACAATTTCCACATGCTCTCCAGCGTCTATATATCAGTAGATGGGAATTAACTACAACGTTGCACTTAACTGGAACAGCCTTACGGGCCATATGGTCGTAGCATTCCCATTCAGAATTACGCCGTAGACAATTAGTTTTATAATGACCAACACCCCCTGAATTTGGAATAAATTCAACTACTGCTGCTAATTCAAACATTTTGTCGCATAGCAGCAATTCCTTTGGAATATCACTTAAAGGCATAGTCATATCTAATTAAAAAAAAATTAAATGATCGGAAATGAAATATTCTGAGGTTACTTTTCCAGTACAATTATGGTTTTTGCAATTGGTGACTTCGCTTACCAACATAGATGATGCCGATTCATTTAATGAGGCCGGACTACCATCTGATATCATTAATATATTTAAAGGAAGAATCGAAACTTTTCTTATTACTCGCATTTCACATTCAGAACAAACTTGAAAAAGCTGTACTAAAAACGTCGTCGATCAAATTTTTTTCTAGCACAAAAGTAACGTTACAATTACAATCAATTAATTCAACATGTACTTGTATCATAGATTGATAACGTTTTCGTAAGATTTCTGTTCTACTTTTTAAACAATTTACATTAATATCTTTATGTACCAAAGCAAAAACAAGCCTCGAAAAAGCCGAACTTTAAATGTAATAGATATAAAAATATTTATGTAATCACTACAATGACTAACAAAGCGTTAAGTATGGCATCAAAAGCACATGTATTTCAGGACGAAAAGGCTTGGGATTGACCTGCTCCAGTACCTTCTACAACTGTTGTTATTTTTATTTTTCTTCTTTTGTATTTTTAATTATTTTTATTTTCAAATGTGCTTTTTCTTTTTATTTTATTTGTTTTTTTACAATTTGACATTGGAGATTATTTTTATTTTACGAAATGACATGTATACATTTTATGTACTTAAAGTATTTTTATTTTCTTTGACATAAATATTTACTTTGCTAAATATTTTGTAAACTATCAATTAGCTTATATTATTGTAAATATGAGGACTATATTGATCGCTTTTACTTTTCTTTTCAGTAATTTTAACGTATGTCTGGCAATTTGAGTGTTTGAGGCTCTACTAGGCGCTATAATGATTGATGCCCACTGTTGGACATATGCCTCCTCGCGATAATGACCTATGCCCACTGTTGGGCATAAGCTTCCCCCAAGTGTCACCACCTAGGCGCTATAATAATTGATGCCCACTGTTGGACATAGGCCTCCTCTCGCTATAATGACCTATGCCCACTGTTGGGCATAAGCCTCCCCAAGAGTCGCCATTTAGGCACTATAATGATTGATGCCCACTGTTGGACATAGGCCTCCCCTTACTATAATGACCTATGCCCACAGTTGGGCATAAGACTCCCCAAGTGTCGCCATTTAGGCGCTATAATGATCGATGCCCACTGCTGGACATAAGTCTCCCCTCGCTATAATGACTTGTGTCCACTGTTGGGCATAAGCCTCTCCCAAGTATCACCATTTAGGCGCCATAAGGATTGCTGTCCACTGTTGGATATAGGCCTCATAAACTAGTGCGCCTCACCATCAGATTGCGTCATCTAGTTTATATTAATTTAAAAAAAAAGTACGCATTTGAAAAAAACAAACATGAAGTATTCGGTTCTTTTCATATTTTTCCGTTTTTTTTCGGTTTTATTGGAAAAATACATGAAATTTATAATTTATAAATTTCTTGAAAGTTTCGAATGTTACATTGAATAAAACAACAGTATTTGAAAGAAACGGGAATATTCCCTGTTTTTTTCAACGCTACACCAGCTGCAAAACATATTGTGTAAATAATCAGGCGCTTTCTATGAAAACTTAAAAAAGTGAAATAAATAAAACCGCTATATAATAATGGTATTTTTCAACACGTACGCAATAAACACTGTTCGTACAACAGATTTTATCAAAATTCAGTAGCGTTTGTCTTTCCTGAGCTTAAGTTCTGTGTGGCTCTGCTAGAGAGTATGCTCTGTAGCGGAGCCACAATCAATCTCTTATTTTATCATTACCTAATGCACATACAGTAATGACTGTATGCGTACATTATGTACGTTTGATGTACAGTAAGGCCGCAAAAGTCCATAGGAACGCTAAAGATTACATTGCTACGAACCGAGCGAGCGCGATACTTCCGTGCGTATGTGTGCGCATGTATGAGTATCCACATTCCACAGATAACACACACTAAGGAACTGTCGTCGCACTGAGCTTAAAAACATTATTATTTTTCTGTTCTTACCATAGCATTGATTCGCGCAAATACGTCATGTGCTGGTAGCCGTGTGAATTAAGTGTTGGATTCGCAAATCACGTAACCCGAGTTCAAATCATGGTCGGTCCGTTGCAGTTATTTCTTACTTTGAAAATTCCCAATCTATATTGATATAGTTGTTTTTTTATATTTCTATGAAAAATACTATTGCATTTTTTGCACTAAATAGTTGCAAATTACGAATGTGATCTATTAACCACAAGAAGAATCACATTCGTAATTTGCAATTATTTAGTTGTTACATCTTTTCGATGTTATAAGGTGGAAATAAAAAGACGTGTTTAATAAAAATGTTTATTCTTTATATTTACAAATTAAACATTTATGAGAATTGTGACGTCGAATTGTTACCTAGACAAAAAGTTATCTTGTAACCGTTATCTATGTTACGCCTAAGATTGTTTGTTGGAAGTATACCCACTTAGACCATTCATAATATGAATAACGTAACAATGAACGGATATTCAAATTTTAATAAAATAAAATATAGGTAATTGTTTATATCCAGTTATTTATTGAAAAGTGATATATGATTTGGACTTTGTAAACATTTTATTTTTGTGTAACGTCACAATGAATGTATTGAGGTCATAGCTTAATTGTTCATTTTCTTGACGAAAAGAAGATTGAAACCAAACCTCAATTTCTGTTAAAAGAACTTTAGTTCTCACAAGGTAATCGTCAATTAGATGAGAAAAATAAATTGAATTATAGTATTATGTTAAAACAGTGCGGGTAGAAGAATAAAAAACGAAATAGACTCATGATTATTGTCAACAAAATTGATAGCGAGTTCACTGCATTCTTAAGATGAGGCGATGGCACAAGTTAAAAGATATAGCTGTTTTAAACGAAAGTAAACACAATATAATACAGTGTATGTTAACGAATAATCACAGATATGTTAAAATAAAATGGTAGGTCATTTAGTTTAGTTAACATTAAATATTTAGTGCGAAACGTAATCGTTCTTGTTTGTGCCTCTCTGTCAAGTACGGCTTTTTAGCAGGTTTTCTGTGATGCACGCCTTCAGCGTGAAGTGCACGGCGAACAGTATCCATCGAGGTGTCATATAATTCCGCAAAATGTCTCGTTGGTGCGAAACCATTCGTTTCGTATACGTCCACCATATGTCGTCGCTGCGCCTCGCTAATAAGCTTCGGTCTCCCACTTCTCTTTCGACTAGCAAGGCTACCTTCTTCCTCATATCTTTTTAGCCAAAGATTTACAGTATTTTTCTAAAATAAAAAAAAATATATATTAGGCAGCTATACCTACTTCACTTCATTTTCATTATATAAAATGTTAATAATCATAATTATTGAATATAATTTTAAAATAAAACTGCATTTATTAATCCAATAACCAATCCAATAAACCCAACGATTTACGTATTTCTCTTTTAAACCTCATAAATGAATGGATTCATAAATGGCATACGTTTTAATTAGAAGATTAATTTGTAATAAAGTTACAATGTATTAATAGCTATTATACTCACATTCAATCCGGTTTCTTCAGATATTTGTGTTTTATTAAGACCACTTTTATGCAGCCCAATGATAGTCGCCCTCACTTCAATACTAATATTAGCCTGCATTTTGCGAATATTACAATACTGTCAACCTCACGTCACTAACCAACAACTACAACCAAACGACAGTTCATTTCGGTTAAGTTAAAACTCATGTCTACCTCGCAGAAATCTAATTCTTTATTTAGTTTTTTTGTGATCTACCTTTCTAACTCCAAGAAATGTGTGAACAAGTTAAAGAATAATTTAATATTGTAATGCAAATACATAACTTCCAATCGGGTAAGAACTTACAAAAAGTCAATAATTGCGTGGGATTTGAACTTGCGGCACACTGATTTGCGCTTCAATCTGTGTGCCTATACTACTGGGCCATCTTGACTTAAGATAAGTTGATGAAATTGTGAATTTCAATCATTTGTTGGCGAAACTTGAAAATAAAAGGTCGTAAGTCAAACTAAACGTCAAACGAATAAGTTTTAAGAATTCTTATGGACTTTTGCAAGTGATAGTACATCATTTTAAGATATAATTGATCGACTTTTAAAGCGGTGGCTCTGCTGCAGAGCATGACACAATAAATTGCACTAGCACTTGATAATATAAACAATAATCTTTTAGTATTAGGAAAATTACCTTCCACTTTGAACTATCACACATCACTAATAGTTTCAGTTATTAAAAGATAAATGTTATTTTGTATTCTTCATTATCAACACTCCAGGCAATTTGTTGGCTGGACCAAAATTTATGTACATTACTATCATTGTAACTATATTTCATCTGTTTAAATAGTTCACTAAACGTAGGTAATCGTGATAAATGTCTTTGTATTTAATAAGTTGTATAAAAGACATACAATTTTTTCTTTAACTTAGTTAATTACTTAACATCGGTTTAAGCAAATACCTAATTGTAAACATTTTTAGACAATTTTTTGGATAAAAGAGATGTTAAGATTGTTTACATTTAGTTAACCACCTAATACCGATGGAGTATAGTAATAATATATGTATAATGCAGAGGGTTAAATTTATTACAATATTTTTCCATTTTATTGTTTGCAATTTAGCTTTTAGATTGTAATTAAATTTCGTATTTTATTAATAGGTGCAGTGCTACATGCTTTCCCAAACGCTTCAACTGAAAGTAACAAGTTTAAAACATGGGCTGTCAATGCTGGTCTTGATGATGATGATTTTATATTTAAAAACAGATGAATCTGCCATCTTCATTTTGAAAAAAAAATATCATTATCCGAAAAACAGATTAAGTAAATTGGCTGTACCGACGCTGCATCTTCCAGGTATTGAGCATATTTTTTTTTTATTTATATATGTCGTAGAGAACGATATTGAACTAAAGAGTCTTTTTTTGTTATTATTATGGTACCTACCAAAGGGTGTAACGCAGTGGCGTCATTTTTTATACGTCACGAGGCCAGAGTCATGTTATAGGGGCTGCGACCCGCGATGAGAGGGCAGTTTGGCTTGCACTGTTTCAAGGGTCACACACCTCTAACATGAAACTGTCGGTTAACCCGTGTATTCGTGATTATTTAGTATAGGTACTTACAACACTATTGTGAATTATAAAAGTGACATTATAACTAATTGTGAACTGTGAAACTGACATTATTAGTAACTAGAAAACTCAAGTGCATAGTTATTAATATCCCATCAAAATGAACCCAGTACCACTGAATCAAATGATGACGGTCATATCGCTCAGCCACTCCTGGCGCCGTCATCAGAAGTGGGATCTGAATCTAATTCCCACTGGTGCGCAATGCTTGAAGTGCAAAAAAAAAAAGAAAAAGGAAATTTGATGTGACTAATTGAAATCATAAGAATACCAACAACGGTGTTTGAAATTACGCTGCCAGAATTCAACCCAGAACACCCTGATTCCAGGCCACGCGCTTGGTGTGCCTCCGTGACAGTGATATCGGTCTCAACGAATACCTCCTCAAAGGTTCATCTCTCGTTATAGCCCTCAGCAAAGCCCTGAAGAGCGGTGCTTCATCATGGTTATCACCATAGATATCCGGTTGTCACAAATATCAAACGCAGCCATGACGTGGGTGCATGTTCGTGATCTATTTCTCGTACATTATGAGTGATTATTTAATGAGAACAACGGCAAGTCGAAAGAGAGTGAATGTGAACAAATAGCAGCAAGCTATAGCCGCGGAAGCAGCACAAGGAAGCACGCCATCGACGAGCAGCGCAGACGCAGGCAGCGCGATTGCAGAGCGACGCGACGTGTCCATAGTGGTCAAGTATCCGGTGTATGCGGGAAGTTGGAGCAATCTGGTCAGTCGTACAATTCTTATTTTGAATCCGGGGCTGAATGGTCGCTTATTAAGTAGTACATCAGTCATAACTTTGAAGGGCCACGTAAGTACGCAATTGTTGTTGTTAACGGTGTCGGTTGGTCGGTTAACATAAACCGTAGCGAACAAATCTTAAGTGACGTTTTTTAATTATAGTCACGGCTTACGTATTTTATTACAAGTGGTACCAGACGTTTGCTTGAAATATGCTAAGGGTGGCCGACGGATAGCGACGGCGTTGAAATGTTGGGTGACGTCATGGGATTGGCATTCGTGTTCAAGTGCACGCGCTTACCCTGAGCCCAGACAAAAAAAAAACATCTGTTAACCTCTTGACACGGGGTGCATGGGAGCTTTGGCAAGCCCAAAGTTTCCATAGAATATTCAGACATTATTATTATGTTTTACTAAACATTGTGCAAGACAGTCATCCAAATTTGCAATTAGTGTAGTCTTGCTCATGACTTTTCATCATAACACATCAAAACACATCTAGGATTCTGACTGGAATCACTATACTTATTTTATTTTATTACAATCGAAAAACAAACAGTATTAACAACTAACAAAACAATAAATTATGCAATTGTACACCAATGACATGTTTTCACATTTGATTGTCTATGAAGAGCATGCTTGGAAGAGATTGCAATGATGGTATGCACTTTAACAATACGACACAATTACAACATTTGGTCTTGCAGGACAAGTTGAAACGGTTGTCGAACCAATGTTTGGTAAAGTATTTGATTGAATATACGCGGCTTAGAAGTGAATAAATCAAGTTCAGAAAAGTCAACTAAATCATTGTAGGACTTTGCGCATCTTTTAGAACGAATTCTGTCCATAATTTTTGTAGCATCAGGGAACGTTAAGAAGAAGAAAGAGTATTCTAGAGATCTAGTGGGGGCGCCTAAATTAATCTTGGAGAGAAGTTGCGGGGCGTCGATGTAAGATTGTGCTAACTTAACGAGGAAAGAGATATCTGATATACTACTTCTCTCCTTAAGTGGTAGAAAATGATACCTTTTGTATCTCGACTCGTAATAAAATTATGAACGGGTTTTACATCTATACTGTAGGTATCGCGTAAAGTTTCGCTGGACAGATTCCAATTCTGGGATTCCAAACCTGCGAAAAGTATTCATATGAGCTACGGACGAAGGAACAGTACAATATTTTGAGACTTGTAAACTGGGAATAAGATCCTTTTAAGAACCTTAGGGCTTTGTTAGCTTTACAGTCAGCTATACGGTTAACGTATTAGACAGCAAAAGGGTTCATAATACTAATAACTTATTCTTCTTTGATTATTTCATAACTAAAATCGATTGCTTTATGAAATCCTATACCTAAATTGTTGTTTCGTTTTAATGGTATAGATACAAATAGTCAGATAGCGAGACAGACTAAAGAACAACTGATATCTCTATTTAAAGATAAAGAATTTTCTCGTTTTTTTATTGACGGTTTATCACTCGAGTTACATCAGGTTAGTTAAAAAGTTCTGGGACCTGCCGGGTTTCTCACTGTGTTTTCCTTCGCCGTTTTGGGAGCGGTGGTGATGGAGTGGATCGCACGGAGTGGTGCGCCTGGCTGGATTTGAGCCCGCGACCAGCACCTGGTGGACCGGGCCGTTGCCACTCGGCAACACCACTGCTCTTAATAGACTTGCTAGCTTTGATTGAACTATCTTCTTCTGAGAATATTCATCAACTTAGATAATTCATTGGTCTAGCCTCGTATTGCCGAAAGTTTGATAAAAAAAAAAAACCTCTCAAATTATGACTTACATCTACTGACCACCAGCAAATTATTTAATTGGAATTTAATTGGGATTTAATTGGAATTTAACCTTTCAATCGTGGAGGTTGCGGACGCAATGGAAGGACGGTAGGTGCGCGAGCGTCGGCGCTCGCTTGGGGTTTAATGAATTAATCGGAATTTAACTTATTGAAATTTAATTGGAATTTAAATGGATGATGAGCTTTAACTTCTAAATCAGTTTTGCGTTTTTTTAACCTGGAATTTCTTATCGAATGACATACCGATGCAAGTGCCGATGTATATAGTGCTATACTTTTCCAAAAGGTGATGGTAAAGGATGGAAAGGTAATGAGATGTTTGTAACCACGCACCCAGCGTGATCGAAGCTTTTAAATGTATTGTATTCTTATTTGGAGCCCTGATCCGGGTTATAGTGGATCAAGGTAACTTGCAAAGATTGTGTCCCAGTTTATCGTTTATTTTATCACCACATGATCAAGTCACGCTAACGGGTAAATTGATAGCGGACGATGAGCATATTAAAGGGTATGCTTACATTTTTAGAAACGCAAGACGCTTTGGAAGATGAGCCGTCCTATTCACCGTGTAAACCTCAAAAGTACGAGCCACTTAAAGAAATACGTTAAAAGTGTAACTTACGGTGTGACAGTTTGTCATTTAGTTTTAAGATTATCTAAAAAAAATCGTTGTCCGTTTTAAAATAGCATAACGCAATATTGTGCCTCTTAGGAACTCATTAAGTCTGTGTTTTATGGGATACAAACCCGCACTTGTATCCGCCACATGGCGAAAGCAATATTTCATGCCCATTGAGATACCATATTCTTCACGAATTCTAAGAGTCGGAATGACCCGACAGAAAAAAAAAAATACCAGTATCACAATGTGGCCGACCCTTACTTATCGAACAAAAAAAAGGGATTGTTTTAAAGTTTTCTAAATTCAAACAAGGGCAAGGCCCTTAAACTTATGACAGTTATGACAGGACGCATAGGTAAACTGTTAAATCTTGTAACTGATTGTGAGACAAAAAATTAAGTGTTTGCTAGAGAAGAGAGAAAGCGTAAACGAACAAGAAAAAAAAAAAAAAGTTAAGTGGTAAGTACAAAAAAAAAAAAAAAATCTAAATTTGATAAAGATAAAGCTAAATTAGTAAAGTTTGATACTAGTAATTTAGTTTTGATTCATAAGGATACGAAACAAGACTAAATTGAATCAAAGATAAAAGGGACCTTTTAAAGTAGTGGAGTTACTTCATAGTGGTTTTTATCTTTGAAACCTTTGAGTGGTAACCGAGCCTATGAGTATGCTCACAATCGTATACGAAAGATGCCTCTAAGTAGCGCTAGTAGTAGATTTATTTGATGTAGAAGACGATGAGGAGTATATCTCCAGAGGAAAGTAGACACATACCATGGCTATTTGGTCGCACTGCATGCACTTATCTGTAGTCGTAACTGCAATTCATGCGTGAGTTGTTCAGGGCGCGATGAGCAGTAAGTGCTACTGTGGGGGCCTGTGTATTTTTGTGTTGGTCATGTGTTGACCTGAAGTTTGGTCGCACTGCACGCGCTTATCTGTAGTCGTAACTGCAATTCATGTGTGAGTTGTTCAGAGCGCGATGAGCAATAAGCGGTGCGGCGGGGACCTGTGAATTTATGTGTTGGTCATGTGTTGACCTGAAGTTTGGTTGCACTGCACGCGCTTATCTGTAGTCGTAACTGCAATTCATGTGTGAGTTGTTCAGAGCGCGATGAGCAGAAAGCGGTGCGGCGGGAGCCTGTGAATTTATGTGTTGGTCATGTGTTGACCTGAAGTTTGGCCGCACTGCACGTGCTTGTCTGTAGTCGTAACTGCAATTCATGCGTGAGTTGTTCAGAGCGCGATGGGCAGCAAGCAGAGCAGCGGGGGCCTGAGTTTCTGAGGAAACTATTTTGTGTTGGTCATGTGATGGCCTGAGAGTCGTGGACTCTATAAGAGAAGTGTTTGTTGCTTGAAGCAATAATGATACAGGTGGCAAGGTTTGTCACTAGCTGCTGAGACAGCTGGGCCATGAGCGTTGTATGTGATCTAACTGTGTTTTGTATTAGTGTACCTAAATGTTCACTTTTGATACTTTTGAAGCTTAGAGGTAGCTTTTGATACTTTGATTAGATTTGATTCTAACAAATGTTATATTGAATTGTCTATTGCTGTTGCACTTGTTCTTGGTCAGGTTGGCCGAGGTTGTACAGTTGCTCCTAATGCGAATTTTGGTTACAAGTGTACACGAGGACGTGTAATTTGTCAGGTTGGCCGTGTCGTAGAGAACGATATTGAACTAAAGAGTCTTTTTTTGTTATTATTATGGTACCTACCAAAGGGTGTAACGCAGTGGCGTCATTTTTTATACGTCACGAGGCCAGAGTCATGTTATAGGGGCTGCGACCCGCGATGAGAGGGCAGTTTGGCTTGCACTGTTTCAAGGGTCACACACCTCTAACATGAAACTGTCGGTTAACCCGTGTATTCGTGATTATTTAGTATAGGTACTTACAACACTATTGTGAATTATAAAAGTGACATTATAACTAATTGTGAACTGTGAAACTGACATTATTAGTAACTAGAAAACTCAAGTGCATAGTTATTAATATCCCATCAAAATGAACCCAGTACCACTGAATCAAATGATGACGGTCATATCGCTCAGCCACTCCTGGCGCCGTCATATATATATTTTTTATTTAAGTGATTGTTTTAATCTCCTCAATATTTAAATAAATATGGCACCAATGGACAGTTACTACAACTGTACTGTGTTTCTATAGTCAGTTAACACACATCTATAGGTCCTATGTATCGTAGTGTTGGTATCAGCAGACAACAAACACTCGGGAGATTTTTTTAATGTTTCCTGTATGTCAATTTTTAGGTTGGTTAACTTTACGTGACATGGGAACTTGATTTATAAAATGAGTAGCAAAACTCCTGACAAACAATACTATTAATGAAATTTCAAAACAATGCGGTTTAATTTAATCTGCATGGAAATAACAACTTGTATTAATTTGATTTATTTTGATAAGGATTAGATTTTTTTGTGTTAACAATGTTTTCTAATCTAATGTATTCGTAATCTTTGCCAGGTGCTCCGTCGAGTTCTGCCTCCAATAGACCTGAGCCCATAGTTGTTGATGATGTACAGCTCACTGCAAGTACCAGTAGCTACAGTGACGTGGTTTTAAGTAAGTAAATTATGACATTGTATAAAATAAAATGATTAAAGAGATATTGTTAGTTTGTCTAAACAGACTAATATGAGGAATTATAAGTCTGACTTATATTGTGAGTTTGAGATCTAGATAATATAAATATGTTAATTTCCTCAATATTCAAATAAATTTGTCACTAATTGACAGTTTTAGCGCTACAGCCACTTTACACATCTTGTATTAATTTGATTTTTTAGATAAATTTTTGTGTTAACAATGTTTTCTAATCTAATGTATTCGTAATATTTTCCAGGTGCACCGTCGAGTTCTGCCTCCAATAGACCTGAGCCCATAGTTGTTGATGATGTACAGCCTATCGCAAGTACCAGTAGTTACAGTGACGTGGTTTTAAGTAAGTAAATTATGACTTTGAATAAAATAAAATGATTAAACAGATATTGTTCGTTTGTCTAAGCAGATTAATATGAGGAAGTATCAGTTTGACTTAAATTGTGAGTTTAAGATCTAGAAAATATAAATATCTTAATTTCATCAATATTCAAATAAATTTGTCACCAATTGTCAGTTTTAGCGCTATAACCACTTTACACATCTTGTATTAATTTGATTTTTTTGATAAAGTTATGATTCTTTTTGTGTTAACAATGTTTTCTAATCTAATGTATTCATAATCTTTTCCAGGTGCACCGTCGAGTTCTGCCTCTAATAAACCTGAGCCCATAGTTGTTGATAATGTACAGGCCGCCGCAAGTACCAGTAGCTACAGCAAACTTATTAAAAGTAAGTACACCACTATATAGATTACATTTAATAATATTATTAACCGCGTCGCCGGAGGCCGTAGGCCCAGGAGGAGATGGCGTGACGATTTGGACACCTACCTTAGGGATTGGCCAGAAGTGGCTAAGGACAGAAAAGAGTGGAATAACGGAAAGGAGGCCTTTGCGCTGCAATGGGACACAATGGGCTCATAATAATAATAATAATAATTGATCCAGAAGGCAGTACTCCTGGACTCGGCACGTATTGTCCGGAGGTTCCTCTCTCAGGAGCCCTGACCATCGGCAGCTTGAACCCTGTTCCCGATGCCGGTGGGCTACTATTTTTTGTATTTTTAAATGTTTTTTTTTAATATGTAAAAAAGACAAATAAAGGAAATAATAATAATATTATTAACAAGCAGTTGCTCACGACATCGTTCGCATGGAATTTCAAATATTATGTTAATTGAAGTTTTATTTGCAGGCATTGCAAGAAAACCATCTGTAATACCAGCTCCATACAAGCTACAACCGGCTACTACTAAAATGTGCAACACTGATGCTTTTAAAAGTAAGTAATTTCTCTAATTACATATCTTAATAATTGAACTGCCTGACTGTTTATTATCTCATCATGTATAATTAGGCACAGATCCAGAATCTTAGGTCATTTTACCTAAGATTGGTAGACGAGACTTTAGAGCAGTAGCTCGCATTTCCCTTTTTTTTTAATTATACAACATAATTCTGTAACAAACATAATTATGTAGGCCATTATACATGCAACTAGAGAGTAAAAAAAAAATTGTCAAATTTTAATTCCTATTCATTTATTTTCAGGCAGTCGGCTGAAATACCAGTCTGAAATAGAGCTGTATAAAGCGGTTGCAAAAATGCAAGGGGAACTCAACAGCTGCAAAAAAGCTAAAGCTGGACTTGTCCAGAAGAATTTTTGACCCGCCACATCTTATAAAAGGCATAAGAAATAATCTTATTACAAACAATTTAGAGCATTATCTGGGCGGGAAGAAAAAAATTGCAAAATGGGCTCATCTGGAGGCTCTATATAAAAATGGCCCTGGATTCAAAGGACGGCGGTTAATACCAAAATTGACCGTACGTCATGTCATTCCAAATTTAATACCAAAAATGAAGGTGAAATACGCCACACAAGTCTTCAGTAAAACTGTCAGTGTAGCAATGGGATTCACAGCAGGTGAATAAATTACCTTAATCATTTTTACTTTTTTATTATCCTGGGCATGTCTGCCGGATGCTGTCCTGGTCTTGAGCTCGTATATCACAAGATTGGAGCCCTAACAGTCGGAGTTGCGACAGACCGAGGAGAAGATGGAGGTATGGGATGGCTTCCAAGAGAAATTTTAGATAGGTGGAAATGGAAAGAGTGGGGGAAGCCTTTGCCCAGGGACAGTTCAGGCTAGAAAAGCATTTTCCTTGACATTAAGGCTAAAGTGGGAGTTTATTTCAAAACTGACTAGTACCACTGTGACTTTTTCAATGTCTAAAAGTACACTCTAAAAAGACTGGCCTGTTGGTCTAGTGGTTAGTGACCCTGACTGCTATGCCGGAGGTCGTGGGTTCGATTCCCACCCAGGACAAATGTTTGTGTGAGTGCACAATCATTTATTCTGTGTCTGGCTGTAATTTATCTATAATATGTATGTATTTAGAAATATATAAGTATGTTTATCAGTTGTCTAGTACCCATAACACAAGCTCTGCTTAGCTTGGGACTAGACGGCGATGTGTGATAGTTGTGTGGAATATTATATTACATTACACTTCTGAGTAAATTGTATGTAATAAGTGTGAGAAATCAAATTTTTTTTTTTTTTTTTTCAGAATTTGGCCGGATTCCAAAGGAAAGCACAGACACTGCAGAATTATTACTGTTTTTTGATCGGCTTTTTGATTCCGTTAATGGAAATTATAGTAAAATTGTAAACGGCAAAATATATCGGTCAGCAGTTTCGCCAAAATCGCCACATCACAAATTATGGCATAAGAGCTTACCAATTTTAAGATCAATGAAATTTATTGGTGACAGAGTAAGGTTGGTTCCATCAATTTCTAGTTGGATAAAAACAATTCAAGCATTTCAGCAAATAATCAAAAAACTACACGGCTTAGGCTTGCGATCTGTACTGCTGCGCAATTTCAACCAAGACCCGCTGGAGATTTTTTTTGGTGCCACACGAACTCATGGGCAACGAAATGTGATGCCAAATCTGGTATCTTTTGAGGCATCTTATAAAGCCTTATTGGTTAATAATATGGTGTCACCTAAGTCGGTAGGGGCTAACTGCGAGAGTGATGATAGTCATTGCCTATAGAGCTTAAAATATATTTTAAGTCAAAATGTCCCTGAACCTACAGAAATTGATTTTAATCATTTAAATATAGAATTAAAAATATAGACTTAGTATTATCGAGTCAAATTCCAAGCGAAATTGAGAAGTGTGCAGTAGTAGCTTATTGTTGTGGCTGGCTAATTAATTTAATGTACAAAAAAATTCAAAAATTGCATTGATTGTAAAAAATCATTAGAAGAGGATAGTGAAAAAACATACCTGTCATACCTGAAGTTTATTACTTTAAAAAAAATACGAGTAAATGTATTCTTCACTATCCCAGTAAAAATTTGCTGAAATGTTTAATAAATATAGAAATTATTACAGTTGAAATTTTGAAAACGAATTGTGGATCCAAAGAGATAATTATATAAAATTGGTAACCACCACACACTTGTTTCACTCGAATTTATTCAATGCGACCAACATAAACTTAAATTAAAATAATTTCTTTTAAAAAATAGCATACTTTTATTCATTTTTAATTGGTGCAAAGATATAAGTAATTTGTTATGTGGCAAAAACACAATTTGGGATGAGAATAACCAAATTAAACAATTAGCTCATAATTATTATGTACGCCATAAAGGTTGAATGTTGAAAAAACAATGTTTACTTTCATGATATTTTCCTTAACGCATTGTGTATTTAATAATAGGCAGTTTTAATTTCGTTTTGATTATAAAATACAGCATGTAATAAACAGTAACTACTGGCTATTTTTAAATACACAACTATTAGCACCTTCAAAAGTAACTGGATAATATTAATAATTGGATATACATTTGTGTATTTACAGGATGACCTTTTACCGGCGGGAAAATGAAGAGAGTGATTCTAGACCTCAAATACAACTTTTTCTAGGACCAATACAAAAGTCTATTGGTCCTAGAAAAAGTTGTATTTGAGGCTAGGTCATCCTGTCTATGTAGTAGCTTCGTACGATACATCTGCGTGTGTTGTGTATTTGCTAAGTAGTACGGGGTCTGGCGGATAGATGGCAGTATAAAGTACAAAATCGAGAGACGGCCATCTATACTTGTACTTATTCTCATCTATGGACTGAACTGACCAAAGAGTACCTATGTAACACAGATTTTTTTTTTTTTTGTATTTTTATGACCTGGTCACTTGGACCTTTAAGTCAATTCTTATTTTATTTTTCAAAAGACTGCACTATGTATCACATCACTTTTTATAAAGATTTAATTGTGTTTTTAATTTATAGAGCGCTTTGAAAGTGTTTTGGTCTTTTAAAAGGTGTATAATTGGCGGCGGGCGGGCAGAATAATCACACTTAATGTTCACATCACTGAGTTCACTAGCCAACACTAATCTGTCAAGTAAAAAGTTTTGACAATCAAAAAATGGCGCGGACTGACGCTAGACATCGCGCGTTCAATGAAAAATGTATGAAGAAATATTGAGAGTGGTTTTATTTTGGTCATAAATCATAAAGTTATTTATGTAGGTTCAAAATAATTAGCTATAGGTGTTGAAGACTATATAAGCTGTATTATTTTATGTTTTTTAAAGTAAAAATGTTGACTGGATTTAAGTTACGGGTTCCTACTCAGACCCTGTGTTTCGTAATTTTCTTGTATTAGTGCGTTGGTAAAATCGTATTTATATGAAAATTTTAAATGAGACCGTAATATTTTTTTTATGCCATCCTGGAGATAAATATATTGTCTTTTATTTGATACAGGTCGCGCGATGAATCAAGATCGCTCGGCAAAAGTGGAAGGCATAGATGCGCCACTTCGAGTTCAAAAGTAGTACCTGTTTAAAGTATCCTCCGCCAATAGATGGCGCGGTGGCGCGGGTTTACAATTTTGTTTTTGTACGCATCCGCTAGAGGGCGCCCATATGTATCAACTCCTGAATATAGTTTTTTCAGTGTTACTTACTAGATCACTAGTAAGTACTTTTTAATAATTTACTGATTTATTAACACAATCCACGATACGACAGTATAAAAATAAAACACCAATTTCATGTACATACTTGTAATTTTTATTTTATCAAATCAAAGTCATTCACTAGCATAAAATGTGGTAGGCTACAGACATCGTACACAATAATATCAAGTGTATAGACAAATTTTACCATTATTATCAACTAAATTATTAAAATAAACTTGAATACATTATAATAATAAACAAAGACCCTCAACCACCTGACGTTCAGATAAACTGGCTAACCTGAATTTTTTCATACTTGATTAATCATAAAATTAAAAAGATACATTTAAAAAGAAATCTAGTAACTCATATAAAGTATTATTTTAACTAAAACATTAATATGTTTTGTCACATATAAAGCATAGTGGTAACAATATTGCAAGTTACAAGTTGCAGAGACCATAATATAAATGCACATTTTTTACTGCTGATAAGCATAGAATAAGCAAATTGCATGCAAAGTTTACATTGTTTAAATTTACATAGGTACGCTGTTTTACACTTCTAATTACAATCACAAGTGGAACATATTCTAAGTTTATCTAATTTATTTTGATTTTTCAGTTGCACAAATACTGTATATTTCATAGACTTTAAAGCTGGCAATTAACATGAGTATTGGCTAGATGTAAATATGCGTATTGAGCAATGAATGTATGTTCGGTGCGGTACTCATAAACGACCTATTCTGCTCGCACTACTGACACGCCGAATATTCACCTTGTTACGTGCTCAAATCGAGCGAATATTCATGTCAACTCTCGAACGTTATTCGTCAGCTTTAGAACGTTTAAAAAACTAATATTGCCTGTGTCTCCGAGACCGACGTCTGGTGGTTAAGGGTTTATGTTTTTAACTTTCATCTACTATCTATCGTTTTCTCTTTTTAAAATATTCAAAAGCTTGTTTTTTTATATGGTCATTCCTATCAAAAACTGTGATTTTTCCATTCAACAATCTATTTACCCCTAAACACCAACTGTGTACAATCATTTTAATAGATAAATTACAAATAAAATCAACCAAATCAACTCTATGTTTCTCACAAGTTATAATACTAAAATCACATGCAGAATCAATAAAAAATCTGATTTGATTTTTTATACATTTCGATGTTGGATTATCTCGAAGGCATGCAACAATCACATAATATATATTATTCATTAAATTTATAAATTCCTCGCTTGGATGAAACAGTGATTTCTTAATATAATCAATTTCATAATTAAACGAATCAAAATCAATACCAGATCTACATAAATTATTTAAACAATTGGAACATTTTTTGAAAATTTTTGATTTCGATTTCTTAATTACATATCCAGTTACATATTTTTTCGATTCAGCATGCAGTAGTGAATCATTATTTTTAATATCTGTCATAACATTTAGCAACGAATCAATGTTACATGCAAAATCAACAGTGTGAGAATCATCATAATTATTTATGATCAGATGGGACAGTGATTGCATAACTGAATTAAAATCTTCTTCACAATTGGCTCCTGCAGAATGAGGTGAATTATAATTATTAACAATCAACGTTTTAAAAGCATTTATAAATTGATTACAATTTGGATTAATATTTCTAACACCATTACTTCTGATTGCACCGAAAAAATTCTCTAATGGGTCCTGATTAAAATTTCTAGCTACTATATTACTGATTTTATGATTTATTGATAGATACTCCCACATTTCAACAAATGTTTTTATATTGGCAATCCAATTTTTAATTGAAGGAATCGACTCATATTTTACTTGATTAACATCTTTTGATTTTTTTATTGATTCAAATTTGATTGATTCTAAAATTGGAAGCAAATCATCCCACAGTTGGAAGTGAGGGGAATTTTTTTTGATACAGCTTTTGTATATTTTCGAATCATCTTTGTAGGAATGACCATTAAACGAATCGAATAACCTGTCGAAAATCAGAAGAAAATCTGCTGTTCCCTCACATTCTGCTGGTAGTATTCCATGTCCTGAAAAAGAAAACACATTAATTACATTATTATCTTACTATTATTATAAATGTGAAAGTTTGTGAAGATGTTTGAATGTTTATTACTCCATCAATAAGAACTGCTGAACGGATTTTGGAACTTTTACAGTACCTCATATAGCTTTTGCATCAGAATGACACTTAGATAAGCAAATGGTGGAGGTCATAATATGTAGCATAACATAACATCACGCTAGCTACTATGGTATAAATCAATACAATTTAACATACAATGTGGTGAATTGAAGTTTGAGAGTATTAAAATTAGAGCGAAAATACACACAGTATTATAATTAGAGCACAATGTAAATTAATGCCTATTATTTATTTATTAAAACTTCATGCAACACAAAGGAACAAAGGCGGACTTAATGCCTTAGGCTTACTATTAATGGCTCTGTAGATTGCCACAAAAATGTGAGTAATATAATTTACACTTACTTGCTGAAAACCGAATAGCAGACGATACACGTTGACTAAAAACCTGTGCAGCTAGCTTCACTTTCATTTTTTTTTATTTTATCTTTAATTACGTGATTTTCTGTTAATTTGTTAACCAATCGGATCTCGTCGTCACCAACATCAATGTCCAGAAACATTTTCAAGTGTTCCCACTTAGCCCATTTCTCTTGCCCATTTTGAATAAATTTTGCATTTTTTGTTAACAAGTTATTTCTAACTCCCTTAAGCAAATGAGGCGTATCAAATAATGGGAACACTTTCTTCTCATTTACCTCAAAGAACCATCCTTCGTTGGCATATTTTTTTTGCGTTTCTTCTTTTAGTTCTTTAATAGCTGCAACATTTGCTGGACACTGATCACAAATCGTGGCAACTACCGTTAGCCCTATGTTATTTATTTCTTTGATTAAGTTTATTATTAAGGCTTTTAATTTTTCTTTTTTCGTACCGCTTCTGACAAAAGTAAAACAAATGGGTTGTTTTGTTCTGCTTTTTATGCCCTTGATCATAAAAACAAGGGCATGATCAGCAATATTGCTCGTTTTCTGAATCCGTAAACGTATTATATATTAGACCAGGCGCTAATGACACCTCATCAAATAGTAAATTAACTAACTTTTTTTCTTCTGGCATGCGTGTTACAAGTTTTTTTTAATTTTCTAAAATTTCTTTGTTGACGCCTGGTCTAATTGTAAATGCGCTCAACAGCTTTTGTAAACTTCGTTTTGATGGTAAGACAAACATTTTCTCTAAAAGCTTGTATGCTTTTGGGCTCTGTTTCAATATAGATAAGGCCATGATTTTTTCGTCAGTAGTGTATCGCCTTCCTCTTGGTGTCTTTTTCCACTTCAACTGTAGTTTTATAAAAGTTTGAGCTGTCGCAGGTAATTCTTCTATAGCACTTAAAAATGATTTAGACATTGCACACTTCATTGCTGCTTTTATTTGTTTTGACTGCGTTCTGCATTTCTGACGCAATTTGTTTAATTGTCTTGTCAATCTATTAACAGCATTAGATGATTTCTGCTTCGAACAGCGTTTCTTTGGGGCTACTGAAAGAAAACATAATCCATTTAATAAAATGCTTCACACTCACTGGCAATGGGCAGCCTAAAATAGGTCCTATAATCAAGTGGTAACGTTTAGAAACTGCTTACTTCCATTATTTTGGAATTAAAATTAAAAACCAAGACAAACCAAAAAATTCTTCTACCACCTTTACATATCAAATTGGGACTAATGAAAAACTTTGTGAAGGCTCTCAACAAGGATGGACCAGCATTCAAATACCTGCGAAGTAAATTTCCACGTATAAGCGACACCAAAATTAAAGAAGGAATCTTTATCGGACCTCAAATAAGAGAGATTCTAAAGGACCAAAACTTTGATTCAGTTTTACAGGGCTTTGAAAAAGCAGCATGGGAATCTTTTAGAGCAGTCGTTCATGGTTTTTTGGGCAATAAGAGAAATGAAAATTATGTTGAACTTGTGAACAATCTCCTTCAAAAGTATCAACAGTTGGGTTGCAATATGTCCCTAAAAATTCATTTCCTTCACTCTCATCTTGATTTTTTCCCTTCTAACTGCGGTGATGTAAGTGACGAACATGGTGAACGATTCCACCAAGATATCTCGACAATGGAAAAGAGATACCAGGGCCGATGGGATGCGTCAATGTTAGCGGACTACTGCTGGAATTTGAAAAGAGATACCCATAACAGTGATTACAAAAGACAAACGAAAAAGAAGAGAAAATCTTAAATAAAAAATACGTTATTTTTTTTTTAATTGTAATATTTCCAATTTTATATAAGTAAAAAGCAAAAAATAATAGTAAATAATTATTATAATTTTTTTTAATAAAATGTTTTGTACTTTAACGTGTTACTAGAAGCCAAATTTTGTATATTAGGTATATTTCCAAAATAAGAGCTAATTAAAAAAACATATTCTTGTTTTTCTATTCAGTAACCTTAAAGCAATATAAAAATAAAGTATTCAATTGAAAGGCACACAAAAAGTTACATTTTGTAGACCAGTGTTATCATTAGGGTTGACCGTATCTTTGGGGAGGTCTCCTATTTCTAACGGGACGCGTTTCACCGGCGGTCGAGGTTACACTGTTGGAATCATCATACACCTCTTTAGATGAATCGATGATTAACCCAGGATCTAAATGTGCCTGCCCATCCCTATCGCATCCCGAACCTCCCACACCTCCACCTAAGCACACCTCGGTGGAAATCTTTGGAACCGGTACTGTAGGAAAGACCAATGCATTGCCTATAGACCGGTTAGCATTTGGCGTTACTTTTGTGCTGACTATTACGTCATCGGTCTGTTGAGATTGATTTTCCCTACCTTTTAACTTTAACTGATCAATATGCCTATGTATCTCTGTGCCATCTAATAATCTTATTTGATAATCTGTGGTACTCAAGCGCTGAATGACCGTACTACTTACCCACCTCTTTAATCCTTGGTACACCCGGCACCAAACCACGTCCCCCGCCTCGAGAGCGCGGTGCGTCCCTCCTGCCCAATTTTTCTGCCGGAGCTGCGCGTCAGCCACCTGCTTCTCGCGCGATGGTTTAAGTCGGTCTAATCGAGTTCTTAATATCCTGCCTTGCAATATTTGTGACGGACTTTCTTTTGTGGTACTATGTTCCGTGGTCCTATACACCAGTAAAAACCGTTGCAGGGCAAGTTCTACGTCTATATTTTGAATAATCGCTTTTTTAATCACTCTTTTGCACTGCCTTACTGCATTTTCCGCCAAACCATTGGAAGCGGGGTGATATGGTGCGGAAAATACATGTTCTACTCCGTTATTTTCTAAAAATGAATTAAATTCTTCACTACTAAAAGGAGGCCCGTTATCCGATACTAATTGTTTTGGTATACCGAAACGTGACCAGATTTCTATAATTTTACTTATTATTACTTTAGCCGTAGTCGAAGTGACCGGGCATGCTTCGATCCATTTCGAAGTTGCATCGACCATTATTAAATACTTGTGTCCCTGAATAGGGCCCAAAAAATCTACGTGTAACCTAGTCCATGGACGAGACGGCCAGTTCCACGGCTGCGGTGCATGGTGAACTGGTGCCTCGGCCATTTCTGCGCAAATTGTACAGTTCCGACACAGGTTTTCCAACATTTCATCTATTCCTGGCCACCATACGTAACTTCGAGCTATACATTTTGTCTTAATTATCCCCATATGAGTATCATGTAGCTCCCTCAAAACCTTATCTTGACAAATTCTTGGCATTATTAGCCTATGACCCCACATAAGACAACCCAACTCAGTATATATTTCACTGCGCCTATTAAAATAAGGCTTAAGTTCTTTTATTTCTATTTCTTTAGGCCAACCATCCCTAACATAGCTCAATATACGCATTAACATCGGATCTCTTTTTGTCTCTTTTCTAATATCCTCATATTTAAGTAACAAGGCATCCGAGGCGAAGTGAAGGTATGTTTGTTCGGGAACTTCCTCACTACCTGTTTCGCTAATAGCTTTATAACTTTCTACTAATCGAGACAAAGCGTCTGCCGTGTTTGAATTTGTATTCACATATTCAATTTTAAAATCATAGGCTGATAATATTAACGCCCATCTCTGTAACCTACTAGCAGTCATGCTTGGAATTCCTAATTCCGATCCAAAAATACTAACTAATGGTTTATGATCTGTTTTTAACACGAATGGTCTGCCATAAAGATATTGATGAAATTTCTTCACGGCGAATACAATAGCTAAAGCCTCTTTATGTATTTGACTATAGTGATATTCCGCGGCGGTGAGTGTTCTTGACGCATACGCTATTGGATACTCGCGGCCGTCGGTCGCTCGCTGCGCAAGCACAGCGCCGCACAGTGGTCCGGATTTTCAAAAAGGTGGACATAGGATCGAAAATGCATATTTAACTTAACAAAAAATTGTTTCGTATAGGAAATTTAACGCTGATTAATACTTATTACTATAACTTTTCAAAAAAACTGCTCCTTCACGTTAAAAAAAAATATTGAAAATAAAAATGTATGGGAGAAAATCTATTTTTTTTTTCTCCGTTCAGTATCAAAGTATAGCAAGCAAACCTTATATTCTGGTAAGTACCTATTGTTCTTAATACGACAACATATAAATTTCTTGCGTATCCCTGCGGCCTTGACGCCTACGATGCTTCAAAGTTTAAAATTTCAATTGGGATTTTTTTTAATTATTATCGAAATTTTCAATTAAGCTGAATTCAAAATATCATTTTTTAATTATATAAGAATTAAAACATACGCATTCAAGCATTTGGCAAGTATTTGTTTATTTTATTTTAATAAAAAATAGTAATAAAAGTCTTCAACTTCAGTTTTGTAATTAAAGACACGTGCTGATTCGTTGCCTATTTGTAACTGACTGAAACGACTCCTGTGATAAAAGAATAATTTACCCCCACCACCGGAGATTTGGACGACGCTGATTGGCTGTTGAAGATGTGGTATTAATTTTGTCAGTCACTACTTGCGACCGTGTTTGTTATTAATATCTGTGCATGAAACAATTAAAGGCACTTGTTGGACGATAATGAGGCCCCAAGCACCACACTAATGGCGGTGGCGAACGGCCACCAAACTAGAGGCCACCCCCCCTCCACAGGGCGGAGGAAGGGGAAGAGGGGAGGGAGGAGAAGGGGGAAGAAGCCCCCCACCCCCCCCCCCCACCCAACAGCAGCGACCAGAGCGGGCCGAACCAGCACCAGGAATGGCGCAGGCGACGACACTCGCACCCCGGAGCGAGAGGAGAGCCGCAACCAAAGCGGTCTCCAAAACAAATCAAGTAGGGCGCACACTACTACGTGCGCCCCCGGCCGCTGTAGCAGCGGTGCCCACCCCAGCGATGGGAGTTACTCCCCCCGCTAATTTAGAAGAGCGAAGGGAGTTCACCGCCTGCGCCATCAAGCTCTTGATGGAACTAATACAGGCCATCAGGCAGGGCCAAGACTCTGCCCTGGTGATCCTTGACGGCTTGGCAGCTCTACTAGCTCTCTACCATGCCCCATAAGCCGTTAAGGATTTTAAACTGGAACGCCCGCGGCCTTAGATCTAAGGTCGCCCCCCTCCGCCACCTCCTCAGAGAGCAGGATATTGACGTGGCGCTCATAAGCGAGACGCTACTGGGACCCACGGACAGGGCCGGGTTCCCGGGGTATCTCGTTTACAGGAAAGATGAGAAGTCGGCGAACAATCACATTTACCGAGGTCTGGCGGTACTTGTGAGGCGTAGAGTCGTCCATCAGGAACTCCCCGTGCCGTCACTCAGCACACTTTACGCGCTGGGTGTCCAAGTTCACTTGGCCGGCAAGGATCTTAATATCTATGCTATCTACATCCCCCCGGACCAGCCGCTAGACCTAGCCGAGCTACGGGGGCTAATAACTAACACCGCAAACCCGACAATCCTTGCCGGCGACTTCAATAGTAAGCACCCAGCGTGGAATTGTAATTCCACCAATCCCAGGGGAAGACGGCTCTTCGCTGATGCGGAGGCCCACGGGTACACGGTGTCCGGCCCCGAGACACCAACACATTACCCGGATTACGCCCAGTACGCACCAGACGTGCTGGACATCGTGGCCCACAGTGATCTGGACTTCCAGATCACCCAGAGTGTCCTAGACGACGAGATGCTGTCAGACCATCAGCCAGTTCTCGTCGTCCAAGAAGGGGCCCCGACCCGACTTTCTCCTCCAGCGCCACGTCATAAAATAGACTGGACACAGTTTGCAGGAGCGTTGGAAATCACGACGCCCACTCGGCCGATTAACACTGCCGCGGACGTTGACGAGCTAACCACGGAGCTCACCGCCTGCATACAGAGCGCCTTGAAGGCGGCGACAACCACCTCGTCGCAACCACAGGGGGCCCTTCCACCCCTGCCTCTCCCCTTGCACCGCATGATCGCCGACAAAAGGCGACTACGCAGGCGGTGGCAGGCCACTAGATGCCCGACAGTGAAGCGAGAGCTCAACCGTCTCGCGGAGAAGGTGAAGGCCGAGTTACAGGCGCACTCCGCCACGAGCTGGGAGTCAGCAATTGATGCTGCCGAGGGCGACTGGCCGGCCATACACAGATTGTGCCGGCAGCTCACAAACACCCCAGCTCCGGTGCGCCCGCTACGAAATAGCGACGGGGCGCTAAGATACGCTGCGACAGACCGCGCGGAGATCTTTGCCGGACACCTGGAGCGTCAGTTCCAGCCTAACCCGACCACCGACACTGAGCATGTCGCAGCAGTTGAGAAACACCTGAAGGAGTTCTTCGAGACGCCGATAGCTCATGACGAGGACCCGATCTACTTCCCGACCAGCGCGGTCCGACGCGCCATCCTGCGAACGAAGCCCAGAAAGGCCCCCGGTGCCGACGGTATCACCAACACAGCGCTGCGCCACCTGCCGCACCGCACGGTAGCGGCCTTGGCGCGCCTGTTCCTTTCTCGCCTTTCCCGGAACCTTTCCCGCTTCGTGGAAGGAGGGGCGCGTCATTATGCTGCCCAAGCCGGGAAAGAATACATCTTTACCGGAGAGCTATCGGCCTATCACGCTGCTGTCGACAGTGTCGAAGGTGTTCGAGCGGCTCCTGCTGCGACACCTCACTCCATACGCTACGCCCAGGCCAGAACAGTTCGGGTTCAGGTCGGAACATAGCACGACGCTCCAGCTGTCGAGGATACTGCACCTCATGACAGCCACGCTGAACAAGAGGGAACAGGCGGTTGCAGTATTCCTCGACATGGAAAAGGCCTTTGATCGTGTCTGGCACGCCGGTTTTATCTTTAAACTGTCGCAGACGAAGACGCCCCGCCGCGTAGTCAAGGTGATTTCCTCGTTCCTGCAAAACAGGACTGTGAGAGTGGTGGTAGAAGGCACGCTGTCGAGCGCCCGCCCAGTGGCAGCGGGTGTACCGCAGGGCAGCTGTGTCTCGCCTGTGTGTTACTCACAATACACCGACGACATCCCCACCACCCAGGACGCCACGCTCGCGCTGTACGCCGACGACGCCGCATACGTCACGACCTCGCTGAACGCGAGACATGCGGCCGTCAAGATGCAGCGCGCGCTCGACCTGCTCCCCGACTGGCTGTCGAAATGGCGGCTATCGGTGAACGTGAGTAAGACACAGGCGATCGCCATCGGGCGGGGACGCCTCCCACCACCTCTACAGCTCCAGGGGGCCGACATCTCGTGGTCCCCCACGGTTAAATACCTGGGGGTCACGATCGACCGTCGGCTCTCCATGGGCAGTCACGTCCGGAAAGTAGTCGCAAAGGGAAGAGCAGCCCGCGCTCTGCTCTACCCAGTGCTCTCGTCCCGCCTCCCGCTGCGCACCAAGCTGGGCGTATATAAAACTTATTTACGCCCCATCTTAACCTACGCCGCCGCAGCTTGGCTCGCCCTCACTGGCGAGAGGAACAAGCAAACTCTTCAAGCTCAGCAAAACATCGCCCTACGAAGGATCGCCGGCGCACCTCGCCACGTGAGGAACGATGTGCTGCAGCGGGACTTCCAAATCGAGAGCCTGAAGGAGTTCTGCAGTCGACTCGCGTCGAACATGTTCGCGCGTGCCGACGCCTCCGACTGGCCTCATATCAAGGATATAGCGCCATGGCACGCGCGGCCACCCGATGCGAGGCGACTCCCTCGCGACCTACTACCGGACTGACTTCCATGCCCACCGGACTGACCTATGATTAAGTCGCACGCACCTACACGCGACTTAATCATCCAAAACGACTCTACAACACTACACACACTCGGTGCGCGCTGTGTGCTAAGTTAATATAGGCATAGCGCGCACTGAATCCCAGACACGCACGACTCTACATTCGAACAAACTCACGCACCAAGCTGCGTGGCGCAGGCACGCACTTGGGTGCTAACATGGGCGGTGTTACACACACAATGCCGCCCACACACTCACCAACACGACCCCGAGGCCCGGAGCGTGACCGGCTCGACCTGGAAGCGTGACGGGCGGGGGTCAATCACCTACAGATGGGCGCGCCACCAAAGTCGGCTCCCTCGTCGCAGGTAGTTCTTCGCTAGGCCTCCCCTGGGAAACTGGGGGTCCCACCTGGCGGGGTCCGACCGCCGGGGAGTCGCGAAGTAGCGATGAATAGCGTCGCGGCGCTCCCACTGTACTACAATCATGAATACTTAGCCAAAATAATGGCAACACAAGGAAGCACCCGTTGTTACGGGTGCCATTCGATACCGCGAGCAGGGGGCGAAGCCCCGATCTCGCCTGCCGCGACCCCCTAGGGGGTCGTAGCGATTACTCCACGTTAAAGGCACTTGTTTCTCAACCCTTGAGGAAGCAACATATCTAATTATCCGTGCTGTGTGAAAGTTTAGTGAGTTTCGTTATGGCTGCATTTGTTACAAACTTGGACATTTTTATGTTCCTCCGTGTTGAAGGAGACATGAAAAATTGGGCACGACTCTATGAAGCTATTATTCTACATATCCCAGTTGAAACATGTTCGGAAGATTTAGAAATAATCAAGACCTTTTTGAAGAACTACATCAGTAATATCAGTCGCAGATGGGCAAGTGCTTCTAGAAATCAGAAGACTTTCATGAATAGACATGCTGCGTGGTTACAATTGGTTGGCCAAATTGCACTACTATTAATTTATCCGAGATTTTTCAAGCCCAAGATGAAGTTATCGAAAACATATCGTCAGACAATACTTCAGTTGACATCGATACTACAGCAGCTGTGATTCCGTCGACATCAAGTACAACAACTGTGGGCACATCTACCGAAGTTCAGATTAGGAAGCCTTTTGTTGACCTCAGCAACAAACAGAAGAAAAGACGTTCAGAGTCTCTTTTGGACTATTCGCCGGAAGAACTTACTTTTGCATTAGTCGAAAGACTTAGGATAGACAAGAAGAATGATTTAGCTTGTGTTATTGACCATATAACGAAGAACCCTGATAGTGTTGCTATTGTTCAAGCCACATTGTTTAAGAAAAATAGGAAAAAATCTTTTGATGAAGATCATGCTCTTGGTCTTTATACATCATTGAACCTGTCAAAATGGAAATACTTGTGTTTAAGGAAAGCGCTGTTAGATTGTGAAGTTCCAGTGTTACCATCGTATCACAAACTCCTTCAAGCTAAAAAGAGATGCTATCCACATGATTTAGAAATTACTGAGAGAGGAGCCAGAGTGAAGCTTCAAGCCCTATTGGATCTGACAGTCCAGAAGATTCTTCAAATTACCGGTACCCAGATTGATTCGTCAACTGAAGGATTGAAGTTAATTAGTAAATGGGGTTTCGATGGAGCTTCTTCACAAAGCACCTACAAGCAAAGGAGTGAAGATGTAGACTTCAGTGATTCATCGGTTTTCATGTCAAGTCTTGTCCCTCTTAAATTAGTTTCTAATAATAGCACCATATGGGAAAACCCAACACCTTCTTCAACACATTATTGCAGGCCCATTAAGTTCGAGTTTTGTAAAGAGACAGCAGAATACATCAAGCAAGAAGAAGCTGTATTGAAGGAAGAAATAAAAAACATCAATTCTACAAAATGGGCCGGGCTAGAGATTAGTCACGAGCTTCATATGACAATGATCGACGGAAAAGTGGCCACTATTATAACGGATACTTCGTCTGCATCTGCCTGCAATATTTGCCTTGCTAAGCCAACTGAGATGAACAAGCTGTCAGAAGTATTTTCAAGACCTGTTCGAGAGGATGTTTATAAATATGGACTTTCTACTCTTCATATGTGGATTCGTTGTATGGAGTGTATTCTACACATATCTTACAACATGGACTTTGAGATGTGGACTGCACGAGGTGCTAACAAGCAACTAAAAGCTGCGAAGAAACATTTGACACAAGAAGAATTCAAACAGCAAATGGGAATACTTGTGGATTTTGTGAAGCAAGGCTTTGGAACCACAAACGACGGAAACACAGCCAGAAGGTTTTTTAGAGATTATGAGAAATCTGCCGAAATAACCAATATTGACAAAGGCCTACTGAAGCATTTTGCGGTTATTCTTCAAACGATTTCATCAGGATGTGCCATAGATATTGAAAAATTCAGGACTTATTGCAGAGAAACAGCTGAGATCTTTGTTCATCTATACCCATGGTTTTATATGCCCGCAAGTCTGCACAAGCTACTCATACACGGTGCAGACATTTGTCATCACTTTGGCCTCCTACCAATTGGAATTCTTTCCGAAGAAGCGGGAGAAGCAAGAAATAAAGAATTTCGAAGAGTTCGTGAATATCACACAAGAAAATTTAACAGGATGAAGACCAACGAGGACTTGCTCCATAATTTTTTAATTAGTTCAGACCCGTATTTATCCCATATTCGACCAAAATACAGCAACTCAAAGCAGTTCGATTTTTTTCCAGATGTTAAAGAGCTTTTGTTGTTGCCTCAGGTAGTAACAGAAGAAACCGAAAATATGGATCTACAGGAGTTGCAGTCTGAAGATGATCCATTAATGTAAACGTGACAGATTTAGTGATGTTGTTATTGTTAGAATTGAGTTTTGTAGTCCTTTTCAGAACTACTTAAAATAGTCCTTTTCAGGACTTCAGAAAAAGCCCTTTTCAGGGCTACATCTATTTCTAATTGTTTCTTTTAAGATGAGTCACGCTAGTAGTATAACCAACAATATCAACCATGATTTATCAATAGGAAATATCAACAGATGAAAGAATAATCAACAAATGATTATTAAAAAAAAATTAAGCAAAAATGCTTATTTTATCATAACATCACGCTTTATATTCCCCGAAGGGTTCGGCAAAAGTGTATACTACACTATAGTACACTGTCATTTCGACAGTTATATAATGTGTAAAAAAATTACCTGCAAGAAAATTAAGTACTTGTTTAGAATTATAAATAAAAAAGAATTGCGAAAAAAAGATTTCAAAATAACAACCCGTTTCAGAGTTAAGCAATATTTTCACTTCGCACAAAATTATTGAATATGCGCACTGTACACCGCACGCGCGCCGGCGACGGCGGCCTAAGCCTCCGCGACCGGCCGCCGCGCGCGCCGCTCTGCACGCGTGGGTCGTTCACCCCTGCAGTACGACACGCGACGGCGCAAATTTGAAACAGCTGATTCTAATTTTCCCATCACATTTCTCAGACTTTGGACTGGCAAATCATCGAACTACTAAATGACTGTTTAAATTAAGTTACGCCATAGTCTAATAACCGCTTGTAGACTCCTAGGATTGTTTGGACAGCAGGCACTCGTCGTTGCTCACCAAACAGTTCACGGTAACGGTTACGAGCCGCAGCTAAACTTTCACCAGTCGTAATGTAACACACTATCATATCCAAGTACTCTCGATTGGAATACGTTAAAGGCATTATTGAAGTATTCGCGAACGTACATATTTGCCGTAACAAATCAGGGAAATACACCCTAGTCGCGCGACGGATATCGGACGACTGAACGGGGCGCAAGCGGGCTGCGGGAGGGAATAGTAGCGGGCGGCGGGGGTACGACGCTCGCGCGCGGTATTGGAGCGAGCCGCTAGCGCAGCCCTGCGTACAGTGCACAAAAAAATATGATACTAAATTGTTTTATTAATGTGAAAATATAGAAAGTGCTCAAAAAAAAAATTTTTTTTTGCAATGTGTTTGTTTTTCGATGTCGAGTATGTGGACGAAGTTCTTGCAGTTAATTTTTTTACACCTTATATATAAGTCCCAAGTAATAGGGGGCGAGCCTAATACACGGATGGGGCGCGCGGGGGGCTTGTTTTTTATTAAAAATGATATTTTGGATTAATTTCAATTGTAAAACTCGTTAATAATATTAAGATAATTCAACATTAAAATTTTAAACTTTAAAGCAGCGTAGGCGCCAAGGCCGCAGGGATACGCAAGCAATTTATATGTCGTCGTATTAAGGACAATAAGTACTTACCAGAATATAGGGTTTGCTTGCTATACTTTGATACTGAACGGAGAAAAAAAATAAAATAGATTTTCTCCCATACATTTTTATTTTCAATATTTTTTTTTGACGTGAAGGAGCAGTTTTTTTGAAAAGTTGTAGTAATAAGTATTAATCAGCGTTAAATTTCCTATACGAAACAATTTTTTGTTAAGTTAAATATGCATTTTCGATCCTATGTCCACCTTTTTAAAAATCCGGACCACTGTGCGCCGATGCCCCGTGAGCTCGCATCACACGTCACTATAACGGGCCGTGACTCATCATAGTGCGATAATATTTCTGAACTAATCAGTAACTTTTTTATTTTATTAAATGCCTGAGAATGTGTATGACCCCATACCCAATGTTTACCCTTTTTCAATAATTCGTAAAATGGTGATAAATAGAAACTTAAATTTTTTATAAATTTTCCGTAAAAATTGACCATACCTAAAAATGATTTCAGTTCGGATACGTTAGTCGGAAAAGACAGTTTAATTATGGGTTTAATCTTATCTGGATCTACTCTAACACCCTCCCTACTAATAATAAATCCTAAATATTTTGCCTCTTTACTCAAAAAATCACACTTTTCCTTTTTTATTTTTGGCCATTTTCTTGCAATATTTTAAGAACCTTGTTTATTGTATCTATGTGTACTTCAATCGTATCTCCCGTGATCAGTATGTCGTCTAAAAATATTGTCACATTTGGTATTTTATCAAACAATTGAGTCATTATTCTTTGAAAAATTCCCGGACTCGACGCGAGTCCGTACACTAATCTATTGTATCTGAAAAGACCCTTATGTGTATTAATTACTGTAATTTCCTTGGATTCATCTAGTAATATTTGATTGTATGCTTGAGATAAATCTAGTTTTGTGAAATACCTACTACCGCTTAATTTAGTAAATAAATCGTCTATCTTTGGCACAGGATACTTATCAACTCTTAACATACGATTCACAGTAACTTTATAGTCAGCACATAAACGTAAGGCGCCATCCGGCTTATGTACTATTACCAGTGGTGTGGCCCAGTCGGAGGTGTGATAAATACAACATATCGTTTTTTCTATTATCTTGAAAGGGCCTATTTTTAATTCGTCTAATTTTTTCCTGTTCAGTCTATTTCCATTTTCTACATATACACTGTCTCCTATCTCGAACTCTTGTATTTTCCTATTTCTATCAAATATTTTCTTGTTGTACTTGTGAGATTTTATTGTATTCTCTAATGCTAATCTTCTATCAGCAATCCACTTGTCTTCCTTTTCTATTGTTTTAATTTAATTTGGTAAAATACTGACATTTGTACCATCCAGTAAATATTTTGTTGTGGTGTAGTACTCCCCGTTTTAAATACATATAAATCTAAATTCTTTTTATGGTTTTTGTAGGTAACGGTCACTTCTAGATAGCCCATTGGTTGAACTTTACTCCCATTATAAAACTTGACTGATAGTTTACATGGTAATAACGGTATACTAGAAAAATACTCTTTATAAGTTTTACTTGAGATACAAGATAAAGGAGACCCGGTATCAATTTCCATTGTTAACATAACCTCGTTTACTAAAATGTTCATGCTCACCGGCCTGTATTGGCTTAACGACATTTGATAAATTGGTTCCTCTTCCTCCACCTCATCTTCCGTGTCTTCCTCCCAATGTGCCTCGAACGTGTGCATAGCGGGCCGCCCGTGGGCACCCGGCCGCGACTTCCCTGCCCGCTCGTGGCCCCGGCGAGCCGCGCGGTCCGCTCCAGCGCCCGCGCCGCCACTGCGCGCCGCCCTGCCTGCTCCGCTGCTGCCGCCCCACGATCGTCCGCGGTCTCGATGGTCCCCGATGACACGTGTACCATGTGTACCATTCTCCTGGCACATCCGACGCAAATGACCAACCTCCTTACATTTACTACACTGGTACTTTGAAAATTTGCATTCCATCTTAGTGTGTCGGTAATCCCCGCATGCAGCGCATCCTCCCACTTGCATGCGATGTAAATCCCCCGCTTGATCAAATGCCACTGAACTATGCCGCGACACCGTAACAGTTCTCGAACCTTCCAGTCCCGTCGCAACAGCGTTTGCATCGGCCGCGGCGGGCCCACAGACATTGCCTCGCCCGTCTACAGCGGCTGCATCCCGCTCCGCCGCCTCCAAAGCGCTCGCCACCGACACTGCTTTGATGAATTTTATGTTTCCTTCCGCAAACAATCGTTGTCTAATAAGGTCACTCATGATACCGCACACGAATTGGTCTCGCAAATTATCGTCCAAACTTGTGCCGAACTCGCAATACCGCGTAATTTTTTTCAATTCTGCAACATAATCCGAAATACTTTCACCCGCCTGTTGTCTTCTTTGTCGAAATTTAAATCGTTCTGCCAAAATCGATGGATTTGGTTGCAAATGTTCTTGCATGACCTTCACAACCTCGGTCAAGGTCATGTTCGCCGGTTTCTTTGGACTACACAAGTTCACTAATAATTCGTATGCCGGTTCCCCCATGAATGCTATAAGCGTCGGTAGTTTTAGGTCTTCCTTTACTGCGTTCACCAAGAAATACATCTCCAGCCTTTCACAATAGGTTTGCCAGCTTCCAGTCTTCATGTCAAATTCACCGAATTTAGCCATCCTCGTCGCCACTGTGGTATCGTAGTATCAGTAAGTAAAACTATACAAGTTCGTCGGTAGCTGTTTATTGACTAAAAGTACGCGGCGGGTGTACAACCATATTTATAGTAGACACAACTTAAGAATACCCTACATTACACAACACATTACAAATCTCAACTCTCATATTTTTCAGAAATTCAAGCTATTGCTTCTACTTCCAGTGAATTTCCTTTCCAGATCAAACCACAATGTACACAAACAAGTCAGAATCCAGGTAATAAATCTTCTGTTCTCCAATTTCTTTGTGTACCTACTTATTAATTACTCTTCTGTTATTCAAATCTCAACTCTGATATTATTTTCTTTCATTTCAGAAGTCATTGCTGCTAGCTCACATGAGTTTCAAACTTTACCAGAAGCTTCACAAAATCCATCAACTAATCAAAACTCAGGTAATTCAATAAAAATAAAGTGTATCTTAGATAGACATGGCCCCCATGGCCTATATCAGGGATGGCGAACCTTTATTGGAGAACGTTAACGTGCCACTAAATATATAAAAACAATTTTTTTTTTTTCATATATTTCGCTTTAGTAATTAAATGGACAAATTGAAACTAAATGCTTAATTTGCAACTTAAAAGTCATGTAGCGTAATATTTTAGTGTAATTATTGCTATAGAAAATTATGTTGTAAATCTTATACTGCCCGAATTATTATGCCACGTGCCACCGTGCACCACGCGTGCACTAGGTTCGCCATCTCTGACCTATATCATTTACATAGACTATTTTCCTATGTTTCAGATTTGAGTCAAGTCAAAAATGTTAAAAAACTAAAAACATCCAAACAAAGGATATTAAGTAAATTTACAGATTTATCTCCCAACATTCAAAACGTTGTACAAAGAGTACAAAAAGGCAAAAGAACCAATGGATTTTTACAGAAGAGCCAAGAGAGCTTTGAAATTTAACAAATAAACGTCGAAAAATTGACAGCAGAAATGAACCCATTTGCAAAAAGAATCTTCAAAATGCAGATTAATCTTTGTACCAGAAATAAGCAAGGGTGTCAATTTTCACTGGAAGACAAATTGATCGCATCTATAATGAAGCAAAGTCCCAAGTGTTATCGATTTTTACACAAAATATTTATACTACCATCAAGGTCAACTTTGAATAACATGGTGGCGAAATTGAATGTTGAGACGAATCTGCCCTCAAGTTTTCGAATTAATGAAAAAAGAGGTTTGTATTATATTTGTAGTTTTAATGGAAACGATACTCGTGTCTAACTTTCTACTTTGGGTCTGAAAAAATATTTACTTATATTACTTTGTTTCCAGGTTGCAACATGGAAGACCAATAAAAAAATGTGTTCCATGATCTATGATGATGTAGCGACATCTATGGCGCCACATAAGAACTACGAAGAAAGTACGAAATCCTGCATCGCGCATTCACAGTTCTCCGCGCGATTTGAACATATACGACAGCCCGAAATCATCTATCGGGCAGTCGCCCACCAGACTATGAACACCTGTCTGGCCGGAGGATCCTCCCTTTTCAACGGAGGTTTGCGGGACTTTACTCTCTGTTCCGCATACCTCCAAACTGGTGACCCTCGACAAAGAACGTCAGCGCAGCCTTCGTGCAGCTACTACTTCGTGACGTCATCATCACTTCCTCAAGCTTTCGAGCAGCGAGCCATACAGCCAGCACCCACGGCTATAGAGGGTATCCTGACCACCAGCATGCCTACCTGGTCATACCTGGTCATCACCTTCAGCCTCATCAGCGACCTTGGCTTGGCACACCGCACCTTCGGCCAGTCACATGAAGAGCTATGAAGAACCTCTCCTGGTCGACGCCAGCAGTCAAGCCCTACGTCGCACAGCACCGCTCCGACTCACTGGGACAGCACCACCCCGACTCACTGGGGCATCATCCCGACTCACTGGGACATCATCACCCCGACTCACTGGGGCATTATCCCGACTCACTGGGATAGCAAACACCCCGACTCACTGGGGCATCACCGCAGTTCCGACTCACCGAGAACTATGCGGCATCGGTTCCGACCCACTGGAACCAACCTATCACTGGCCTGGCACGCATCATGAAGCATCAAAGAACCATCGATCTCCGATCTCCGGAGGGGAGTGATGTAGCGACATCTATGGCGCCACATAAGAACTACGAAGAAAGTACGAAATCCTGCATCGCGCATTCACAGTTCTCCGCGCGATTTGAACATATACGACAGCCCGAAATCATCTATCGGGCAGTCGCCCACCAGACTATGAACACCTGTCTGGCCGGAGGATCCTCCCTTTTCAACGGAGGTTTGCGGGACTTTACTCTCTGTTCCGCATACCTCCAAAATGAAATGTCACTAGAGACTGCCTTAACTTACAACAAAAATAAGGACACCATTAATGGCTTTGTAGAGTTAAACACAAAAAAAATCAGTTTGCTGATCATGCCCTCGTTTTTATGCTGAGAGGAGCAGTTTTTAATTGGCAGCAACCAGTGGCTTATTATTATTGCCAAGGAGCTACCTCGGAGCTGGAACTCAAAATACTGTTGAAAGAAGTGATTTCTGCTGTAGTTGGATGTGGACTGAAACCAATTGCATTAATTTGTGACCAAGGTGCTTCTTTTCAATCTGCACTAAGAAGCCTAAAAGCAGACACGGCTCGTGACCAAATACTTGCAGATCGAGAACCAGGTTAGTATAATTGAATTAACTGTCCCATTATGGCTGTGAATTTTCAAAAATTCAGAAAGATTTTCAAATGGTTACCATTAAGGGTAATTTGCTTTCATGACTGATCCCAGCAGTAGGCAGGTTTAAAATAACGAAAATCGTTCAAGGGATCTTCGTCACCAAGATGTGATACTTACCATCTTTTTGACTGTGCTGCGATATTTTACCAACTGTAAAACTTGTTGGCAACCATTTATCATTATTTACTTTAAAATGTTTTATATTTTCAGATGGCACAGTTACAATAAGTGGGGTCAATCTGAGTATTGTGTATGATCCCTCTCACCTGATAAAGGGTCTGAGAAATAACTTTTTAACTAAAAACATAACCTTCAATGGAAAAATTTCTAAATGGCAAGACATAGTAGATGTGTATGAAACAGATTGTCATCACACCGAAGCCAGACATCTCCATAAACTGAGTGATCAACACGTAATTCCAGAAAAGATTAAGAAAATGAAGGTACTTGTATTTGTAATTTGTTATTTTATTTTACTGGGGACAAAAAACAGTTGCATGTTAAGAAAATTCAAAGAAAACATTGCTTAAAACTGGGTGCACAAACATGTAAACCAATTCAATGTCCACATCGTAATATACATATGAATAACAGAGGTGGATAACTTTACTGTGGTAAGAGTATACAGAATACAGGGCCTCCTGCGAAAGCTTCACGTATAACAAAATAATTAATTTCTATAATAAAAATTAATATAATTTAATCCAGCTATTTGTATTCTGCTGTAGATTGACTATGATGGCAAATTTTTTCTTTGTACTTAAAAGCTTATTTTTAATTTTCAGGTTAAAAATTGTGTGAAGGTCTTCAGCACAACTGTATCTGCAGCCTTAACATATACAGCAAAATTTTGTAAGTAACATTATATGAAACTAAATGTTTTGCATGTAAAGTCTTGTAGTCCCATGAACATTTGGCCGGAATTAAATGGACACAACACTCGTACCCGCATATGCGGCAGTACGCGTATCTATCTGCATTTAATTGCGGCCAGCTGCGCCCGGATAGAGCCCCGATAACCACGAATGTTTGTGTAAAAATGTTTCAAGAGATCCAAGTCGTTTCGAAAGAGTAGTGGAATTTGCGAAATTGCTAAATATTTTTTTTAGATAAAAGTATTAATCGCACGAAAAAATCAAATGTTGATAATGTTGTTCACAAATCTAATATATATATTTTTTCAAACCTATTTACTTGGCGGTTACTGGGGCGTAAGCTTCAGAAAGTCAGTGTTATGGTATTTTTTGGGTGCTTGAGCCTTAACAGGTTCGATCCCTGCTTATGCTTATGGTCTATATTTTACCACAAAAAAAAAATAACCTCACAATTTGCATTTTCTATTTCAATATGAATGTAGTAATTAGATGGTATTAAGTAGAATTAAACATTAGTATTATTAAACGCATAGAAATGGCTAAAAGCCGGGAACAATGAAAGGAAAGGAAGGAGGCCTTTGCCCAGCAGTGAGACTGTATAGGCTAGATATAAATAATAAAAATAAAATTAAACATATAGTGAAGGAAACAAAGTACTTATATAGAAATAAATTATTCATTTCAGCTCACTATGCTGATGGGAGACCAGTCAGTAGCACACTTCCAAATACAGCGGAGATCGTTCTATTTTTTGACCAATTGTTCGACAGCGTCAATGGAGCTGCAGGATTCTCTAAAAGCAAGGGAAAAATTTTAAGAACAGCAGTGGTAAAAAAATCACCGCATCACCAATTTTGGAAAGAGGCAATTAATAAGTTACGGAAAATTAAATATGTAGATATGAATGGAAGGGAAAAATCGGTGCCCTCTTTGCAAAATTTTATTGTTACACTAAAAAGCTACATGAGGCTATGGCAGTTTTTCAAAAAACATAATTTAAAAATTATGAGACCCAGGTATTTTAATTCAGATCCAATTGAAAACTTTTTTGGCCAGGTAAGGGCATATAATTATCGAAATAATGACCCAACCCAACTCAAGTTTACCTTTAAGTCATTGTTGATAAATAGAGTCATAAAGTTTCACAGTCATACCAACTGCGAGGATGATCCGGCAGACCAAATCATTCCTTTACAGCCATTGTTTATTGAACAAGTAAAAGAGATGGTCGAGCCAGGTCATTCTACTAAAAATCAAAATATTGAAATGATTTTAGAGCAGGCTCGTAGGGAACGATTGAATGTTCATTCGCGTGCTTACACTGCGGGATGGGTAGTACGAAAAATTTTTGATAAGTTACAACTAAAATGTAGATTGTGTAAAAGTAGTCTTACAAGTGACCAAAGCAATATTCACGACTGGATAAACCACCGCGAATACACAATGGCAAAAAAAAGGTTAAATTACCAATCTGAAGGTGTAGTAAGGTGTTTTGGTACAGTGGTTACAGAAACAAATGAATATTTGGAGAACAATGCCCATCTAAATAATGTAGCGTTAAGGTGATTGCTACGGGTTGTTCGTGGCCATTTTCCCGCTAGATGGCGCTGAAGTCAACATTTTCAGTTTTATTTAGTTTTGAGTGTGATTGGAACAATATTATGTCACAGAAATAGTAGAGCTGAAATGGGACATTCCACTTTACCGAAATTAGTCCAAATTAAAGCCTCAAAACCCATTTGATTCGCCATATTTCTTAGGACTAATATCCAACTCTGCTTACAGTATCGTTTACACACACAGACATGAGCGACTACTTTAAAGTCAAGAGCATTTAGCAAAGTTAACCACTAGATGGCGTGAATTTAAAAGTTATTAGGCTGGACTCTTAGTAGAAATTAGAATTAATTGTCTAGGGGGTAAATTTATTCTAACGTCACCCATTACAATTATAATATGAAATAAAAGGAATCATGATTTTATAATAAAAGGTGGTATTTCTGGGGTAAACTATTTAATTGATTTATTATTTTAAGAATCAAATGAATGTCAAGAATGCAATGTAAGAACATATGTACCAACTAACAATAATTACAAGTATTTATAGTGACAATTTGTGTCTTGCTTGATACATAGGTAACTGTTTACTAAAAAACAATCTTTTTCAAAATATTTAGTCCCAAGTCAAGTTTGAAGTAATTCAAAGTATATTATTTACAACAATTATACACCAGTACAAGACAAACGCAAGAAATTATAAATCATAAGAAAACAACAAATTTAAAACACAATTTAGAATGAGAGATTGCAACCAGGAAGGTGGAAAATGTTTGATAATGTCTAAGCATCCATAATCACGTATAACTAACAAATGGTTATACATATCTGCTAAAGTATTGTTTGATTGTAAAGGAAATAAAAAGTAAGAGTTCTTTTTTTTGTTTTTCAGAAACCTGAAAAAAAGGGTCAATGTATTCATCACATTACTAACATTATGTTCATCACGATGAGCACACCTTTTCAGGTTTCTGGTAACCAAAAAATATGATTGCAAACATTGATAATGTAGATTCTAAACAAACTACTATAAAAGTACAATTAAAACAAAAATCATTTGATGTGTTGTTTTCATTCTTCCTCTTCTTCTTTCTTTTCTGTTGTTCTTGATTTTCTTGTCCGGAAACCACCGCTACACAGCTGCTGTGATAGAAAATTACTATAATTAGTATATTTAGTGTGTAACTTTTGATGTGGATGTTGAAAAACAATTTCCCACAGGAAAATATGGAAATTATGAAGTAAATAGAAAAGTAATAATTTAGTGTACCTTTCATATCTATACATTTCGCATTTTTTTGAACTCTTCTTAAAATTATTTCTGGCAGAATACAGTATTTAAAAAAGCCTAATAGCTTTGGCATCATATTGCTGATAAATTCATTATCTCGATAAACTTCTATAACAGTCAAAGGTTCATTGACTGAAATAAAACATATGAAGTAACATTTATCCATGTTACTGACACGCATTTGTCCTTGAACCTGAAATAGATTTAATTTTGTAGTAAGAGTTAATGACATGCTAAAATAAATTATAAAGTGCACATGCAATAGAATTATTAATTTACTTGATAGTAATAATCATGCTTTTTATTCATAACTAGAACATTATTATCCAATGTTAGAGCAAAGTTTTTCTTTTCTAGTGCAGCTGCCTCTAGGCTTTGGTTTTTCCTCGCCAATGATGGAAAACATTTGATCTCTATTACAGCTCTCTCAATTTCAATTACACCTATAACAAATTTACGCGATTATAACTAGTGTTATAATTTTCCATATTTATCAAAAGTATAAGTAAGATCCAACCTTAACACATATGATACATGAATATTGATAAAGAAAGACTTACCATCTGGACTGCCAGCTAAACATCCAAATTCTTCATCAATAAAAAGACCTGAAGGCCTTACAGTTTTATTATACTGTTGCATAAACATGCTTTTTGCCACATTTTCGTTTTGCTGTCCATATAACATATCTTTTGTACAAATATTCTTTTTATATAGAATATCCTTGACAAGATTGTGACATGGTGTTGTACTCCGGCGTTTGCAAACCTGTAAAAGATAAAATAATTTTTTTTAAAGATGCGTTGTATGCATAGGTGTTCTAAAAAACACAGAAATTACACATGAACATTTCTGATTACATTACCTTTCCAAATTGACTAGCAGTCAGACGGTCACTCCTATGAGTAGTATATAAATCATTTTCATGCTACCCTACAGTAGACATTTCAATGAAAGCTATGTTTTCTGGTGACTTTTGGAATTCAGCTAACCGTTCTTCACACAATATTCTCAATTGTGTTTCATCAATATCAATTGGATCACTTGCTTCAGGTCCATAGTTCTTGTCTGGTTTGGATTTTTCTCTTGGAACAAACAATCGTTTGCGTGTTGACGATTGTTGTCGTATCCTGCTCTGTTCCTTTTGCTTTATGTATTTTTTAAAATGTGTTCCTGGGCTCTGTGTGGTCTGCTTTTTCCATGCAGTCTCATGCCATTTGTGTCCAGTAGCAAGCGATAGCCCTGAAAACAAAATATAATTTTACTAGAAAATATTAAAAAATATATAGAAATTATATGTTATGTACAATCTTCTATAATATAAAAATGAATCGCAAAATGTGTTGGTAAGCGCATAACTCAACAACGCCTGGACCGATTTCGCTAATTTTTTTTTTGTTGTGTTCGTTATTATGAGGAGAAGGTTTTTATGGAAAAAAATTGAAAATTAGGGTAGTGTAGGATAGAGTAGGGTAGTGTAGGGTAGAGTAAGGTAGAGGAGGGTAGTGTAGGGTAGAGTAAGGTAGAGGAGGGTAAAGTAGAGTAGAGTAGGGTAGGGTAGAGTAGGGTAGGGTAGAGTAGGGTATAGTAGGCTGAAGTAGGGAAGAGCGGGAGCGAAGCCGCGCGGGCAAAAGCTAGTATAAATATAAAGAAACAGTTCTGATACATTTATTTTTGGTTCCAATCTACTAGAAAATTAAATTTTTATACTGTTTACCTGCCACATGATACGATCCTCCTTTACCTAAACTAATTCGTTTTCCACAGGTGAATTTATTTATGACGCTCATAAAGTTTTCTGCCACATTTGTTGTCTCATTTGACAAACGACCAGCCTTCAATGCAATTTTTTCATTGGCAGCATAAATCAGAGCCCACACTTCTGGAGCATCCTTTTTTAGATCCTCTACGAGGTTTTCTTCCTCCTTTTCACTTCTATTGACATTGCAGTAGTAGTCCTTACAGTTTCCATGAACTCCAAATACATGAAGTGGGCCATTTCTCAAATCTGCAGCCATAACAGTATTATCACTGCTATACATTATGATTTTCCGTGCCACTAAGGTAAGTTTCATTACTTTTGGTTTCAAAATATTTCTCCCACGAAGTGGAAGCTTAGTGTTGGCCAAAATCTGAAAGTGTACAAATATAAATATAGAATATGATTACATAATTTTGTGTTCACAAACATGTAAATTCACATACACAAGACATACAAAAATTTGTTCCTTGCGGGGTTCGAACCTTTTTTTTTTTTTTTTTATGGTGGGAAAAAATCATGCATTGACATCCCCTGCTCTTGGGCGGAGCGGGAGATAGTGTCAGACTCTTACTGACTAAAAGACACCCACCCCGTTCCTTCTAGCCTTCATACCGGGGCTCGAGCGCCCTTTCGGATAACCCTGGCCCCAGGCGGGGTTCGAACCTGGGATACGCAGCGCAGCAGTAGCGTTGAAAAAAACAGGGAATATTCCCGTTTCTTTTAAATACTGTTGTTTTATTCAATGTAACATTCGAAACTTTCAAGAAATTTATGAATTATAATAATAATAATAATAATATTTATTCAATTCAGATAATACAATCCATTATTGTTAGTAAAGACATACACAACTTATAAGCTAGTGTTAGTACATATAATAAACATCTGTCAACAAATAAATTCAATAAACATGTCAATAATAATAACACAGGCCTACAATGGTTTTCCCTTTTCATTTCTGAGTAACGTTTTCGATAGATTTTGACACGCTGATTACGAGAAAAATAGTAAAAAAAATCCTTCACGTCAGACTTTTATCTTATTTATAGTTTTAGATTTTGTTCAAAATTGGCCGGAGAGCTCCCTTTAAAAATTGATAGAAAAATATTAAACGAGTTTTATCAAATTGCTACTGCATTAAATAAATCTATTAATATGATGAATATAATCATGATTCATAATTTGCTAATCACTTCATAATTAGTATAAGAAATATGTCTTTATTGCGCTGAAAAGGGGTGATTTTAGCCTCGTTAAGTAATGAGCGTATTAAATACAGATATAACTATATTGTTATGTACAATTTTATGTCAATTCGTAGAAGAGGGTACACGTAGTTAATTATAATTATTTTTGGTATAAATACCCACACCATTTTAGAAAAATCACAGTTTCTTTGTGCACTGGACAACGCAAACTTAAAAATGTCATCACGTAATTGTTTGAATTCTCCCGATGGTTTTTGTTATATTTGTGGGAAATTTGTGACGGTAAAACAACGAGCAAGCATAACAGACTTTGTGAAGAATGTTTACTTCATGTATTTTGGACTTACCATCAGCAACCAGGACAAACCTTGGACACCTCATAAAGTTTGTACTACATGTGTTCGAGAGCTTCGCAAGTGGTCAAAAGGACAGAAGAATTCTTTCAAGATTCAGTTACCGATGCAATGGAGAGAGCCTAAAGATCATGTTCAAGATTGTTACTTTTGCTGCTGTGACATCACTGGACATAACTCCAAAAATAAAAAAGAAATTATTTACCCAAACGTAGAATCAGTTACACACGTAGTTTTCCGCGATTCGGGAACTTTACAGTCCTCGCCAGCATATATACAAACTGAAGATTTAATTAGTGACACTGAAGAATCTGACCCTAATTTCAGTCAACGCGAAGATGAGCCTCAACTTTTTTCACAAGCAGAATTAAACGATTTAACAAGAGATTTAAATCTTCCTAAAGATGCGGCTGAGCTCCTCGGATCAAGATTACAAGAAAAAAACATGCTAGCTGCTGGTACATCATTCTCATGGTACCGCAACAGAGAAAAAGATTTTCTTCCGTTTTTTGCTGAAGATCAAGATTTAGTTTATTGTAAAGACATTCCTGGCCTGGTCAAAATGTTTGACATTGAATACGATCCTAAAGACTGGAGGTTGTTCATCGATTCTTCAAAAAGAAGTTTGAAAGCAGTCCTGCTCCATAATGGAAATACATACGCTTCACTACCAGTAGGACATTCTGTCCATTTAAAAGAATGTTATGAAAATATGGAAAAGCTTTTACATAATATAGCCTACGAACAGCACAGATGGATGGTATGCGGAGATTTGAAAGTTATAAGCATGCTGCTTGGTCAACAAGGTGGCTATACAAAATACCCGTGTTTTCTGTGTGAGTGGGACAGTCGGAATAAAGCACAGCATTGGACTAAAAAAGAATGGCCACCGAGAATTGAACTATCACCTGGAACAAAAAATGTACTTCGAAGAAGCTTAGTTCCCCGAGAAAAAGTTTTACTGCCTCCTTTACACATTAAGCTGGGTATGATTAAACAGTTTGTGAAAGCTTTAAATAAAGACGGAGAAGGTTTTAAATATCTGCGTACAATTTTCCCATCATTGTCAGATGCAAAACTAAAAGAAGGCATTTTTGTTGGTCCTGATATAAGAAAATTAATGAAGGATGAAAACTTCGATGAAAAACTTTCCCATATTGAGCTGGCAGCATGGAAATCTTTTAAGGAAGTTGTGAAAAATTTCTTAGGGAACAAAAAAAGCCCTGATTACAAAGACATTGTGGCCAAAATGATAACAAATTTTGGCTTGATGGGCTGTTCTATGACCATTAAGCTTCACTTCCTGAATTCGCACATTGACTATTTTCCGGAAAATTTAGGAGCCGTTAGCGAAGAACAGGGTGAAAGATTTCATCAGGACTTGAAGGACATGGAAAAGAGGTATCAGGGAAGATGGAATCCTAATATGTTAGCGGACTACTGTTGGCTTTTGAAGCGAGATGAGCCAAACCGGAAATTTAAGAGAAAATCACAAAACAGAAGCTTCGGAGAAAAAAGAACAAGGTTTCACAAGGATGATTAACGTGTTTACGAATTAAGCAACTTATTAATTAATTATATTGTACAAAAATTTATTATCATAACTAAGTATTTTTTAATAAATATTTTTTTATTGTAAAAAAATGTATTTTATTGCAATTTTGGTTCATGGTCAATAACTAAAAATCTGGACGTGATGAAGAAAAACTGATTACATATTTGTAATCAGCGTATCAAACTTAGTCAATATCAGTTATTAAACTGAAAAGGGGAATTCATGACCTAAAATTTGTAGGCCTGTGTAATCAATCACATAATAAAAACAATTAACAAACATACACAACACACATAAGACTACTTCTGGGCACGGTTTGAGGATAACACTTGCGTCCTCGTCCAGTGTTTTAATATAAGGCCATCAGTCCTATCCGCTACGGTTTTTAAGAGACTGTTGGCGCTGCCCCGTACCCGCTCCATCAGGGATGCGACCCGCTTTCGCACGATAGCATAGAAGTCATCAATACGTGCCTCTGCAAACATCCCTGATGCGCTGCAATGACGCGGCAGCCTCAACAGGGCCCTGTATGCGTTATTGTACTGGACTCGCAAGGCGCTGTAAGCCCTCTGCGTATAGTCAACCCATAAACTGCAAGTGTAAAAAGACTGGCAGTATGCCCTAAACAGCGTAGCCTTTACATCCTTTGAACACCTTGCAAATCTACGGATCAACATATTGCTTCTGACTGACAGCGCCCTGCGTTCCCTCTCCATGTCATTATTGTCGGTCTGTGTAGCAGTGACCCAGTGTCCCAGATATTTAAAAGAAGTAACCCATTCTAGAGCGGTCCCCGCAAGTGTGATGGGTGGTACAGCATAGTTATTTGTGCCAGCCTTGAACAGTAGACACTCGCTCTTCCTGGCATTATATCTAAGACCCTGGGCCTCCGCATATCGCTCACAAACCGACACCAATATTCTGAGAGCGCTGATCGATGGGGCCAACAGCACCATGTCATCGGCGTAACTTATGTTGTTGACAAATGTTCCGTCAATTGAACAACCTACCATAGCGCTGCTGAGCTCACGAATCAACCGATCTATATACAGACAGAAGAGTTTCGGTGAGGTCAGACCTCCCTGCCTGACCCCACACTCCAGTCTGTACGGATCAGATAGCGAGCCTGCCCACTTCACCATATTGGTTTGATGACCGTACCAATATTTAAACAACTCAACCAACTCACCTGGAAGCGTTGTCTCGTCATATAGCTTCTTCCATAAAACACTATAGGCCACCATATCGAAGGCTTTCGACGATTATAAATTTCATGTATTTTTCGAAAAAAAAACGAAAAAAACGGAAAAATATGAAAAGAACCGAAAACTTCATGTTTGTTTTTTTCAAATGCGTACTTTTTTTGGAACGAAGTTCCTTATCGCGCGTTGTGAAAGGGGGCTAGACGGAAAAAATTCTCACGAAAAATTGTACCGACACTTTTACTGTCAAAATATAAATCCAAGATGGCGGCTGCAAGAAATTATCAACTTTTTCGTCATGGGTGTCGTTTTCATGGTTTTCGAGGGTGTTGAAACCGATGGTACTGTCAAAATATAAATCCAAGATGGCGGCTGCAAGAAATTATCAAATTTTTCGTCATGAGTGTCGTTTTCATGGTTTTCGAGGGTGTTGAAACCGATGGTACTGTCAAAATATAAATCCGAAATGGCGGCTGCAAGAAATTATCAAATTTTCCGTCATGGGTGTCGTTTTCATGGTTTTCGAGGGTGTTGAAACCGATGGTACTGTCAAAATATAAATCCAAGATGGCGGCTGCAAAAAATTATCAACTTTTTCGTCATGGGTGTCGTTTTCATGGTTTTCGAGGGTGTTGAAACCGATAGTACTGTCAAAATGTAAATCCAAGATGGCGGCTGCAAGAAATTATCAAATTTTTCGTCATGGGTGTCGTTTTCATGGTTTTCAAGGGTGTTGAAACCGATAGTACTGTCAAAATGTAAATCCAAGATGGCGGCTGCAAGAAATTATTAAATTTTCCGTCATGGGTGTCGTTTTCATGGTTTTCGAGGGTGTTGAAACCGATAGTACTGTCAAAATATAAATCCAAGATGGCGGCTGCAAGAAATTATCAAATTTTTCGTCATGGGTGTCGTTTTCATGGTTTTCGAGGGTGTTGAAACCGATAGTACTGTCAAAATATAAATCCAAGATGGCGGCTGCAAAAAAAAAAAAAATTTCGTCATGGGTGTCGTTTTCATGGTTTTCGAGGGTGTTGAAACCGATAGTACTGTCAAAATATAAATCCAAGATGGCGGCTGCAAGAAATTATCAAATTTTCCGTCATGGGTGTCGTCTTCATGGTTTTCGAGGGTGTTGAAACCGCTAGTACTGTCAAAATATAAATCCAAGATGGCGGCTGCAAGAAATTATCAAATTTTCCGTCATGGGTGTCGTTTTCATGGTTTTCGAGGGTGTTGAAACCGATGGTACTGTCAAAATATAAATCCAAGATGGCGGCAGCAAGAAATTATAAAATTTTTCGTCATGGGTGTCATTTCCATGGTTTTCGAGGGTGTTGAAGCCGATAGTTCTGTCAAAATGTGAATCCAAGATGGCGACTGCAAGAAATTATCAACTTTTTCGATATGGGTGTCGTTTTCATGGTTTTCGAGGGTGTTGAAGCCGACAGTTCTGTCAAAATGTGAATCCAAGATGGCGGCTGCAAGAAATTATCAACTGTTTCGATATGGGTGTCGTTTTCATGGTTTTCGAGGGTGTTGAAACCGATAGTACTGTCAAAATGTGAATCCAAGATGGCGGCTGCAAGAAATTATCAACTGTTTCGATATGGGTGTCGTTTTCATGGTTTTCGAGGGTGTTGAAACCGATAGTACTGTCAAAATGTAAATCCAAGATGGCGGCTGCAAAAAATTATCAACTTTTTCGTCATGGGTGTCGTTTTCATGGTTTTCGAGGGTGTTGAAACCGATAGTACTGTCAAAATGTAAATCCAAGATGGCGGCTGCAAGAAATTGTTAACTTTTCCGTCATGGGTGTCGTTTTCATGGTTTTCGAGGGTGTTGAAACCGATAGTACTGTCAAAATATAAATCCAAGATGGCGGCTGCAAGAAATTATTAACTTTTCCGTCATGGGTGTCGTTTTCATGGTTTTCGAGGGTGTTGAAACCGATAGTACTGTCAAAATATAAATCCAAGATGGCGGCCGCAAGAAATTATCAAATTTTTCGTCATGGGTGTCGTTTTCATGGTTTTCAAGGGTGTTGAAACCGATAGTACTGTCAAAATGTAAATCCAAGATGGCGGCTGCAAGAAATTATTAAATTTTCCGTCATGGGTGTCGTTTTCATGGTTTTCGAGGGTGTTGAAACCGATAGTACTGTCAAAATATAAATCCAAGATGGCGGCTGCAAAAAAAAAAAATTTTTCGTCATGAGTGTCGTTTTCATGGTTTTCGAGGGTGTTGAAACCGCTAGTACTGTCAAAATATAAATCCAAGATGGCGGCTGCAAGAAATTATCAAATTTTCCGTCATGGGTGTCGTTTTTATGGTTTTCGAGGGTGTTGAAACCGCTAGTACTGTCAAAATATAAATCCAAGATGGCGGCTGCAAGAAATTATCAAATTTTCCGTCATGGGTGTCGTTTTCATAGTTTTCGAGGGTGTTGAAACCGATAGTACTGTCAAAATATAAATCCAAGATGGCGGCTGCAAGAAATTATCAAATTTTCCGTCATGGGTGTCTTTTCCATGGTTTTCGAGGTTGTTGAAGTCGATAGTGCTGTCAAAATGTAAATCTAAGATGGCGGCTGTCAGAAATTATCAACTTTTTCGTCATGAGTGTCGTTTTCATGGTTTCGAAGATGTTGAAATAGTGCTGTCAAAATGTACATAAAATAGGATAGTATTTTTTAGTTATCTTGTATTGGCTAGACAGAAAAAAATCTCACGAAAAGTTGTAACGATACTTTTTGCTATAGTAAGCTATTGTAAGCCGTGCGGCGTGCGCATGTTTCTCTGTCTGTCTCTCTCTCTCTCTCTCTTATAGAAAGCAAGCCAGAACGGAACTTCGTTCCATCCGGGTGTCCCTTGACACCTCAGTAGTTTTTTTTTAATTAATGTAAACTAGGGCTTGACTGCGGTCCTACCTGATGGTAAGCAGTGACGCAATCTGATGGTGAGGCGCACTAGTTTATGAGGCTTATGTCCAACAGTGGACACAAGTCATTATAACGCCTAAATGGCGATACTTGGGGGAGGCTTATGTCCAACAGTGGGCATCAGTCATTATAACGCCTAAATGGTGAAACTTGGGGGAAGCTTATGTCCAACAGTGGGCATCGATCATTATAGCGCCTAAATGGCGACACTTGGGGAGTCTTATGCCCAACTGTGGGCATAGGTCATTATAGTACGGGGAGGCCTATGTCCAACAGTGGGCATCAATCATTATAACGCCTACGTGGTGACACTAGGGGGAGGCTTATGCCCAACAGTGGGCATAGATCATTATCGCGAGGAGGCATATGTCCAACTGTGGGCATCAATTATTATAACGCCTACGTGGTGACACTAGGGGGAGGCTTATGCCCAACAGTGGGCATAGGTCATTATCGCAAGAGGAGGCCTATGTCCAACAGTTGGCATCAATTATTATAGCGCCTACGTGGTGACACTTGGGGGAGGCTTATGCCCAACAGTGGGCAAAGGTCATTATCGCGAGAGGAAGCCTATGTCCAACAGTGGGCATCAATTATTATAACGCCTACGTGGTGACACTAGGGGGAGGCTTATGCCCAACAGTGGGCATAGGTCATTATCGCAAGAGGAGGCCTATGTTCAACAGTGGGCATCAATTATTATAACGCCTACGTGGTGACACTTGGGGGAGGCTTATGCCCAACAGTGGGCATAGGTCATTATCGCGAGGAGGCATATGACCAATAGTGGGCATCAATTATTATAACGCCTACGTGGTGACACTTGGGGGAGGCTTATGCCCAACAGTGGGCAAAGGTCACTATCGCGAGAGGAGGCATATGTCCAACAGTGGGCATCGATTATTATAACACCTACGTGGTGACACTTGGGGGAGGCTTATGCCCAACAGTGAGCAAAGGTCATTATCGCGAGAGGAGGCCTATGTCCAACAGTGGGCATCAATTATTATAACGCCTATGTGGTGACACTTGGGGGACGCTTATGCCCAACAGTGGGCAAAGGTCATTATCGCGAGAGGAGGCCTATGTCCAACAGTGGGCATCAATTATTATAACGCCTACGTGGTGACACTAGGGGGGAGGCTTATGCCCAACAGTGGGCATGGGTCATTATAGTGAGGGGGAGGCTTATGTCCAACAGCGGGCATAGGTCATTATAGCGAGGGGAGACTTATGTCCAACTATGGGCATCAGTATTTTAGCGCCTAATGGCGACACTCGGGGGAGGCTTGCGTCCAACAGTGGGCATGAGTCATTATAGCGAGGGGGAGGCCTACGTCCAACAGTGGACAGCAGTCATTAAAGCCCTAAATGGCGATACTTGAGAGAGGCTTGTGTCCAACAGTGGGCACCGATCATTATGGTGACACTTGGGGGAGGCTTGTGGGAGCTCGATTCTGATCAAGCTGACGACAGTGAAATCGAGATTTTGGCTGAGGAAAGCTAGATCATTTGTATAGTGGGTGAAAATGTACCACTCGTACTGTGGGGAGTGGACTGTATAATTGTTCAATAAAACACTTCGAAGCTCAGTTCAATAATTACCAATTTAATTCACTATTTACAAGTTCAGTCTTTTAATCACTTAGTCTATAATTCACAAAAGTTCACGAAAGTTCACATACAATACACAATAAAGTCTATAACACAAAGTACATAACACAATAGAGCACATAACACGAGACAGTACATAAAAAAATAGAGTACATAACACAAATAGAGCACATAAGACAGTACACAAGAGATTGGAGAGAACTTACTACTTTTCACTTATTACTTCTTGATCTGGATCCGACGAACTGTACTGTACCGAGCCTTTTGCCCATATTTATATCCGTGCACATGGGTGCAGGTAGTGGCGGGGGCGATCCTTAATTTTCCCAATTTTTCCTATTTCCTCCAATCTCTTCTCTTGTGCTCGGTCGAGTCCTCGTTCCTGACCCGAACTGGTTCTGACCTGTCGCGACCTGCTCGCGGCACACGTTAGTGCTCGGCGAGCGGCGCCACTTTACTCATTGGTTTGTACGTTATCTTTCCGTGTTATCTTACATAACTCGGCGTCCGTTACATTTCTCCCCCCGGCGTAGCTCGCGAAGCCTCCTCTCTTCTTACCAGGACGACGAGTTTTCTTGTAGGGCGCCGAAACGTCCCCGTCTTGGTTCGCACCTCTGCGACTCTGATGCCGCCGTCTGGTCCGCGGTGCGTCTTTTCTATGACTCCCATTGGCCAGACGTTTCTGGGCAAAGTCCCGTCGACCACTAGGACAATGTCGCCTTCTTGGAGCGGCCGGGCGTTGTTTGTCGGTTCGCCTCGTGGTACCAGCAGTGGTAAGTATTCTTTTAGCCAGCGTCGCCAGAACTGGTCGGCGAGCGCCTGACTAGCCCGCCACGTTCGGCGGTCCGCTTCGTCACATGGCCCCGTAGTCGGCAGGCCAGTTGAGGACTCCAACAGGAAATGGTTCGGGGTGAGGGCCTCTGGATCTTCTGGATTCACGCTGACGTGCGTCAAGGGGCGTGCGTTGACGGCGAACTCCGCTTCAGTCATCAGCGTGCTGAGCACCTCTTCTGGTGGCGCCTTCTCGTTCAAGGTCACGCTGAGCGCCGACTTCACCGTCCGCACCATCCGCTCCCATGCTCCTCCTTGGTTCGGGGCGCCAGGTGGTATGAAGCGCCACTCCATCCGGTTTGTTAACCCCACATCTTTCAGGGCTGGCAGCCATTCCTGGTATGCTGCTCGCAGCTCGTGGTCAGCTCCTCTGAAATTGGTTCCGTTGTCGGAATACATTACTTGCGGCCATCCTCTTCGTGCCGCCATGCGTCTCAGCGCCATTATGGCCGAGTCTGTCGATAGCGATGCCACAAGCTCTAAATGTACCGCTCGGCAGGTCAGGCACGTAAATAGTGCACCCCATCTCTTCTCCCGCCGGCGCCCCACCTTGACCATCATTGGTCCGAAATAGTCCACCCCGCAATTGGAAAACGGGCGGTGGAACGGGTCCATGCGGGCACGCGGCAGGTCTCCGGTGGCCGGCGTCTGTGGCATGGATTTTCGTCGTTTACAAAACGCACAGTTCTTCTCGACCGCGCGGACTGTCGGTCGCAGATGAATGACCCAGTATTTCTGTCTTAGGTCGTTGGTCACGCGTTCACGATTGGCGTGACCGGCAGCGCAGTGTTCTCGCAGCACGAGGAGCTTCGTAATCTGATGTCGACCGTCTAGGATGATGGGCCTCTTCGTTTCGTTCGGTGCTGTCGCTGCTTGGATTCGACCTCGCACTCGCAGTAGTCCATCTTCGTATATAGGGTCGAGCTTGTACAGTCTGCTCGTTTTGGGAATCGTGCGAGCTGACTGCATCCTCTTGATCTCTTCTCGAAAGCTCTCTTCCTGTACTCGCTGGAGAAGCTCTTTCTCGGCGCGCTGTATGTGTCGGTGCTCCAGTCCTCTTGCTGTGCGCCGACATATGTCGATGAAGGCGAGCACTCTTGCTGTGGCTCTTACCAGGGTCTCGTACTTTGAGAAGCGGGCAGGATCGGGTAGCCAGCTCTCGTTCGTTTTGCCTTCTTGTGTATGCAAAACTTCTTCCTCTCTTTCATCTTCTTCTTCAGCCTTACTGGGCCACTGCTCCTCAGGATCGTGTAGGAAGCTGGGCCCTTGGAACCAGCGGTCGGTCGCGCTGATCGGCGTATTGTTGAGACGGGTGGCGTCGTCGGCTGTGTTCTCTTTGGTTGGCAGCCAACGCCACTCTTCCTTCTTCGTCAGTTCGGCAATCTCTCCCAGCCGGTTCGCTACAAAGGGAGTGTAGCGTCGCCCCTCGTTCTGGATCCAGTGGACGACGGTGGAAGAGTCTGTCCAGTACACAGTCCGGCTGACCTTGATTCGATGTTCTCTTCTTATATGGTCAGCAAGTCTCGCTCCAATTACTGCTGCTTGGAGTTCCAATCGAGGGATGGTTTGGGCTCGTCGTGGCGCCACCTTTGCTTTGGCCGCCACCATTACGACTGTCACCTTTTCGTCGTAATCCTCCACCCTCCAGTAGGCCACGGTCGCGTACGCTTGTTCGCTTGCGTCGCAAAACACGTGGAGTTCGATGCTTTTGTATTCCCCCGCCATGTAACTTCTTGGCAGGCGGAGTTGGGCGATCTCGTCGAGTCGGGCGAGCCAATTTGAGAACTGTTCATTTTCCTTCTCTGGAATTTTCTCGTCCCACGTGATCGTGAGGCGCCACAAACTCTGTAGTATGATCTTCGCTCGGATGGTGAAGTGACTTAGTAGTCCAAGAGGGTCATAAACTGACATGACCGCACTGAGTGCTTCACGCTTGGTCGGAGCTCGCTGCTGTCGTCTTACTTCGGCTGGGACCCGGTTCATTGATGTGTTGAACCCCAGCTCGTCCTTTTCGTGATTCCAGTACAGCCCGAGTATCTTATTCTCAGGCTTGTCTCCCCCCAGTTGTGTGGGCGTCGTGGCGTGCAACTCTTGGGGTATATCTCGTAGCACCGTCTTACTGTTGGCGCTCCACCCCCGCAGTGTGAATCCCGCTACTGCATGCACCTTGTTTATTTCGTCTATCGCTTGGCGAGCTTCAGTTTCATCGTCGTAACTCGTCACCAAGTCATCCATATAGTGACTTTCCTTTATCGCTTCTAAGGCTCGCGGGTACTGTTGCCCGTGTATGTCCGCATTGTGGTTTCGAACATAATGGGCCATGAATGGTGAACTGGCCGCGCCGAATATCATGCTTGTCATCTTGTAGTGGCGCGGCGGGCTCGTTCTGTCGCAGCCTCGCCATAAGAACTGCTGTGCTGGTTGATCTTCGTTTCTGATCTTTATACGCAGGAACATCTCTTGAATGTCAGCCGTGACCGCTATCGCCCTTTCCCGGAAACGGAATATTATTCCCGGGAGCGACAGCAACAGGTCAGGCCCCTCTAGTAGTTTGTCGTTCAGGCACAAACCATGACTTCTCGCTGCTGCGTCAAATACCAATCGTTGTTTGCCGGGCTTGTTTGGATTCTGCACGGCAAAGTGAGGCAGGAACCATGAGACGGCGCTTGCCTGTTCTGATCCGTCGCACGGTGCTGCGTACCCTTTTTCAAATAAGTTTTCCATCTGGGCACTATACTGCTGGGCGAACTCTGGTGAGGTGTCCATTTTCTGCTCTATTTTGTGGAGGCGTCGAAGGGCCGCATTGTAGCTGGGCGGCATAGTGACGTCGTCCTCCCGCCATGGCAATCCGACTTCATAGCCACTGTTCGTTCTTCTTATGGTTCTCGTGACTATGTCCATGGCGCGCTGGTCGGAGTCGTTCACCCGCGGTTCTCGCGAGACCCCTATTGCTTCAAGTCTGAAGTGTGCTTCCACCTGTTCATGAAGCTGTTGATCCTGTTGACGGTCTTGCTGCTGTCGTTCGGTCTCGAAGATATGCAGCACGTTGTTTTCTTCCACGACGACTCTTCGTGGTGCGGTCCCGTGTATCACCCAGCCCAGCCGCGTTAGGGATGCAGCGGGTTGGTTGGGACTACCGACGCGTAGCTCTCTTGACACGATGCACTCCCAGTGGTCTGTCCCCACTAGAAGCCCTGGTCGCGTGGCTCCGTAACATACCTCCTCCTTGGGAAGGTCACGAAGGTGTTCATATTCCAGCAGTGTGTCTGGGATTGACTGCTGATGTAACTTCAGGCCCTTCATGGTTCTGGCCCGAAGTTTATGTGGAGCGCTGTCCTTACCGACGCCCCTTACTTTCAGTTGTACCACCCTACTACCCCGTTCTTGCGATGACATATTGACCCCATGGATATGTAGTGGTTGTGGTGTCCCCTCTGCCCCGATGCTCGTAGCCAGGTCTTCGTCTATGAGGGTGATGGTGGCTCCCTCATCGAAGAGCGCGTGCGTTCTCACCTCCCCCCGTGGACCGGCGATGATGACTGGGCACATCTTGAGAAGGACGGTTCTGGCGTCGGCGGTTGTTCGGGAGGCCACCGACATGACTGTGCCTTCGTTGGTCTGCTGCTGGTCTGATTCCGCTGGAGCTGTAGTCTTCTCATCAGGCGATTTCCGTTCTTGATGCAGTGTGGCGTGGTGCGGTCGACGGCATTGGTTCACCCCGCACAGCTTCTCCTGACATACGGCACGCCTGTGCTTCTTGCGGGCGCACCTGAAGCATATTTTGTTCTCTTTGACAAACTCCCAACGTTGGTCTATCGACAGCGCCTTATATTTGGGGCACTGTGTCAGCTCATGCTTCTGTTTGCAGCACGGACAACGGGCTTCTGCTTGTTCATTCTGATCGGTCGTAGTATATATGGTGGTGGCTTTCTTCTTAGTCATTGCAGCAGGCCTTGGTTCCCTTTTCATAGTTGCGGACGCGCTGCTTGTTGACGGGGCGTAAGTGTAGCGTAACGCCCTGTCTGCCTCACGCATCAGGAAACGTGATAGTAGAACTATCTCTGGCTCTGCTGTCCCTTCGTTGTCTGAAGCGAAGTCGCACCATCTCGATTTTATGTGCGGGCTCAGCTTGTCTAATATTTCTCTCGTTAGTAGAGGGTTGTACAGATAACCTCTACGGTCGATAGTCTTCAATACGCAGATCGTGTTTTGAATCTTGATCGCGAAACTATTTAGATCACTCGCTGACGTACCTGGTCTAGGCATTTTTCTTAGTTCGTCTAGTGCCTTATCTATAATTACTTCAGGTCGTCCGAAGCACTGCTCCAGAGTTTTCATGATTGCCTCCGGATCGGTAGCAGTGTGTAATAATGCAGACACTGCATCTCTTGCTTCTCCTTTAAGGCAGCTTCGCAGGCGCTGCAGGTTCTCCGCTGATGACACGCCATACATACTTGTTGTGTCTTGATATGCCGCCTTGAACGGCAGCCATTTGCTCACGGCACCCGAGAAGTTGGGTAGGTCGGTGTGCCGGAGTCGCGGCCTGGCCATCTTCTCCAAGGTCGCAGCCAGTTGCTCGATGTTGTTCTTGCTTCTCGTTGGCGTCGGCGATCTCGCTCTTGAGGTTTCGAAACGCAGCTGTTTCTCTTCTCTGCTGTCCATGCGTCCCCCAACCTCCCCCCGTGTGATGGGTGGGTTGGTGCGCAGCCATTGGTCGACCTTCTGGTGCTGCTATTCGGCCTGGAGAGGTTCATCATGGATGCTCTCTTCATCTTGTATTACCGAGACATCCACCGCTAACCTTTTCTTGATCAATTCTGCCTCCAGACTCAGCTCCTTTCTTTGTAGGTCGGCCAGCTTCTCTGCAGCCTCAAGTTCAGCTAGCCGTAGCCTCGTAGTGATGCTCGTTGTAGACCTCACTGATCGGGGCGGCGATCTAGCTAGGCGCCGCTCCGATGGTCCTGCTGTTTCAGTGGTGCCAGCAGGCCCGATCACGCTCTCCAGCTGTGGTGATGCTGGCGGATCGATTGACAGTCGTCGGGTTCTCTCCAATTGTATGCGTTCAGCTTCACGGCGACGCATCACGGTCAATTCGTCTCGACGGTCTTGTGCGCGCTTTTGTTCTTCTAGTTCAGCTAGGTCGCTTTGACTTCTAGTTACGACCATTTTTGCACTGGTTATATTTATTTAGCACTGGTTATACTGGCTCTAAGTACTTTGTTCTAGTACTCAAAAAACACTGGCTCTATTTACTTGACAACACTGGCTCTAAAGTACTTTGTTCTAGTACTCAAAACACTGGCTCTATTTACTTAGCAAACACTGACTCTAAGTACTTCGTTCTAGTACTTAAAGCACTGGTTTCATTTACTTAATAATCATTGACTTTAAGTGCTTCGTTCTAGTACTTAAAGGCACTGGTTCTTGTTGAACACTAATTCTAGGTACTGGTTCTAGTACGCAAGCACTGAATTTAATACTTTTCCGAACACTGAGTCTAAAGTACTAACTCTTAGTACGCACACTGATTCTAGTACTTTTCCAAACACTGAGTCTAAAGTACTAACTCTTAGTACGCAACACTGATTCTAGTACTTTTCCAAACACTGAGTCTAAAGTACTAACTCTTAGTACGCAACACTGATTCTAGTACTTTTCCAAATGCTGAGACACTGATTCTACTATGAAAACACTATGACACTGATTCTAAACCCCTTGATCCGGCTCGATTGGACCAGAAACTGTGGGGAGTGGACTGTATAATTGTTCAATAAAACACACTTCGAAGCTCAGTTCAATAATTACCAATTTAATTCACTATTTACAAGTTCAGTCTTTTAATCACTTAGTCTATAATTCACAAAAGTTCACGAAAGTTCACATACAATACACAATAAAGTCTATAACACAAAGTACATAACACAATAGAGCACATAACACGAGACAGTACATAAAAAAATAGAGTACATAACACAAATAGAGCACATAAGACAGTACACAAGAGATTGGAGAGAACTTACTACTTTTCACTTATTACTTCTTGATCTGGATCCGACGAACTGTACTGTACCGAGCCTTTTGCCCATATTTATATCCGTGCACATGGGTGCAGGTAGTGGCGGGGGCGATCCTTAATTTTCCCAATTTTTCCTATTTCCTCCAATCTCTTCTCTTGTGCTCGGTCGAGTCCTCGTTCCTGACCCGAACTGGTTCTGACCTGTCGCGACCTGCTCGCGGCACACGTTAGTGCTCGGCGAGCGGCGCCACTTTACTCATTGGTTTGTACGTTATCTTTCCGTGTTATCTTACATAACTCGGCGTCCGTTACACGTACATTTTAGCCCACTATAAATATATTTCAATTTCAATAAAATTCGTTTTTTTTTCCATTTTTCATGAAATTAACCGAAATAATGAATAAAACATTCGAAAGATTTCTATTTTGTTCCGAAACGTTTTTTTTCGCAAAATTTCAATGCAACATGTGAAAAAAACCACAATTTGTTTTTTTCATTGAAAGAAACAATCGTTTCTTTCGGGAATTTTCAACGCTACGCAGCAGTCAATAGCTCAACCACTGCGCCAACCGGATTAAAGGTAAATTATTTATTCTGCACTTCTTAATGGCAATCAGTTCAGTAGTTAAGATGTGAAAGCCAAACTAACAAATAAATCACTTGTGCATTTACAAGTATAATAATAATAAGTATTTACCTTGTAAAGTGCACTAGTATAATTTTTGATTACTTGATTCTTGCATTCAATTTTTTTTATTATGTTTCCATAAGACACCTTTTCTTTCAAATTTGCAAACACAGAGGAATCTCCGTCACCAATAGAGCTCAAATAGCGTAGTTGATGTATTTCTTCACTCTTTTGAAAGCCTTCCACAATAATTTGTGATTCCATGCCTGTTGACGGTCCAGTAAAATTTTTGCAACAATTATGTGGTTTCATATCAACATTTCTTTTATCATAATATTGACATGTATAACAATATTTATTTCGAACACCAAGAAATAGACATTTCTTAGTTTGGTTTAGGCGCATTAGGGCTAATTCTCATTTTGGCAACCGACTCCCAAATGGACTACTTCTCATTATGGCCACTTCTCATTTTGGCTACTTCTGATTAGGGCTACTTCTCACATGGGCTACTTCTCACTTGGGCTACTTCTCACTTGGGCTACTTCTCATTAGGGCTATTACTCATTAGGGCTATTACTCATTAGGGCTACTTCTCATTAGGGCTACTTCTCAAAATTTGGGAATATTTATTGAAATAAGTACTTTCTTTATGTATATAAACATGTTTATTCATTCATAAGAGATCAATTCTATTATTTTAAGAATGTAAGTATACAATATTTCTTTCTTCTTCTTGTAATTACTTTAGTCTGGTTTAAAATAACATTTATTAGTTTATAATTTGAAAATTTGAAAATTGTGCAACAGAGCGTCGTTACCTCTTTAATTTTTCACAAACACAAGTTCTTCTTCCATCTTTTCGAATAATAAACAAGAATAATTGAGACAATTCACCGTTTTACGATCGATCAAAAAATAAAATTAAGACACCCACATTTTCGATAACAAAAATTACTTAGTACCCACATTTTAATCTTAGTCAAGAATGTAACTTTTTATTTTTTAATAATGCATTAATAATGACAATTATTACTCTCGTCTATCTAGAACTAGTGAATTATCAAATACAATGATTTCCTGGTGTATATACTTTATTATCTATAACTTATATTTATTGTGGACGTATAAGATGGATGGCAGTATTGTGCCTTTACTAGAAAATCGGGGAGGATATAACAGATGGCGCTACGTTGTACTACGCGCCGTCATATTGATTTGTGTATGTTATAAATAAATAAATATTATTTTAAACCAGAATAAAGTAATAACTGGGTGTAATTTATCTATAATATGTATGTATTTAGAAATATTAAGTATGTTTATCAGTTGTCTAGTACCCATAACACAAGCTCTGCTTAGCTTGGGACTAGACGGCGTTGTGTGATAGTTGTGAAAAAAAAAAAAATTACAAGAAGAAGAAAGAAATATTGTATACTTACCTATTACATTGGTTCAATTAATGTTGATTTATTCTTAAAATAATGTAATTGATCTCTTATGAATGAATTAACATGTTTATATAGGTACATAAAGACAGTACTTATTTCAATAAACATTCCCAAAATTTTGAGAAGTAGCCCTTATGAGTAATAGCCCTAATGAGAAGTAGCCCAAGTGAGAAGTAGCCCATGTGAGAAGTAGCCCTAATCAGAAGTAGCCAAAATGAGAAGTGGCCATAATGAGAAGTAGTCCATTTGGGAGTCGGTTGCCAAAATGAGAATTAGCCCTAATGCGCCTAAACCCTTAGTTTCTTTCCCAATAATGCAGGCCTGGAAGTGAAAAACAACTCTTGAAAATATTGCACAAATTGATTGCATTCAATGCCATAATAGAAAATAACAAAATTAAACATTAGATAATTGTTGGTTGTGTTACATTGTTTTAACAATAAATACAATTTATATTTAATAATAATTATCTTACCATGCCAGATGATGAATCAAAGTTATGCCCGTATGATCTCTTCAACCATCCTCCATCCACATACACAGTAATAAATGGAACAATGTCTGAAGACACATGACCTTTTTCAATAGCAATTGTTCTTTCTTGTTCACCAGCTGTCTCAATTTCCTCTGTCAAATGTTCTAACCAAACATTGCCTAATTTTTTTCAACACGCCGAAATTTATTAGGTGACATTGTTGGAATATCCATTAGACTTGTTATATGAGCTGCTTGAGTGTAGTAGCTACCAGAAGTCACAGTAGCCCACACAAATGCAGTATTTACTTTGTCTTTGCTCTCTGTGCAGTGTTCCCATGCTTTACCACACATACTGCACTTGAATGTTAATGCACTTCGAAATCCATCACGTCTTTCACTGACAAATTCTATTTGTGAAGATTCACAGATATTTCGGTGTCTTTCCATAAGGAAGGCCCACTCAATAACATGTCTAAGGTCCACAATACGATACCCAGATATTCCAGATAAACATGTATTTGGAACAGTTTCCACAGTCAACTGAAAAGACTCGATTTCAGGATCTGCTTGTGGCCAATTTATGTCTACCACAGGTTCCACCACAGATTCAGCCGTCACTCTGCTAGTACTAGGAACACTGTAGGTGGCCTCTAAGTGAACTTTCGGTTTCACACGCGCATATGTTCTGGGTTGTGTATTCTGGGCACTGAAAGAAAGAAATAAATTATTATGTAATGCCACAACATGTACTTACTTTTATGATCATTGATCAGCGATCACAATAAATAATGATTATTTGATACATACACAGAATTATCAGGGATAATTTGTTCATTCGCTAACTTTTTCTTTATTTCTTCAGATCTCCAAATTTTCACGCGGCTGTAATACGATACAGATATAAATTTTAGTGAACAGTAAAAAAATACAACCATTGTAACGACGGCCATTTTGCTTTGAAAACTGGGAGATTGAGAATTTTACAATGAAGCTGGACACAATCCGAGTTATAATTTACATGTATACTAACTTGTCGTCACCATGTATTCGTTTCAATGCGCTTTTCGATTGTTTAGACGATTTACGGACGCCTGAATATCCGTGGCATCGATACTCTAGTTTTCTCGTAGAACCAGACATAGTAAGCTTCTAGACGTAAACCGAATCTGAAATACACAAAAACAAATGATATACAAGACAATAGTTACTTTTATAAACTCGGAATTCGAATAAAATTGAATGTAATCATAGAACTTATCCAGATCAGATCGCTTCGAAATGCAGTTGCAGTTGGTTGTAGAGGTTTGCACCGGAGCAGTGAGTACCGGAGAATCACCGGAGATTTACCGGTAAAAGTACTCGATTGAAATAATCGGTAATTCACCGATTGATCTCCGGTCATCGTCGCATCTTATTTTTTTTTATAAAATAAATTTACACAAAATAAAAGACACATTCAACAATTAATTAAATAAATAAATTGGCTGCTAAAGATGCTGTAAAGGCAGAAATAAATAATATTTTCCGGATCCGAAGCATATCTCAAAGCGCAGAAGAAATAGCCACGTCAAGTGAAAATAGTACAAGAGAAACTGGTCGCCCAGATTTGCTTGGATTTCTAAAAAGAAACACCAGTAATGCAGACATGACATCCGCTTCGGCAATGAATTTATTCAAAATGAACTGTGTTTCCGACAGTATCCTGAAAAAAGCCACAATTGGGATGAAGTTGTGCAATTCTTGATATTCAATAAACATATAATAGTCTAGTCAAATTAGGTCATTTTTTAATAAAGATTGGATTAAATTCTCTGGAGAGGCAAAAACGTTTCTGATGGTATTGTATGAGTGAAAAATAGAGTATAAAAAATAAAAATCATTTGGCACCCCTACGGAAGGGGGTGAAAACTGTTTATTGCTCATAACTAACCAGAGAATATAGGTGTACTCACCATTTTTTTTTTATAGGTATATTAAACCTCAATCTACATTAGTGCATTTTAATTATTTTAATTAGACCAACGCAGCATTAGAAAAAAATAAAAATGTTTTTTTTGGCCATTGCGGCATTGGGGAAAATTGTGTAGTTTTGTAAACTGAGGAAAGTGTTATACATTTCGACCTAAGTACATGATTGATTTTGCACCCCAGTGCGACGTATGGAAATTAGTTTTTCACGTTTTTTTGCCTCTGTACTTCGGGGGAAATTTAAGTAGTTTTGAAAAAATCACAATTACATTAATTTGGTTTCCTTTATATTTGCACCCTATAAAAAATTAGCATTTTTTTAAGGAACATACGTTTTTCTAGTGTTGTCTTAATTACCAAAGAACTATTACGCCATGGAAGTGACAAGCGCGCGACACGGAATAATAAACTGACAAGAAGAGATAAGCGTAGTCATTACTTAGGAGTGTTGTGGGATGTATTTTACGAGGAAGGAATACTTTCTGATTGTAAATGCTCTGTTAGTAAGTGTTAGTAAAGAAACCTAATTTTGTTTTTATATAAAAAAAAAAAAACAGTTAAAAAAACCGTCCATTTATCTTCTATACATACATATAAATAAAATTGGAGTATCTGTTTGTAATATTGAAGTAACTGCTTTTTACTACATGCATATGAATATATCTGTACCTCAGAGGTAAACAATAGTAAGTGCCAAAAAGTAAATTTTACAGGAGAGGCAAAAACGCGCGGAAATAAAGTTTGAATGTATTTTTGACATAGTTGCTTTAAAGATGTTGAAACAAACTCAATTGTATTTTTTATAATTATTAGATGGAATTATTGTGTATTACACATAATTACAATAAAGTTTAGAACAACATTAAGTGCGCGTAAAGCTGACGTGTAAACAATTTTATCATCATTTTAAGTCCCATACTCGATATGTTTTTGTCTTAAATGATTGGATATTTCTCTTCCTAGATGTCGTAGGACTTGATCCCCTATACCATTACGTAGAACTGGTTCTTACGATTTTAACAGTGCAAAAAAATATATTTTCAAAAAAGTGGAGTTACTATTGTTTACCTCTGAGGTACAGATATATACGGTACATAGAGTTTGACTATCGAAAGAAGATAACGAATTATTAATCAAACGTTATGTATGGCAGCATTTAAAAAAATTAAGAATTGTCAAAATTGTTTTCCTGCATCTTATTATACTCATTTTGCTTAAAATAGTGCCATAAACAATCACTAGTTCGATGGAAAGGCTACTATTTAATATAATGAACAAATTTAAAGACGCAAAAAGTCAATTCAATTAAAAACATGCAGATAAAATGCGACGGTTGGATACAATAATATCATTTCTAGGTTAGTTTTTTAATTACTATTATAAAAACTTGATACTTTTTGACTATTTAATAATTGTAATATTACTCACACGGTGTATTATACTTTGCAGGAGGTTTCGACAATGAGTAGACGAAACTCCTAATAACGAAAACAGTAAAGGACATGGAAAGTTGTATATTTCGTATGCGCGCTATCTAGCAAAGTAGCGGCGGACATTTGAAACAAATTAATAATAGAAATCGATAACACACAATTTGTTTTATTCAAATTTAAAGATTCCAGGGAAGTGTTTATTGAAAGACCCACTGGCTCCACAAATGATTGGACCTGTGCTTTGTATAACATTCGATGTTGTCCTGGTATGATTATATCTATGACAATATTTTGTATGTTCATAAAAATAAAAACATGTTTAAAAAATACAGTGATATTCATAACGTTAATACTAGGAACAAACACAAGTTAGTGGTTCCTGCAACCAGGCTCAAAAAAATAGGACGCTCATTTAGATGCCAAAGTATACATTTTTATAATAAGCTTCCCAGTCCTATTCAAGAACTTAGCATTAATAAATTCAAAACATTTGTAAAGCGAAAACTTTGCCAAAAGGCTTTTTATACTGTAAAAGAGTATCTCGAGGATAAAACGGCTTGGGATTGACCTGCTCCAATACCTACTCACTATAATTGTTATCATTTGAATGTTTTTTTTGTTTTAACTGCCTTTTTTTTATTGACGATTGTTGTTGTTTTACAATTATGATTTTGTATATATATATATATTATTATTTTTTTACAATTATGACATGTTTATTTTTACTATTTGACTGAATTTTTATTTATATACTTTTTTTTACAATTTGCAATATTTACACTTTTGTAAATTTTATTATTGTGAATGTGAGAACTAAGTGGATTACTCTTTCCTTTTCTTTTATTTTCACATGATGTCTGGCAGTTTTGAGTATTTGATGTGGCCTACCCAAATGTCCTTTCTTTGGCATTGTTCGTCAAGTCGTTGAGCTCCTTAGTAGTCCTGAGTTGAGCTACACGCATACTGACAAATGCTTGCACTGACTGGACAGGTCCACTTAGAACTGTGTGGTTCTTTCTTCAAAAGACCATCTCAGGCTCAATCTGCACGGTTCTCATATGATTTGACCATTACATGTTTTGCTGTATAGACTTTAAAAGAGACTTTGACCCCTGAGTTTGTTTCGGTGTTTCTTCTCAGGGTAGTCAGTTAGGAAACACCGGCCTCATCTAGCATTAATTGACAAAAAAAAATTGACGTGTAAAAGTGTTTTTATAAAACCTACTTGCAAAATAAAGATCATTTATCATTTATGAAGCGCCGTTAGTGCCGGATTAAACCGACGCGGAGTCTATTGCTAATTCGACCAAGGGGCCCCTACTACTAATCAATTAATTTAATAGTAAGATACTAATTAATTTAGTACTTTTGCTTTGTATAACATTCGATGTTGTCCTGGTATGAAGCGCCGTCAGTGCCGGATTAAACCGACGCGGAGTCTATTTCTAATTCGACCAAGGGGCCCCCCCTACTACTAATCAATTAATTTAGTAGTAAGATCATAATTAATTTAGTACTTTTGGAAAACCTAGATGATGATCGTTTTTTGCATACCCCGAATGATTAGAATTTTGCTTAGGACGTTTTACGTTATCTTCTGACAAGTAATACAGAATTAAGGAGTCTTTTCGATGCTGATGGCGAAGCCTTTGTGAATTTATACAGAAAAGCAGTTAAGATTTACTAATAAGATGCAACATTTATTTTTCTTTGAAGTAGTCAGATTTAGCCAATTTTTAAGTGGAGTAATCTTTCTGAGAGATTGATCTCATCAACACGCCAACATCGATAGGCATCATCATTTCAGCTGAAAGGCTTCCATTGCTAGACAAAGGTTTTTCCTAAGTCACCACAACGGCCGGTCCAGTCTATCACGCCTCCATCGAATTCACGTGAACCTTACTAAATAAAAGGTTATCGGTACCCTTGTTGCGAGACCTTTCAACGTTACGTCTTCAGGTATCCGGTCGCCATTCCAGAACCTTTCGGCCCCATCGATCATCTGTTCTGCGAGCAATGTACCCAGCTTACTGCCACTTAAGCTTATCTTCCTCTCCATTGCTCTTTGTGTTGCTTAAAACCATCTGATGAGGCGCATTGTGAACGACCACGTTTCAGAGCCAAATGTCACTACGCACAGGCAATGTAATATTCACATAGACACACAAAATATGTAATTCCCTAAAAACCTTGTTTAAGCTTATTCTGAGTAGGGTTATTAAAATTGAGCTTAACCTACACATATTAAAATTAAGTGGTTTTAGCTAGCGCTGCTAGAAGCTGTTGGCTAAAGCTACCCTTTCTAAAATAAGCTTGAACAAGGCTTTTATTCACCAATAACTCCGTGGATTTTAAGATCACTTGCGTAAAAAGTACGATGATGGGATAAATTCTAAGAGATCTTCTATTCTGTAGTTTGCTTGCAGGATACTCTGAAGTAAAGTGACTATCTCATCACATCCAAAAAAATCAGCTGTATTTAGGTTTCACGCAATACCAATATTTTGACTAGTTTTCTTTTATGTTCAAAAATGCGGGATCCCTGAACGCGCGGGGCCCCAAAATGGGGGAGTCTGTAACATTTGCTACTCTTGATACATGGCTAATCCTCCACTGAGTGCCATCTAACCTTTGCATGAATGTCGAGTTTCCTAGCAGCTACCGTAGCTTTGTGCTCAATGAACTGCCCAAAGTTTAAGGAAATTTCAACTCCCAAGAGCTGAAGGCGGTCGATACACTCCAAGGATACATTCTAAAAAGCAGGTGCCAAGGTGATCAGGCTGCTTTTGGCAGTGAACGGACATGCTTGAGTTTTGGCGGCATTGAATATCGCGGCTAAATAAGCAGCACATGTTTAATTGTTAAATTAACATGCATCATATATATATATATCGCATACTTATTATTTTCATGAATAATCAAACGTATCAACTTCGTTGAAGTGGCGTACAGCTAGGGTGAACAGCTTCAATTTTTTTTAATACGGCTTCCTTTTTGTTTTGCCATCTTTCGTTGGTCAGAGTCTACACCAAAATAACATTTTTTGCAATATTTGTCTGTCTGTCTGTCTGTTTGTCCGTGCTAATCTCTGATATGGCTGGACTGATTTTGACGGGACTTTTTTGGCAAGTAGGTGATGTAATAAGGAGTAACATGAGCTACTTTTATTTTAGAAAAAAGAAATTCAAAATCCTGTAGTCCACGCGAACAAATTCGCGGACACAGCTAGTTTCAAATAAATTAGTTGTATTTCGGTTGTCTTTAGAACTATAAACCGTGTGACAGCGTTGATTATTCTATGGCAAGGTAGGAACAAAAAAATATTAGTATAAAAAATGAGGAGTTTTAAGTATGCGCCTCAAAAAGAAACTGGGTAAGGGCGAGTCGAACTCGCACACTGAGTGTTCCGTATCAACTAACTTAAATAAAATAAATATCTAGCTTTTGCCAGCGGCAATTATTCCTATACTTATGCTATAAAACTTGCTTCATGCCAAATTTCAGGGTTCTAGGTCAACGGGAAGTACCTTTATAATTCCCTTGAGTGTTGCAATATAATTTTTTTTGCGACGTAAATGCCGGTATCTTTTTTATTCGTTAACTTAGAAGTTTTTACTTTTATACAGCTCTAATTCATGATGATGATGATGTAATTTCCACGATTGAATGGTTAAGGGACCACAGTCTTGAGTATTCGGTTTAAATTTCAACTTGATACTTGCACTTGTTCTCGAGATAAAGGGACTTGACAGACAGACGGACGAACAACAAAGTGATTCTATAAGGATTCCGTTTTTAGGGTTCCGTAGTCAACTAGGAACCCTTATAGTTTCGCCATGTCTGTCTGTCCGTCTGTCTGTCTGTCTGTCTGTCCGTCCTCGCTTAATCTCTGTGACCGTTAGCACTAGAAAGCTGAAATTTGCTACCAATATGTATATCAATCACACCAACAAAGTGGTAAAATAAAAATTGGAAAAAAATGTTTTATTAGGGTAGCCCCCCTATATGTAAAGTGGGAAGTGATTTTTTTTTTAATTTCAACCCAAACGTGTGATATATTGTTGGATAGGTATTTAAAAATGAATAGGGGTTTACTAAAATCATTTTTAGATAATGTCAATAATTTCGGAAATAATCGCTCCAAAAGTAAAAAACAACGTGTCCCCCCCCTCTAAGTTTTGAACCATAAGTTTAGAAAATATGAAAAAAATCTGGAAAGTAGAACTTTATAAGGACTTTCTAGGAAAATCATTTTGAACTTGATGGAAAGATCAGTTTTTGTACAAAAAAGACAAAAAGGTTGTACAAAATAATTTCTGGTCTCTGGACTAAGTTTGTAGTATAATCGTATATGCAAGCATTTTTTAAACTCATTAGTGGGAACACTTATTGTGACGGACGGGAAACTACGGAACCCTACACTGAGCGTGGCCCGACACGCTCTTGGCCGGTTTTTCTTTTTTTCCTTTTGAGGTACAGAAAGAAATAAAGATCGACAGAGAATTGATATGATTATCATAATTTCTTGTTAAATAAATACTTAATACAGGGGCAGGTCGGGAGGCACGACAATGCAATACACTTCATAATCCGTTTTTCACAACACAGCTAATAAAATAGAGGAAATTATAGTTATTAATTTGTATAGCGCAGGGATCGCTTCTTGCCACAAAAATGATCTAAACGCATATACATGCACGCACTTACTTACTCTCGACCCCGCCGCGCGCGCGCCGCGCGACCCCGCGTTCGCCCTCCGAGCGCCACGAGGCGCAGTATGTATTCACGTTAACTCTACATAAATTTCCAGTTATATATTTCTTATTTTTATTACGTGCGAATGTTTTATACAGGGTGGCCAGAACATTGACGTCCAAAAATAAAATTTAGGTCCCTCGTATCGTGGGGTATCCGAATTACCCCATGTATGTTCCGCGACTTTTCATAGTTTTCGAGTTATGATTTTTTTTCTGATTTTTTGAGAATGATCGACCAGACCAATCTAAAAATTTTTTTAAAAAAAAGTAAATGATTTCGTCGAGATTTTTTTTTTTGCAACTGACTTTCCATGAGTAGTACTTTTATGCATAAAATAATCAGCTTCGTAACTGTGATGGAAATTATGAAAAAGTTGGACTAAAGTGAAAAATTTACGTTCGTGAAATTATGACTTAGCTTTTCAATTTTAAATAAAAAATTTAAACAGGAGACTTCATGGTTCCTAAGTAGGCTTCAAGAATGCGCCAGACTCCCAGCTTTCAGAATCATAAAAAAAAAATAGCACTTAATGGGGCTACTTTGGCTTAAATCGGCCTTCAAAAACTGTGAGGTAGAGAATTCTTAAAATTAGCCATATGACGATTTTTTTTTGCCTATTATGTTATGTTATGAAAACAACCGAGAGAGAGAGAGAAAGCAATAATTCGGTCTCTTATCCTCTCAGCCCATTGTTATTGCAGGTAAAAGAGTAGCGCCTTCGTTTACAACCCATGCCTCCTGCCGGAGGCTCTACGCGGGGATCGTTCGGTCCATGGCCCTCTACGGGGTGCCGGTGTGGGCGCCGTTGCTGAAAAAGCAACCGGCGTCCATGCTGAACGCCTAACAGAGGGTCATGGTAATAAGAATGGTGCGGGGATACCGCACGGTCTCCCGCGAGGCGGCGAGACTTCTGGCTGGCCTACCACCGTGGGATCTGGAGGCAACAGTCCTTACACATATGCACGATATGCGCGTGGAGATGCAACGCCGGGGTGAAAGTCCGCTGCCGCGACAGGTCACGGCATGGCGGACAGAGCTCCGGCGGGATCTCATGGTGAAATGGCGTCAGCGACTATCGCAACCCAGTGCTGGGCACGCCACAATCATGGCGGTAAGTCCCCTCTTTGAGGCGTGGCTGGAAAGACCTCACGGCGTCCTTACCTTCCACATGACGCAGGTCCTAACCGGACATGGTTCGTTCGGGAGTTTCCTGCGCCGGATTCGTGCGGAAGTGACGCCCGGGTGTCGCCACTGTGCGGAATGCCCGGAGGACACGGTGGAGCACACAGTCAAGGTGTGCCCTGCTTGGACGGAGCATCGCCGTGCCCTCGTGGGGGCGATCGGTGGCGGAGACCTCTCGCGCCGGACCTTGGTTGAGGCCATGGTCCGGAGCGAGGAGGAGTGGCAGGCGGTCGCCGACTTCTGCGAAGCAGTAAAGCTCGCAAAGAAGGAGGCCGAACGCATCAGGCAACGGCGTTATCGCCGCCGCCGCCGCCGCCGGGATTCTATCCCGATTTCCTGCCACGGTAGGCGCGGGCTTGCGGACAGTGAGCAATGGGTAACTCGCTGTCCGGCCGTCCGGTAACTGTCCGGACCAAGCCCAAGTCGCCGACGGCGCGCACTGTTCCCGCGCGCCTCAAGGAGTTGTCAGCAACAGCAGGGACCCATCCGGGTCGAAGCCTACTGGGGCCAGGGTTATCCGAAAAGGCGCTCGAGCCCCCGTATGAAGGCTAGAAGGAACGGGGTGGGTCTTTTAGTCAGTAAGAGTCTGACACTATCTCCCGCTACGCCCAGCTTTTCTTACAGTCATTTTTGGTTAGCAAAGTATTCGTCAGATGGCTAATTTTAAGAATTTCCTACCGCGCAGTTTTTGAAGGAAAGCTAAGATTCAAAAACTTCGCGCGATCTTTTCTCGTGCACCATGGGTTGTAAACGAAGGCGCTACTCCTTTACCTGCAATAACAATGGGCTGAGAGGATAAGAGACCGAATTATTGCTATCTCTCTCACTCTCGGTTGTTTTCATAAATTAACCATAGGAACGAGAAAATAGGCAAAAAAAAATCGTCATAATTATGGCTAATTTTAAGAATTTTCTTCCTCACAGTTTTTGAAGGCCGATTTAAGCCAAAGTTGCCCCTTTAAGTGCTATTTTTTTATGATTCTGAAAGCTGAGAGTCTGGCGCATTCTTGAAGCCTACTTAGGAACCATGAAGTCTCCTGTTTATTTTTTTTATTTAAAGTTGAAAAGCTAAGTCATAATTTCACGAACGTAAATTTTTCACTTTAGACCAACTTTTTCATAATTTCCATCACAGTTACGAAGCTGTTTATTTTATGCATAAAAGTACTACTCATGAAAAGTCAGTTGCAAAAAAAAAATCTCGACAAAATCATGTACTTTTTTTAAAAAAATTTTTAGATTGGTCTGGTCGATCATTCTCAAAAAATCAGAAAAAAATTCATAACTCGAAAACTATGAAAAGTCGCGGAACATACATGGGGGTGATTCGGATACCCCACGATACGAGGGACCTAAATTTTATTTTTGGACGTCAATGTTCTGGCCACCCTGTATATAGAATACATTATATATTAAAAAATCCATGACTACACTAATTTGCCCCGAAGTACAATCTACAAATATTGTAAAATGCTGTTTTCCTAGGGGTGCAAAAGGGTGCAAAAATAACTGGCTGTATAGGATGCTTTAAAAAGCTTATTATGAGTTTGCACCAACTGGCTAAATTTCCCTTGAGCCGCAAATTAAAAATAATGATTTAAGTATTAGTGTTTTATACACCTCACACTTTTTTCGTGAAAAGTAATTATACACCAAAGGGGTATCTACATATATCTAAACTTACTACAACTAAATACTTATGAAATTTTTAAATTTTGGGACTTTAATGTTAAAACCTAATATTAAACGATGTTCCGTACATAACAGGAATGGTGCAAACTCAGAGAAGACTTATATTCATGTCTTCTAATGATTCCACAAAAAATTACAACTACACGAATTAAGTCCAATCTTTTTGCTAATTTGACTAGACTATAAAGCCATTAGACGAAATAGCCTTCAAATACCTAACTGTGCCTGCAACTTCTGTAAGGTCAGAGAGAGTATTTTCGACGACAGGACAAATACGAGTACTTAATGATAGAATAAACATGTTACGCTATGACGCTGTTGACATGTGTTTTTTAAACCAAAATCAGCATTTATTGTCTTTATAAAACTTTTTTTTTTTTTTATAGATGATTATAGAAATTAAATCAATGAATTACTCTTATTTCTTCATTTTAAATGTAAAAATTAAAAAAGAAAAAAAAAATCATTATTCTCCGGTGACCTCCGGTTTTTCTCCGGAGATTAGTCAATCACCGGTGAATTCAATCGGTTGTTGAAATCTCGCTCCGGTGCAAACCTCTAGTTGGTTGCAGTTATGCAAAATAATGCAAGTCCAAATATCCATAGATAATACAGAATATTACAAACTGACGTTCCAAATTACGGTCGAGATTACATTCGCATTTTTAGAAAAATATAGCAGTAAAATTTTACTTACCCAAATAATTTTCATATCATATTGATTGACAATCAAAAAAATAATATCTAGTCAACAAATCAATGCCGGTCATTCTGCAGGGATTAATCTAAATATAAAATAGAATTTCATAAATAATAAATCATATTACATAATTTACATTTTGATGTAAAAGTAACGGAATGCACGCAACCATTCAAATGAAACGAGATTGCAGTAAACTAATGTTTGTTTGTTCGTATAATATTAATTGTCCGTCGATAACTATTTGTATTACTAATGTGAAAAAGTAATATGACAGGAAATACAATACATATATATATATATATATATATATATAGCGACTTAAAAATGTTGTTTACAAATGATACATAATAATATTATTATTAAGTAAATAAAATTTTGTTTACTTGATATTATTATAACTTAACAATATGAATCGGTGATTTCTATCTATTATGAGAAGATTTTAGTTTGTAATAGCCAGCTAAACTCACGGGCCATCTTGCTAACACCACCGAAAGACTACTTTTATTTTAAAATAAAATTGCTAAGCAATCTATACTACAAATAATACAATACCACTAACATTTGATGGGGGACGAGGGTCTTGGCTTAACCGCCCGGGCCGCGAGGAAGACAACCTAATCTCGTCGGCCGCCGCCGAGATTAACGTCACCGAGCCGTCCAGGTCCTGAACCCAGTCTCCACGGGGATGGACGTAGTACGGCTCGGAGACGACGGCGACATTTATCGACCACTGCGCCATGCTCTGGAGCAACAGATCCTGAGCGGGTGCGCAGTGGTTGATATTCGCCTGGAGGAGACGGAATGGGGCCGTTATTGGCAGTCCATCGTCTCCTCCCGAGCCCTTCTAGGGGGCACTGCCGCGGCGGGTGCAGCGGCGACTGCGGCGGGTGCGGCGGCGAGAGTGGCGGGTGCGGCGGCGATAGCGGCGGCGGCCAAGGAGGCGGCTGCGGCGGTGAGGACGTCGGCGGGGATTGGCCTGCGGGCCCTGCCCTTGTCCTTGGCGGGGGGGTCGCAGGACCTGCCCCCAGCCCGGTGGTTGGCCGGCTTGCCTGCCGCCGCACATGCGTAGCAGTGCGGCGGAGCACGGCATTCTCCGGCCTTGTGACCGGGCTGGGCACACTGGTGGCAGCGGTCGCTGCGGTCCACCTCCGCGGCACAGTGGGCGCCAACGTGGTGCCCCACTTGGCACCGGAAGCATCGCAGAGGTCTGGGCTCCAGCAGTTTAACCTGCGCGGAGACCCAGCCTACCAACAGCCGTCGGCCCTCCCCGGTGATGGTCCTGGCCGCCGCCACGGGGCAGCTAGCTGTCGCCGCTCGCATGCCCGTGCCGTCAGCGCGGATGGTGCCCACCCGGACCTGATCGGTCGTGCACCCACCCGCCCTGACTATGGCGGCCACCACCTCGTCCGCCTTGACTGAGTCGTCCAGGCCCATGATGCGCATGTCTATGCACTTTGTGGGCCTGGACACTCGGGCCACCTCCGCATCGAGAGACGCCCTGATTCTAGCGGCCAGGGCATCTGCCGCAGGGCCGCTAGCCGCACCGGGGACCTCCAGGATTCGGGCCCCGGTGACTGTGCGCCTCATGCGGAAGCCTCCAGCAGCTCCGAGCTCGTCAAGGTGGGGCAACACCGCCTGCTTCGCCTTCGCCATGACGTCGTCGTACGTCACGCCCTTCTATTCCGCCTCAGGCTGCAGCGTAATCACTACAGCCTCGGAATTCGGGGCGCGAAGTCTCGCCGCCATGGCTCTTTTCCTCCTTTCTTTCCGCCTTGCACGCTTTTTGGCCGCTCTGGCCGCCTTGCCCGCCTTCTTCGCGGCGCCGACGACCATCCACGCGCCGCCGGGTTCCTCAGTTGGAGGAGGCGGCGGCGAAAAAATCGTTTGGGAACAAAATAGAAATCTTTCGAATGTTTTATTCATTGTTTCGGTTAAGCCTCCCCCAAGTGTCACCATAATGATCGGTGCCCACTGTTGGACACAAGCCTCTCCCAAGTATCGCCATTTAGGGCTTTAATGACTGCTGTCCACTGTTGGACATAGGCCTCCCCCTCGCTATAATGACCCATGCCCACTGATGGACATAAGCCTCCCCCAAGTGTCGCCATTAGGCGCTAAAATGACTGATGCCCATTGTTGGACATAAGTCTTCCCTCGCTATAATGACCTATGCCCACTGTTGGGCATAAGCCTCCCCTAGTGTCACCACGTAGGTGTTATAATAACTGATGCCTACTGTTGGACATAGGCCTCCTCTCGCTATAATGATTGATGCCCACTGTTGGACATAGGTCTCCTCTTGCTATAATGACCTATGCCCACTGTTGGGCATAAACCTCCCCAAGAGTCACCATTTTGGCACTATAATGATTGATGCCCACTGTTGGACACAGGCCTCCCCTTACTATAATGAGCTAGGCCCACAGTTGGGCATAAGACTCCCCAAGTGTCGCCATTTAGGCGCTATAATAATCGATGCCCACTGTTGGACATAAGCCTCCCCCAAATATCACCGTTTAGGCGTTATAATGACTGATGCCCACTGTTGGACATAAGTCTCCCCTCGCTATAATGACCTGTGACCAGTAATGGACATAAGCTTCCCCCAAGTTTCACCATTTAGGCGTTATAATGACTGAAGCCCACTGTTGGACATAAGCCTCCGCCAAGTATCGCCATTTAGGCGTTATAATGACTGCTGTCCACTGTTGGACATAGGCCTCATAAACTAGTGCGCCTCACCATCAGATTGCATCATCTAGTTTATATTAATTTAAAAAAAAAAGTACGCATTTGAAAAAAACAAACATGAAGTTTTCGGTTCTTTTCATATTTTTCCGTTTTTTCGGTTTTATTGGAAAAATACATGAAATTTATAATTTATAAATTTCTTGAAAGTTTCGAATGTTACATTGAATAAAACAACAGTATTTGAAAGAAACGGGAATATACCCTGTTTTTTTCAACGCTAACCAAGGGGCCCCCTACCACTACCGTTATAATGATAGTATCCCCTCGCTACAATGACTCGTATCCACTGTTGGACATAAGCCTCCCCCAAGAATCACCATTTAGGCGCTATAAGGATTGCTGTCCACTGTTGGACATAGGCCTCATAAACTAGTGCGCCTCACCATCAGATTGCGTCATCTAGTTTATATTAATTTAAAAAAAAAGTACGCATTTGAAAAAAACAAACATGAAGATTTCGGTTCTTTTCATATTTTTCCGTTTTTAGGGTTCCGTAGTCAACTAGGAATCCTTATAGTTTCGCCATGTCTGTCTGTCCGTCTGTCCGTCCTTGCTTAATCTCTGTGACCGTTAGCACTAGAGAGCTGAAATTTGGTACCAATATGCATATCAATCACGCCGACAAAGTGGTAAAATAAAAATTGAAAAAAAATGTTTTATTAGGGTAGCCCCCCTATATGTAAAGTGGGAAGTGATTTTTTTTTTAATTTCAACCCTAACGTGTGATATATCGTTGGATAGGTATTTAAAAATGAATAGGGGTTTACTAAAATTATTTTTTGATAATGTCAATAATTTCGGAAATAATCGCTCCAAAAGTAAAAAACAACGTGTCCCCCCCCTCTAAGTTTTGAACCATAAGTTTAGAAAATATGAAAAAAATCTGAAAAGTAGAACTTTATAAGGACTTTCTAGGAAAATCATTTTGAACTTGATGGAAAGAACAGTTTTTGTACAAAAAGACAAAAAGGTTCTACAAAATAATTTCTGGACTAAGTTTGTAGTATAATCGTATATGCAAGCATTTTTTTAAACTCATAAGTGGGTACACTTATTGTGACGGACGGGAAACTACGGAACCCGACACTGAGCGTGGCCCGACACGCTCTTGGCCGGTTTTTTTTCGGTTTTATTGGAAAAATACATGAAATTTATAATTTATAAATTTCTTGAAAGTTTCGAATGTTACATTGAATAAAACAACAGTATTTGAAAGAAACGGGAATATTCCCTGTTTTTTTCAACGCTAATCAAGGGGCCCCCTACCACTAATCAATTAATTTAGTAGTAAGATACTAATTAATTTAGTACTTTTGGAAAACCTAGATGATGATCGTTTTTTGCATACCCCGAATGATTCGAATTTTGCTTAGGACATTTAGGTTTTCTTCTGACAAGTAATACAGAATTAAGGAGTCTTTTCGATGCTGATGGCGAAGCCTTTGTGAATTTATACAGAAAAGCTGTACAGTTAAGATTTACTTAGGATTACCTAGGATGCAACATTTATTTTTCTTTGAAGTAGTCTGATTTAGCAAATTTTTAAGTGTAGTAATCTTTCTGTGTGATTTTTCTCATCAACACGCCAACATCGATAGTCATCATCAAATTCAGCTGAAAGGCTTCCATTGCTATACAAAGGTTTTTCCTATGTCACCACAACGGCCGGTCCAGTTTATCACGCCTCCATCGAATTCACGTGAACCTTACTAAATAAAAGGTTATTCTTACCCTTGTTGCGAGACCTTTCAACGTTACGACTTCAGGTATCCGGTCGCCATTCCAGAACCTTTTGGCCCCATCAATCATCTGTTCTGCGAGCAATATATGTACCCAGTTTACTGCCACTTAAGCTTATCTTCCTCTCCATTGCTCTTTGTGTTACTTAAAACTATCTGATGAGGCGCATTGTGAACGACCACCTTTCAAAGCCAAATGTCACTACGCACAGGCAATGTAATATTCACATAGACTAATTATGTAATTATGTCTAGATATGTAATTCCCTAGAAACCTTGTTTAAGCTTATTCTTAGTAGGGTTATTAAGATTGAGCTTAACCTACACATATTAAAATTAAGTGGTTTTAGCTAGCGCTGCTAGAAGCTGCTGGCTAAAGCTACCCTTTCTAAAATAAGCTTGAACAAGGCTTTTATTTACCAATAAGTCCGTGGATTTAAGATCACTTGCGTAAAAAGTACGATGATGAGATAAATTCTAAGAGATCTTCTATTCTGTAGTTTGCTTGCAGGATAGTCTGAAGTAAAGTGACTATCTCATCACATCCAAAAAAATCAGCTGTAATTAGGTTTCACGCAGTACCAATGTTTTGACTAGTTTTTTTTTATGTTCAAAAATGCGCGGGGCCCCAAAATGGGGGGGGGGTCTGTAACATTTGCTACTCTAGCTACATGGCTAATCCGCCACTAAGTGCCATCTAACCTTTGCATGAATGTCGAGTTTCCTAGCAGCTACCGTAGCTTTGTGCTCAATGAACTGCCCAAAGTTTAAGGAAATTTCAACTCCCAAGAGCTGAAGGCGGTCGATACACTTCAAGGATACATTCTAAAAAGCAGGTGCTAAGGTAATCAGGCTGCTTTTGGCAGTGAACGGACATGCTTAAGTTTTGGCGGCATTGAATATCGCGGCTAAATAAGCAGCACATGTTTAATTGTTAAATAAACATGCATCATATATATATCGCATACTTATTATTTTCATGAATAATCAAACGTATCAACTCTGTTTAAGTGGCGTACAGCTAGGGTGAAGAGCTTCAATTTTTTTTTAATACGGCCTCTTTATTGTTTTGCCATCTTTCGTTGGTCAGAGTCTACACCAAAATAACATTTTTTGCAATTTTTGTCTGTCTGTCTGTCTGTTTGTCCGGGCTAATCTCTGATATGGCTGGACTAATTTTGACGGGACTTTTTTTGGCAAGTAGCTGATGTAATAAGGAGTAACATGAGCTACTTTTATTTTGGAAAAAATATATTCAAAATCCTGTAGTCCACGCGAACAAATTCGCGGGCACAGCTAGTTTCAAATAAATTAGTTGTATTTCGGTTGTCTTTAGAACTATAAATCGTCTGACAGCGCTGATTATTCTACGGCATCGGGTAAGGTAGGAACAATAAAATATTAGTATAAAAAATGTGGAGTTTTAAGTATGCGCCGCAAAAAGAAACTGGGTAAGGGCGAGTCGGACTCGCACACTGAGGGTTCCGTATCAACTAACTTAAATACAATAAAAATCAAGCTTTTGCCAGCAGCAATTATTCCTATACTTATTATATACTTAAGACTTGCTTCGTGCCAAATTTCAGGGCTCTAGGTCAACGGGAAGTACCTTTATTTTTTTTGCGACGTATCTTTTTTATGCGTTAACTTAGAAGTTTTTACTTTTACACAGCTTTAAGGGACCGCAGTCTTGAATAGACGGTTTAAATTTCAACTTGATACTTGCACTTGTTCCCGAGATAAAGGGACTTGACAGACAGACGTACGAACAACAAAGTGATTCTATAAGGATTTCGTTTTTTCCTTTTGAGGTATAGAAAGAAATAAAGATCGACAGAGAATTGATATGATTATCATAATTTCTTGTTAAATAAATACTTAATACAGGGGCAGGTCACTCCATAATCCATTTTCACAACACAGCTAATAAAATAGAGGAAATTATAGTTACATATTAATTTGTATAGCGCAGGGATCGCTTCTTGCCACAAAAATGATCTAAACGCATATACATGCACGCACTTACTTACTCTCGACCCCGCCGCGCGCGCGCCGAGCGACCCCGCGTTCGCCCTCCGAGTGCCACGAGTCGCAGTATGTATTCACGTTAACTCTACATAAACTTCCAGTTATATATTTCTTATTTTTATTACGTGCGAATGTTTTATATATAGAATACATTATATATTAAAAAATCCATGACTACACTAATTTGCCCCGAAGTACAATCTACAAATGTTGTAAAATGCTGTTTTCCTAGGGGTGCAAAAGGGTGCAAAAATAACTGGGTGTATAGGATGCTTTAAAAAGCTTATTATGAGTTTGCACCAACTGGCTAAATTTCCCTTGAGCCGCAAAATAAAAATAATGATTTATTAGTGTTTCATACACCTCACACTTTTTTTGTGAAAAGTAATTATACACCAAAGGGGTATCTACATATATCTAAACTTACCACAACGAAATACTTATGAAATTTTTAAATTTTGGGACTTTAATGTTAAAACCTAATATTAAACGATGTTCCGTACATAACAGGAATGGTGCAAACTCAGAGAAGACTTATATTCATGTCTTCTAATGATTCCACAAAAAATTACAACTACACGAATTAGGTCCAATCTTTTTGCTAATTTGACTAGACTATAGAGACTAATTTAGCTACCCATTAGTCAAGCTAACAACCTCCCTCACGGTGCGCCGCCGCTTGGAGGTTTTGGGTAATTTTTTATAGAGGTTGTCTTCCTCGCGGCCCGGGCGGTTAAGCCAAGACCCTCGTCCCCCATCAAAAGTCAGAAACATGACCTTGGACAATCTTTGGGGCTACGAGAATAACGGTGGCAGAAGGAGGAGCAAGCCTTCCTCCTGCCTGCCCGGCGGCAGTGTGAGTGCACACCGAGCCCGCTCTTACTTCGCCACTGTGCCCTCTGCTATAGCAGAGGGACACGCGTTGAAGCGTTCCGACAGACAGAACATTCGCAGACGGCCATCGAGGCCCCTTAGGCAGCAATACCCAAGGGGGTCATTGGCCGCCTCCCAGGGTGCACCGTCCCGCAGACTGGCCTTCGCTCCGGACGTATCCGCAAGGGAACTACAGCCTGCGGGCACTCGTGGAGGTTTTCTGTCGTGGCACCCCATTTACCCTACACCTAATCACTAATAACTGAGTACTAAAAATAATCCAATTTTCAACCGTACACTCGAAATAAGGTTCAGTTGAAAACCAGCGTCTGGCAACTACCATGTAGTAGTCTGGCATTATTGCTGAACTGGACCTATTTGGCGCCGCCGTGAGACACACATTGTTAGTTGTCTCTTTTTTTTTATATATAATAATTTATTACTGTCTACATGTTGTTACTACATTGTGTGTATCTACGAGTGTGTATGCCAAATAAAATAGTTTTCTTTCTTTCTTTCTTTCTTTCTAAGTGCTGCTGGACTACGACATTATGTACTACTACGGCTGCGCTTATTGACGCTGGCTATGGCGCCCCATTACACGCTCAATCTGATCACGCGTGTAATGGGGGCCTCTGACTCCGGGTGATACCATGAAAAGAAAAAAAAAAAGAAATGCGATGGCAGCGACACGTGGCCATTTCAGGAACTTGGACTGAAAATGATATCTGTCGCATCTGTACGTAGTACATATGTTGTCTATATGTGTTGTCTTTAGGGAAAGATTGACTAAGAAAGTTATTTAGTATACCTAGGGGGTTGTTATCAGGTTATTTAAATAAAACGACCAAAACGGGTACCACACCCTTTGTACTTTTGCCTTGACAGCACACATATTACAAATATCATCAAACAATAACAGTAGGAACAAATAAATTATAAACTAGCACTTACTGAGATGTTGCTTGCTCCGAAAACTGATTCGAAAAAGAGCGAAATGACAGCGCGGTGCGCCTTTTTCATTGATACAAGAATAATAAGGATCGGGCATACCTACAAAATACGCGTGCATACCTACTACAACCGTGGGCCAAAAGATGGTTGCCATTGCTAGGGAAGCGCATAAGTAATCGAACCAAAAAAGTTTCGATATCGATATCAGAGTTTCTTACATTTCTTCGGGTATATTGGTTACTTTTAGAACAATGCTTTTAAACTTTTGATTTAGATTATACATTTAGCTTATGAACCAGTCAGTTATTTAGTTCTTTTCCTGAATTTTTAAAATTATATTTATAACATTCACATTAACAAACATACAATACATGGGTTTAGAAGCACTGTTGGTTGGGCTATAGTACGAGATTCGTAGAAGAAATCTCTTCCATCATCTGTTATTCGATTATGATAAATATTATGCGCTAGATAATGCGTTTATTATGACATTAGGAATTATGATTAGACATTTTGTTTTGAATAGGTAGCCTAGCTAAACCTGGTGAATATGATGTTAAACAATTTTGTCTGAGATCGTGAACATTTTATGTTTTCGACTTTATCCAAATACTTACATTTGAGTTCTACTATTAGCCTCTATTAGACTAAAAAAAACACTAATTAACTGAAAAAAAAAGATTAAATAACGGATGAAGGTAAATTATGGCCATTTACTCACCTCTTTGTGCGAGGCAAGCTTCCTATTTGTACCAAAACAGGGAGGCAAACTGTTGTAAATAGGTTTAATCACCATACGTTAGACCATAGATCTTATGATGTTGTATCTTAGCAACTTCTGTTATCTTTCATCTAGAAGAAAATGTCGTTTATGTTTTAATGATTTTACTCAATATAAAATCTGCGCATATATCTCTGCAATTCCCTTTTTAGTTTTATTTCCAATAGGTTATGGGCCCAGTCCATAACTTGGTTGACGCTAAATTTGTAGGGAGTGAGTAGAATTTCTTCTCAAGATGCAGAAGAGTGAAACGGTCACCATACAAAAATTGATGGGCCAATCCAACTATGGCACATGGTCGTTTGCAATTCAAATGTTTCTCATCGATCATGATTTATGGGATTGTGTTGGAGAAACATTCGTAGCAGAAACTGAAGCTGAAAAAAGACGAGATGCCAAAGCACGAGCTAAAATATGCCTGTTAGTTGCCGAAAACGTATACCCCCTAATAACTAACGCTAAGACGGCACGTGAGACATGGTTAGCTCTGCAGAAGGCATATGCAGATGCCGGTTTGATGAGAAGGCTGTCCCTTTAAAGAAAGATGTTCAGTTTGAAACTGTCAAGTTTTCAAAATATGGAAGCATATGTCACCGAAGTACAGGCAACTCAACAAGCCCTGCATAATATTGGAGCAGCTCTAGATGACGAATTTGTCGGGATCATCATGTTGGCAGGTTTGACAGATTCATATAATCCATTAGTGATGGCAATCGAGCATTCTGGTGTGAAAATAACCACGGAGTCGATTATATCAGCACTACTAAAGGAGGGTCAACGCCAGCAGTCTCCTAATGTTCAAAAGGATGATGATTCTGCATTGGTGACTGATACTGCTGCAAGTAGCAGTGGTACACGGAATCGAAAAGAAATTATTTGCCATTCTTGTAAGAAAAAGGGCCACTACAAGTGGCAATGCAAGCAGTTTAAGATCAAACGGCAAGATAAAAACTTGACTTCAAATATGTTAGCCAGTGATAATGTTAAAACGGACTTTTAACCTTTTTATCTGCTTCAGGTAGCAGTAGTAGTTGGGTTATCGATTCTGGCGCTACGTCTCACATGACGCCTAATCGTACACTTTTGGTTCCGGCTAAATCGTGTTCTAAAATAATAACATGCGCAAATAATCAAAAGATAGTTTCGATTTCAGAAGGTCATGTTAAACTGAACGTGCGTCATGAGGGTCGTAAGTTGGGAATCAAATTATATGACACTTTAGTCATTCCTGAATTAATAACCAATTTGATGTCCGTAAGTAAGCTTGCAGATCAAGGCAAAGTGTGCATTTTTGATAAAGATTTTTGTAAAATTTTCGATTCCAATGTATTTGTAGATGGTAAACCTTTAATCTGCGCACCACGTAAAAACGGTCTTTATGTTGTAGATACGGATAGTGATGGGGCGACGGTCTTTTTAGAAGGTAAGGGTTCAGAAAATTTTGAACTGTGGCACCGTAGGTTAGGCCACCTATCTGCTCCTCAAATGGAGATTTTGAAAAAGATTGTCATAGGCCTACACTATGATAAGAGGATTAAGAATGGTCCTTGTGTTCCTTGTAGTCAAGGGAAGCAGTGCGTGCAAAAATTTCCTAGGAAGAAGAAAGGTTTCAGAGCTTCTGATATTCTGGAATTAGTTCATACTGATGTAGTTGGTCCCATAAATGTGGTGACTTATGGCGGTAATAGATATTTTCTATTATTTATCGACGATTTTAGCCGAAAGATTTTTGGATATATATTGAAATCAAAGGATGAAGTGCTACAGAAGTTTAAAGAGTTTCAAGCTCTTGTAGAAAACCAGACAGGTAAGAAGCTTAAGCGGTTGAGAAGTGACAATGGGACAGAGTATACTAATAAGGCTTTCCAGGCTCATTTAGCCAAGTGTGGGATAGTGCATCAGACAAGCGTCTCTTACACACCACAGCAGAATGGTGTAGCGGAGAGGAGTATTCGCAAAAGTTTGGAGAAGATTACACAGAGACTTTTGCTCCAGTCGTTAAATTATCTTCGATTCGTTTACTGTTAGGTTTGTCTGCCGAAATGGACTTAAAGGTGCACCATATAGATGTTACCACAGCGTTCCTTAACGGTGATCTGGAGGAAGATATATATATGGAGCAGCCCGAGAGTTTTGTCTCTAAGATTAACTAGGGCAAAGTATGTAAGCTAAAAAAGGCAATATATGGCCTAAAACAAGCTGCACGTTGCTGGAACGTGAAGGTGTGAAGGTACATGACCACATTATTAGGAGTGGATTTTCTAGGTCAAAGTATGACTCTTGTGTTTACATGAAAAAAGGGAAGGACTCAATTCTTGCCATTGCATTATACGTCGATGATTTTTATATTTTTGGGAGCAAATTTAAAGATATTGAGGACACCAAGAAAGCAATGGCTAAAGCCTTCAAGATAAAAGATTTGGGAGAAGCAAAAGATTGTTTGGGAATCAATATTTCTCGGACCGAAGGGGAAATTCACCTTTCTCAGGCCAATTTTGTCAAGAAGATCTTAGAAAAGTATGGAATGCAAGATTGCAAACCTGTAGTCACTCCAATTGAGTCTAACTTACGGCTTGCAAAAGGAGAGAAGACTGAAAATACCCGCTACCAGGAAATAATGGGTTCTCTAATGTATTTGTCCTGCGGTACAAGACCGGACATAACATTTGCCGTCAGTTACTTAAGTCTATTTAACTCGTGTTGGTCAAACGAGCACATGGTGGCTCTGAAAAGGGTACTCAGGTATTTGAAAGGTACCATTGATTACCGATTATCTTTTAAAAGGACCGGTAAACCGTTAGTTGCTTATGCCGATGCAGATTGGGGGAGTAATGCGGATGGGCATTCATTTACCGGTTATGTTCTTGTTTTTGCTGCGGCACCACCGCAGTGTCATGGCAAGCACACAAGCAGCTATGTGTTGCGTTGAGTACAGCTGAAGCTGAGTACATCGCTATTTGTGAGGCTTCCAAAGAAGTAGTTTGTATTAAGGGTCTTTGTCAGGAACTGACAGGAAATAATGTAACCATTGATATGTTTAGTGATAGCCAAAGTGCAAATAAGTTAGTATATAATCCTATTGGTAAAAGGTCTAAACATATTAATATAAAATACCACTATGTTAAGGAGTTAGCTGAATCTAAAGTGATTTGCATCAAATAATCTCTCTCAATCTCTATTCTCTAAGGCCTTTTTATAATATCTTGTAACTGTCAAAAGCGCCGCGCTGTCAAGTCGCAGTTCGTTCCAGTTGTCAGTGCAAAAAATACATTTAATGTTGCTAATACAGAAAATAATCATAGTGTATGAACATTATCATAAGAATCGCTAACACATATAATTAGCCTTGGGCATTGTCGTTCACTTAATGGATCTAGTTCATCAAATCTCGTTCCGTGAAGTGAACTCGTTCCGCTAACTCGTTCCACAGTTCATTTCGCTCCTTGACTTGGTACGATATATAGTACTGTACTACTGATTCAGAGAGCGAAATGAACTGTGGCATAGACATGTTTTCGAGGAACTTGTTTAGCTATTCGTTCATAAACTGTGAACTATAACAATAAGATACGTCACCTATGAAATTCAGTTATAATTAATAGATTCGATTTCCCTTCATACTTTAATAGGAAGAAGTCACTCACTCAACGCAATTCGACTCTCTAACCAATTTAAAAAAACCGACCTCATAACGTAAACAAAGTTGCATAAAATAGAATGTTAATCTAAAATAAACTTATTGCTTTAGTTCATCGGAACGAATCGCTCCGGAGTTACTCAAGTCTGTAGACTAGAGACGCGGGAGTATTTTGAGCCGGTGAACTATGGAACGATAATTCCGCACAGTACTGAACGAGTTCAGTTCATCGGAACGAATCGCTCCGGAGTTACTCAAGTCTACATATAATAGTGATCTGTGCTTCCAACGTCTAATTCTTGCGAGTGAACTTTGTGACATATCCGAAGAAATGTCAACAAATATTGAATCCCGCCGCCTTATCGATATGCTACAAAATAGAGACTGCTTTTTGCCGTTATATACCTATATTAAAAATACCATCGGAAAAATATAAAGAAAATTTACACGAGTGAAGAGAGTTATCAGGACATGATGGAAGTTATAAAAATGAAGAAATGGCACAAAGGCCAAACGGCCATGCCATAAAATTGAAAAAAAAAAAGCGGTGCTCAAAATGGCGGCAGTGTCAATCCAACTTTGTTGCAAACGTACTCTGTGTGGTAAACAGCACGCCACTAAGCCACTTACGTATTATATTTGTGTGTAGTTTATTCGATCGTGTCTTGTTTGTTTAATTGAATTGGTAGGTCATTAAAAAACTTAAAATATGTAATAAACAATTTCTTCGTTGTGGTATGTGGTTTGGTTAACAGTTAGGTTGCATTACATTGTACTAATGTTTTGTATGGTAACAGCCCACATGCTGGGGTTTTTAAAATTGAGCTTAACTCTTTGAATGTCGTAATTAGAGACACAATAGAAAGACAATTACCTTATGTCGAACTGTGTAACTTAAGACATTCGAAAGGTTAACAGAAACAGGAAAAAGACATTGAGTTTAATTCGTAATACTTTTCCTGTACCTGTTATTTTTATTGGATCATATTTTCATTTAAACATTAAGCTGTGGTTGCGTACTTTGTTGTGTTGGAAGTCGGGCAAGTGTATTGTCTTGTTTGTCTGAGATTAGTTTTCTTCTGAAGTCTATCTAAGAATAAAACTAAAACTTTCACCGATGTGATTTTAGTTTCGTGTTGGCATACAGGTACTTAGCCATTATAAAAAGATTGATTTTTATTTATCATGGTGCAGAAAAAAATATTGGAATTGATTGGAGGGTTTCCGCTGCTTACAAGCAATTAATGAGGTTGCCAAATTATTGGTTGTTAGTTGTTTTCTTGTTCATAATAATTAATTACAAATACATTGGTATTTGTATGTACCAACCCACAATTTGGTACATACACTACAGTCATTTATTAAACATTATCTTGTGTAGTAATGGTGATTGTGTTTGTATAATAATGGGTAAAGCTATGTTTCTTGAGGTTGTTCCTTGGTCAGCAGGGTGACCATCCAAGACAACATAACCATACAAAACTTCTTTTGCCCTGAAACTATTTGAAGAGTGATCCCATCTTTAATTGGTTGATTTTTCAGTCATTGTGGTTGTTAGAAGACAATAAGATAGGTATTGTGTTATCTGCATGTAAGTCTTATTTACCTACTACTGGCGGCCAAACACGGTCAAACCTATCGTCCAATCGGTATGACGCTACCGATTTGATCAAACAGATTTGACGACATGTTGGTCATACCGATCCACTCCCACACGGTCAAATCTGTTTCACGGGCAAACATGAAGCGTCATACCGGTTGGATGACAGGTTTGACCGTGTATGGCCGGCATGAGTTATGATGAATGGCAGTGAGACGAGGTAGGGTACGATGGATAAAGACCCACACAAGATATTTTGTAATACAAAACAGTTTTATAAACAAATTATTTTAACATTCCTCTATATGTAAAATAAAGTATTATTTATTTCACTATCACCATTATAATACAAAATTAATTCGTGTCTTCTTTTTCATATCTAGTCATGTCTTATAAATATCCATATTCTCTTTACAGAATCTAAACTGCTTCCCAGGCTTTGTTACATTGTCAAACCTCATTTAGTCTCAATATTGGTTCTGATATTACAATTTTTTTGAGATTTTGTTGTCTAACAAAGAATTTAAATGATTTAAAGCTAAATTTTTCCATCGACCCACACAGGCTCAATGGAGCTAAATGTGATATTCCAACAGGGTTATAGCCTTCGAGAGTCTTCTGAGACTCTAGCTAGTAGCAAGCGTTTGTATCCACTAATGACTAAACCAATCATAGCGTTAGTGGCTCGTGTCAGTAGGATTTAAGTTTAAATCATACTTGTATGATGTTTTGGATTTCTTGGGACTAGAATCATCACCCCCAGATATGGCGAAAGGTAAAAAATATTATGACCAATGGTGTAATTTTTTTCAGACTGAATCCTATTTTTACCCGACTACGGCAAAGCCAAAGGAGGGTTATGATTTTTACAGGCTATGTATGTATGTATGGGAGTATGTTCATCTGTTCCCTCATAGCTCCTAATCTACTTATCGGAACTCGACATATGAGGTATCGTCAGAACCGTTTTAATCGTCCGCTGAACATAGGTTACGTGACGTGTCACAAAACTCGATATGGCGCCCTCTAGCGGACAAAAAGTAATGTGTTAAAAGTGAAAATGGAGATAAATATGCCGTATTTGGTATCATTTGAAAGGATTTAACCCCTTGAAACCCATGATTATAAATTTTAAAATAATTTACGTTTAAGGACTTATATTTAACTAAAATGAAACACGTATTTTTCAGAATTTTTTTTGAAGTGAAAACTTCTTTAGCGGCGTTGAGCACTTTTTCTGTAATGGGTATAAAATCTTAAACTCGCGTCAGGACACGTGACCTGATCGAAAAAGCGTAAGACGGATGGAGAGTAGACAGCTATCCCTTATCGCGCGTTGTGAAAGGGGGCTAGACGGAAAAAATTCTCACGAAAAATTTTATTGTACCGACACTTTTACTGTCAAAATATAAATCCAAGATGGCGGCTGCAAGAAATTATCAACTTTTTCGTCATGGGTGTCGTTTTCATGGTTTTCGAGGGTGTTGAAACCGATGGTACTGTCAAAATATAAATCCAAGATGGCGGCTGCAAGAAATTATCAAATTTTTCGTCATGGGTGTCGTTTTCATGGTTTTCGAGGGTGTTGAAACCGATAGTACTGTCAAAATGTAAATCCAAGATGGCGGCTGCAAGAAATTATCAAATTTTCCGTCATGGGTATCGTTTTCATGGTTTTCGAGGGCGTGGAAACCGATGGTACTGTCAAAATGTAAATCCAAGATGGCGGCTGCAAGAAATTATCAACTTTTTCATCATGGGTGTCGTTTTCATGGTTTTCGAGGGTGTTGAAACCGATGGTACTGTCAAAATATAAATCCAAGATGGCGGCTGCAAGAAATTATCTACTTTTTCGTCATGGGTGTCTTTTTCATGGTTTTCGAGGGTGTTGAAACCGATGGTACTGTCAAAATGTAAATCCAAGATGGCGGCTGCAAGAAATTATCAACTTTTTCGTCATGGGTGTCATTTTCATGGTTTTCGAGGGTGTTGAAACCGATGGTACTGTCAAAATATAAATCCAAGATGGTGGCTGCAAGAAATTATCAAATTTTCCGTCATGGGTGTCGTTTTCATGGTTTTCGAGGGCGTGGAAACCGATGGTACTGTCAAAATGTAAATCCAAGATGGCGGCTGCAAGAAATTATCAAATTTTTCGTCATGGGTGTCGTTTTCATGGTTTTCGAGGGCGTGGAAATCGATGGTACTGTCAAAATGTAAATCCAAGATGGCGGCTGCAAGAAATTATCAACTTTTTCGTCATGGGTGTCGTTTTCGTGGTTTTCGAGGGTGTTAAAGCCGATAGTACTGTCAAAATGTAAATCCAAGGTGGCGGCTGCAAGAAACTGTTAACTTTTCCGTCATGGGTGTCGTTTTCATGGTTTTCGAGGGTGTTGAAACCGATGGTACTGTCAAAATATAAATCCAAGATGGTGGCTGCAAGAAATTATCAAATTTTCCGTCATGGGTGTCGTTTTCATCGTTTTCGAGGGCGTGAAAACCAATGGTACTGTCAAAATGTAAATCCAAGATGGCGGCTGCAAGAAATTATCAACTTTTTCGCCATGGGTGTCGTTTTCGTGGTTTTCGAGGGTGTTGAAACCGATGGTACTGTCAAAATATAAATCCAAGATGGTGGCTGCAAGAAATTATCAAATTTTCCGTCATGGGTGTCGTTTTCATGGTTTTCGAGGGCGTGGAAACCGATGGTACTGTCAAAATGTAAATCCAAGATGGCGGCTGCAAGAAATTATCAACTTTTTCGTCATGGGTGTCGTTTTCGTGGTTTTCGAGGGTGTTGAAACCGATAGTACTGTCAAAATGTAAATCCAAGATGGCGGCTGCAAGAAATTGTTAACTTTTTCGTCATGGGTGTCGTTTTCATGGTTTTCAAGGCTGTTGAAACCGATAGTATTGTCAAAATGTAAATACAAGATGGCGGCTGCAAGAAATTATCAACTTTTTCCTCATGGGTGTCGAATTATTAAATTTTTCGTCATGGGTGTCGTTTTCATGGTTTTCAAGGCTGTTGAAACCGATAGTATTGTCAAAATGTAAATCCAAGATGGCGGCTGCAAGAAATTATCAACTTTTTCCTCATGGGTGTCGTTTTCGTGGTTTTCGAGGGTGTTGAAACCGATAGTACTGTCAAAATTTAAATCTAAGATGGTGGCTGCAATAAATTATTGTTACGTACGTGGGTAATCAAATGCCGATTTACTGACGAGAGAACTTTATTTACCACAAACAATAACAAATTAGTCCAGTCAACAATAATCCGAATCGCAATTAACACTAGAGTACCGTTACACTATCGCTTAGGTCGTTGAGTAAAATCACTTCGAGTACTAGGGTAGTTCGCTCTTGATCGCAGTCGAAATCACAACTGACTCGCTTCCGGCCGGGGGCTCGTATTTATATGCGAAGCCAAGAAAATTCTAGATACCGACTTCCCACGAACGATCCAGAATTCCAGAACAATTGAATCGCTTCTCGAAGTCTTAAATTATTTTTATTACTCGTGGTAATAAGAGTCACTTTCATGCGAATTTCGACTCTATTGTTAACGTCGGAGAGTATCATTTCCCTTATCCTAGATAAATGCCTACCCACTAGTTGTAAGTACTTTGTGGATGTTTCGAGATTTTTCTAAGGCTGGCTACGTACAACCATTCTAGACTTTTCGAACAGCAATGCGTTTTAATTATTACGTGCTACTCTTTATTTTCTCGGAGATATGGCGGGTTCACGTTTAATGGCGTAACAGTGCCCCCCTCTTAGTCATGCTCGTCCCGAGCATTATTAGATCCGTGATACGGCGCCAATCTATCCACATGGACAACCTTGGGTTTCCCTCTTAGCCCTTTCTTGATGCGGTAGGTCACGTCATTAATCCTTTTTAACACGGTGTAAGGTCCCTCCCATCGAGCTTGGAGTTTCGGCGACTTCCCTTTCCGTCGAAGCGGGTTGTGGAGCCAGACCAGTGTACCTTCCTCAAATCCCTTGGCATTGGCATTACGGTCGTATCTAGTTTTCATTTTTACGCTGGTGTTCATGCTATTCTCACGAACTCGTTTATGCACTTCGTCCAATTGATCTTGAAGGTCACTTACGTAGTCCGTAACTGGCTTAGTCTTGTCAGGTGGCACGCCAGTTATGGCATCGACTGGAAGTCTCATCTCCCTGCCGAAATTCACTCTTGCTGGGGTATGTCCCGTGCTATCATGCACTGCCGATCGGTAAGACATCAGAAATAGTGGAATATACCGGTCCCAGTCCTTCTGATGGTCATCGACAACCTTAGCCAGGTGGTTCTCCAGGGTTTGGTTAAACCTTTCCACCATTCCGTCCGACTGAGGGTGCGCAGGTGTTGTGCGTGTCTTATAAATTCCCAGAAGAGTACACATTTCCTGGAACAGCGCAGATTCGAAGTTACGGCCTTGATCGGAATGGATTTCCAAAGGTGCGCCATACCGACATACTACTTCTTCGACCACCTTCTTCGCCACTGTCGTCGCTTCCTGATTGGGGATGGCGAAGACTTCAGGCCACTTTGTGAAATAGTCCTGGATCACCACTATGTACTTGTTTCCATCATTTGTAACTGGAAAAGGTCCAGCAACGTCAATGGCAATGCGTTCCCACGGGGCTCCCACATTGTACAGCTGAAGCCTGCCCCTGCTCCTAGTCTGTGGTCCTTTCACAGATGCGCACGCTGTACATTTCCGACACCATTGCTCTATGTCATCTCTACAATTGAGCCAGTAATACCGCTGTCTCACTTTCAGTAGAGTTTTCTTGATGCCCAGGTGTCCTCCAGAAGCACCATCGTGTATTTCCTGTAGCAGGGGGGCTACTTCACATCGTGGCACTATCACTTGTGTGGTCACCTCCTTGCCATCGTTCGATTCCCATTTCCTACAAAGCACATCATTTTCTAGGACTAAACTGTCCCACTGTGCCCAGTAGCTCTTAGTTACGGGACTGTGTGACGATACTTCACTCCACTGGGGCCTAGTTCCGCTACGCTTCCAGTCCAGTATAGGTCGAATATCGTCATCTTCTTCCTGGGACTTCTTGAAGTTGCCTTCAGCCCTAATTAAATTAACGTGTTCTCGGGCTTCATTCTGCTGGCAGTGTCTGCAGTCCTCATTACATGGACGTCGCGACAGGGCGTCAGCATTGTTATGCCCTTTTCCACTTCGATGTTCCGTCACAAAGTTAAACTCCTGCAGCTGCTCGAGCCATCTTGCAACTTGGCCCTCAGGGTTCTTAAATTGTAGAAGCCATTTCAATGCAGCGTGATCCGTCCTCAATGTAAATTGTCTTCCTATGAGGTACTTGTGGAAATGCTGCAAGGTTTTTACCACAGCCAGTAGTTCTCGTCGAGTCACGCAGTAGTTCCTTTCTGGCTTTGAAAGTGCCTTACTGAAGTAAGCGATTACGACCTGTCTGTCACCTTGCACCTGTGATAACACTCCACCAATTCCCGTGTTGCTGGCATCGGTATCAACGACAAATCTTCCGTCTCTGCTCGGGTACCCCAGTATAGGCGCTTCACATAACCGTTCTTTTAGCTCGTTGAATGCTGACTCACAGTCGTCGTTCCAGATAAAATCTCGTTTATCCTCAGTCAGCTGATGTAGAGGTTTTGCAATGTCCGAAAAATTCTTGACAAACCGCCTGTAGTATGTGCACAACCCTAGAAATGCACGTACTTCCGTTTTGTTCTTTGGAACCGGCCACTGTTGGACTGCCTTTATCTTCTCAGGGTCGGTTCTCACCCCGTCAGCGGAAATAACATGTCCTAGGTAGCTGACCTCCTTCTTGAACAGGGCGCACTTCTTTGGGCTTAGTTTTAGGTTAGCCCCTCGTATCCTGGTGAACACTTTCTCCATATTCCTCAGGTTTTCCTTAAAAGTGCGACCCATTATGATGACGTCATCCAAATATACCAGACAGACGTCACCAAGAAGGCCCACCATGACTCTCTCCATGAGGCGTTCAAACGTCGCTGGAGCGTTGCATAACCCAAAAGGCATGACGTTAAATTGCCACAGGCCGCTGCCAATACCCGTACTGAACGCTGTCTTTTCTTTATCTTTCTCGCTGATTTCCACTTGCCAGTAGCCACTTTTCAAATCAATGGTCGAAAACCACTTCATGCCACTGAGCATATCCAGCGTATCGTCTATCCTTGGTAAGGGATAACTGTCCTTCTTTGTTACATTATTCAGCATTCTGTAGTCCACACAGAATCTTGTGCTGCCGTCCTTCTTCTTCACCAGAACGACTGGAGAAGACCATGGACTCGTAGAAGGCTCAATTATTCCGCTATCAGCCATGTCCTTTACCATTTCTGCTACCTCAGATTCCTTAGCCCAGGGTATGCGGCGCGGTCTCTGTTTAATTGGTCTAGCATCACCTGTATCTATCTCATGCTTGACGAGACCTGTTCTCCCGCAGTCTTTTCCCGTTGCAAAGATATCTCGAAACCGTAGCAGAAATTCCTTGGCTTGCTGTAGTTCCGAAGTCGATAAGTTGCTCTTAGAATTTTCCAGAAGTTGCTGGATGTGATCAGTTTCGACTTTGGTCGTGTCTTGCTTTGCTGGAGATTTATTGATTTGACGGAGATACTGAACTTCTTCACATCTCCCAACAACACTGTTTTTCTTCAGTTGGACCTCTTCTTTCCCAAGGTTCACAATCCTGACCTTGGATTTCCCTGTCGTCATAACTAATGTCCTCGCGGTGATGATCTCCGGGTGCCGGCCAGTATCCTCTACCAAAACACATCTTGATTGCCTGATTTTCTTGGGAAACTTTACTTCGACTAAGGTTTCTGTTCTCGGAGCCAGTGTAGTATTCTTTAAACAGTAGAGGTTGCATGAGTTAATTCCTCGCAGGAAGACTTCTTGATCTGGGAATTTCAATACTCCCCTGTCGATATCTAAAATACATCGGTTATTCCGCAAGAAGTCGAGACCCAGTATGCAATCGTCGGTAATATTCGCAATTAACGCAGGATGGATATACACTTGATCACCGATTTTGATCTCAATTTCTGTATCACCGAGGACGGAGACTGGCTGGCCGGTTGCTGTCTGAAGTCGGCAGGATGGAGACTCTCTTTGCCACAAGATGGTGCGTTTCAGCAACTCAGGTCTTATGACAGTCCGTGACGCCCCCGTGTCAATGGTAAAATTGCAAGCCCGATGATTCAGCGTCCCTTCGATGATCAAACTATTTCCGTTGTGAACTTGATTGATGGTGATGGTTGGGGCCTTCAGTTGACCAGCCAGCACCCGCCCCGCGGCCCTGGCGACATTTAGTTTAACGACTCCTCGTTAACTTGAGTTCCGGAGTCCACACTCCCCCTCTTCCTCTTGGGGCAATCGGTACGAATGTGCCCTTTTTCTCCGCACCCGTAACACGTCGGGATATAGCGGGACTTTGCTGAAGAAGAAGCCACCACTTCTCGGTGACGTGGTTGCGTTGTAGGCGAGACCACCACTTCCCGAACCCTATGCGTACGAGAATCGTGTCGTACTGCTTCCACTTCCAAAGCGTGTGCCATCGCACTCTTTAAATATTGGTGGTGTCCGAGTCGCACTGTAGCCCTGACTTCAGGATCCCGTAGACCGTCGATGAATGCTTGCACCAGATTCACTTCCACCATCTCTGGTGTCATCGACATGTATGCACGCCGGACCAGCCGTTCAACCTCGACTCCCCACTGCTGGAGGCTCTCGTTCGACCTCTGCGTTCTCTCGCGTAACTGCGCGCGGAAAACGTGCTCGAGGTGTTTGTCTCCATAACGAGTGTCCAGTCCCTCCATGAGACGCTCCAATGTCCTGCCGTCCGCAGGGAGGTTCTCTAGGACTAGCAGGGCGTCCCCTCGTAGAGCCAAAGTTAATGCCGCAAAAGACTGCTTATCATCCCAGCGGTTTGTTTCGACCAATGTCTCGAATTGGTACTTAAATGCCGTCCAGGAAGACGTGCCATCAAAACGCGGCACATCAAATTTTGCGGCAGATGCACAGGGGGTGTGCGATGATGAGCCGACAGCAACGGGTTCGCGTGCTTCGAGCTTGATAATTTTTTTGTTGATGTCCAGCAGGCTTGTTTCGAGGCTATCAGCTCGGGCGGAAACCTCCTTGACCTCTACGGTGAGATTCTTTACCTTCTCGCCCAACGTCACGAGGCCGTGATCGATCTTATCGAGGATTAGGTTCTGCTTAGCCTCCTGTTCGCGGCGAGCAGCTTCTTGATTAGCCGCGATGAGGTCCTGGAGCTTGCGCTGGTTGGCCTCCTGATCGCGGCGAGCGGCTTCCTGTTCGCGGCGAGCTTCTTCCTGTTCGCGGCGAGCGGCTTCCTGTTCGCGGCGGGCGGCTTCCTGGTCGCGGCGGACAGCTTCCATACTAGCTTGCATGGCGGCCAACACCGCAGCGAGGTTCAATTCCGAGGATGGTCCTGTTGGCACCTCAGCAGCTGCTGTTGCTCCCATACCAGCCTGATCTTCCTCCTCCAAACGATGACGCGCAGCATCCATCTCCATTTGCCTCCTTGTTCGTGGTCGCTGTTCGTCGTCCCTCGGTGTTAATGGCATTTCACTTCTGACACCAGTTGTTACGTACGTGGGTAATCAAATGCCGATTTACTGACGAGAGAACTTTATTTACCACAAACAATAACAAATTAGTCCAGTCAACAATAATCCGAATCGCAATTAACACTAGAGTACCGTTACACTATCGCTTAGGTCGTTGAGTAAAATCACTTCGAGTACTAGGGTAGTTCGCTCTTGATCGCAGTCGAAATCACAACTGACTCGCTTCCGGCCGGGGGCTCGTATTTATATGCGAAGCCAAGAAAATTCTAGATACCGACTTCCCACGAACGATCCAGAATTCCAGAACAATTGAATCGCTTCTCGAAGTCTTAAATTATTTTTATTACTCGTGGTAATAAGAGTCACTTTCATGCGAATTTCGACTCTATTGTTAACGTCGGAGAGTATCATTTCCCTTATCCTAGATAAATGCCTACCCACTAGTTGTAAGTACTTTGTGGATGTTTCGAGATTTTTCTAAGGCTGGCTACGTACAACCATTCTAGACTTTTCGAACAGCAATGCGTTTTAATTATTACGTGCTACTCTTTATTTTCTCGGAGATATGGCGGGTTCACGTTTAATGGCGTAACATTATCAACTTTTTCGATATGGGTGTCTTTTTCATGGTTTTCGAGGTTTTGAAGCCGATAGTGCTGTCAAAATGTAAATCTAAGATGGCGGATGTCAGAAATTATCAACTTTTTCGTCATGAGTGTCGTTTTCATGGTTTCGAAGATGTTGAAATAGTGCTGTCAAAATGTACATAAAATAGGATAGTATTTTTTAGTTATATTGTATTGGCTAGACGGAAAAAATTCTCACGAAAAGTTGTAACGACACTTTTTCTATAGTAAGCCTTGCGGCGTGCGCATGTTTCTCTGTCTTTCTCTCTTTCTCTCTCTTATAGAAAGCAAGCCAGAACGGAACTTCGTTCCATCCGGGTGTCCCTTGACACCTCAGTAGTTTCTCGGAGAGATAAACTTTTTAATGTAAAATAATTGTAATAGTTTTAAAGTGTTAAATTTTTAATGTAATATAAATTGTCATGTTTGTGTACGATAGCGCAATAAATGAATATTGTATTCTACCACATAAATGATAGTACTTTTATACTGATAAAGCAATTGGTGCAAAATTATTCCCTAACCATTCCAAAATATCAAACATGCTCAACGTTAATACGTTAATAATCAAGTTTTCACTTCTGCCGGCACTCCCGGAGTGCAACCCGTCTTTTTTTTTTTTATTATTTGTTTATTTATTTCGGAAAATAGGGATTGTGATATATCTGTGACATTGAGCCAATAGTATCATATTGTTATATGTGGTGTGGAACTCTGAAGCAATTATTTTTCTTATTATAGCAAAGAGCCACACCACATTTCTCACATAAAGTTTGAGAGACTCCTGTGCATTTAGGAAACTTGCACCTGATCCTATTTTCTGACCAAACTGGCCAGTGCCCGACTTGATCTTGACGCACTGCAATCGGAGTATGCTGCGCAGGACCTTTATGCTTTTTGGCCGGGATATCAATTTCTGTCGATGTGCGTTTCTTGATTGCTGTTTTGTTCCCGTTTGCATAGAGTTCCGGCTACTTCGAGACGAAAATCTGCCGAAGATGTATCCTTTTCAAGGTTTTGCTTAGAAGATTTTACTCGCCGAAATAAAAGCCACGCATTTGCCATTGTAAGGTCTAATAGATGGTAAAATACTCGTACTTGCCGTCTTTTACTTCGTATCAAATTTTTTTAATATCCCATGATGCTGTCTACTAAATCTACACCACCCATATATCGATTGTATTCACTAACACAATACTCGGCCGATCAATTTTGATGTAACTTTTTTTTTATTTTTTTTTTGTTTTTGACTGGCCCGTTGGTCTAGTGGTTAGTGGCCCTGACTGCTATGCCGCAGGTCGTGGGTTCGATTCCATGGACAAATGTTTATGTGATGAGCATGATCATTTGTTCTGTGTCTGGGTGTAATTTATCCATAATATGTATGTATTTAGAAATATATAAGTATGTTTATCAGTTGTCTAGTACCCATAACACAAGCTCTGCTTAGCTTGGGACTAGACGGCGTTGTGTGATAGTTGTGGAATATATTATATTATTATTATTAGTTTTGTCATAACGTCGAACTTGTGACTTGGGGCATTTCTCCTACGAAAGTTGATATCATCCTTACAACTTTATTAGGTATCTTTCCATATAACATTAGAGATGTCAATGCCGTCAACATCAGCCACAAATTCCATGGAATAACCACGCTCTTTTTTTGATGCCTCCTTGTCAGTAGGTAATTTACAGTTGGGGATTCTATTGCGTCGTACCGTCCCAAGGCTCAAAATTCCCTCCTTGGCCAAATTCTCCAGTAATGACAAAGACGTAAAGTATACTGAAAAAAAGATAGCTTGATCTCTGCGACATTTGTCAAACTAACATTCCTAGGGTTGTCATGATATAAAAAAAATGTCGACAGTAATTTTCGACGCTTCTTACTTATTGATACTGTTACGTACGTGAGTAATCAAATGCCGATTTACTAACAGAGAACTTTATTCACCACAAACAATAACAAATTAGTCCAGTCAACAATAATCCGAATCGCAATTAACACTAGAGTACCGTTACACTATCGCTTAGGTCGTTAGGTAAAATCACTTCACACACTTAGGTAGTTCGCTCTTGATCGCAGTCGAAATCACAACTGACTCACTTCTCGAAGCAATCGCTACGACCCCCTAGGAGGTTGCGGACGAGCGGATTAATTTTCAAAACCCTTTGAGGGGTTTCCCTTACGATCGACTATCCCTTTATTTAGGAAACTTGTACGAATACTTAGCAAAATACTATGGAAAGCCGATTGAGAAAGAAACCCAAGCGAAATCGTAAGGGTAAGCGCTAACCTAGCCTTTAATGGGTAACCCAAATGCTTTATTGCTTTCCACTTAACAAAAGGGTATTTTCTTCCGCCAGCAATTATCTCTTTTAAGTAGGAGTAGGCAGGCTAGAATTCTTCTTAGACCTCATAGGTTTTATCCTGTGAAAATCTATACCTTATGGGTATATATTATATAGAGAATAACGGAATGGTTTGCTTATGTTTAACCGACTTCGAAATGGAGGAGGTTCTATGTTCGGCTGAATGCATGTTTTTTTTTCATGTATGTTCACCGATATCTCAGTCAATTGTGGACCGATTTTGAAAATTTTTTTTTTGATTGAAAGGTTATGCTTCCAAGTTGGTCCCATAGAAATATTGTTGATCACAGCAGAACTGTCGTAACAATAAAAATTGCTTTGTTTATACGTGTAGTCGATGACTGACTGAAAAAAAAGGGGAGGGGATGTATTAAACTGATCATCTGATGATGACGCTAGAAAGTAAATTAATGTAATCTAACCGTGTTTGGGATTATTAGAATCGTTATGAGATGAATGAGTTTGGCTGAGGGGTACTTTATACATTTCAAAAGCTTTTTTTATTAGCGAATTCATAAAGAGCTCACGCTGGCCGCCCCCATGAAAAATAATCTAAAAAACAAGTTAGCATAGCCTGTACCTAGTGTACGTATCACACTTCTATACACAGAGGCATAGTCCACGCGGAAGAAGTCGCGGGCACAGCTAGTTATCATCATTATATTGTTACGTACGTGGGTAATCAAATGCCGATTTACTGACGAGAGAACTTTATTTACCACAAACAATAACAAAATAGTCCAGTCAACAATAATCCGAATCGCAATTAACACTAGAGTACCGGTACACTATCGCTTAGGTCGTTAGATAAAATCACTTCAAGTACTAGGGTAGTTCGCTCTTGATCGCAGTCGAAATCACAACTGACTCGCTTCCGGCCGGGGGCACGTATTTATATGCGGAGCCAAGAAAATTCTAGATACCGACGTCCCCGGATCTATCCAGAATTCCAGAACAATTGAATCGCTTCTCGAAGTCATAAATCATTTTTATTGCTCGTGGTAACAAGAGTCACTTTCATGCGAATTTCGACTCTATTGTTAAAGACGGAAAGTTCCATTTCCCTTATCAGTAAGATGAATACCTATTACTAGTGGTACTGGCTGTGTGGATGTTTCGAGATTTTTCTAAGCTTGTCTACGCACAACCATTCTAGACCTTTCGAACAGCAATGCGTTTTAATTATTACGTGCTACTCTTTATTTTCTCGGAGATATGGCGTGTTCACGTTTAATGGCGTAACAGTGCCCCCCTCTTAGTCATGCTCGTCCCGAGCATTATTAGATCCGTGATACGGCGCCAATCTATCCACATGGACAACCTTGGGTTTCCCCCTTAGCCCTTTCTTGATGCGGTAGGTCACGTCATTAATTCAGTCTTAGGTCACGTATTAATTCAGTCGTCGTTCGCGCACGAAAGTGAGCGTACGTACTACTAGCGTACCTTTAATATCGGTGCAATGGCGTCAAATATTGTCAAATGTGCAAATTGTGATATAGTAATAAACGAGCTATTAGCGTTTATACAAAACAAGGCGGATGTTATGGATGAGGTTTCCCTCACTCGGATTTGCAGTGATAGTTTTGCAGACAGTGAAATTGTTGCGGCGAAGAAATTGCTTTTCGATTCAGTTCCGAATTCAAAAAGAAAAATTCGCAAAAGCAAAGGAAAGAGTGCTCGAGATATTGAGGATATCATATGTCTTTTGAAGGTTACTGATCCAGAGTTAGTGCCCATATTTGTAGCGAGGGATCTACAAAAACTGCCACCGGTTACGTTTGACCACATAGACGTAACGACACTATTGAAGGATATTCTAGTGCTAAAATCGGATATCAAAGTCCTGAAAACTGACAGTGCGACAGCGTCTCAAATATTGGAGCTAAGAACAGAATTAGACAATCTGAAAAGTTCCTCAATTGTGCATAATAACTTTGACTTTATCAATAGACGGCGAGGCGCTTTTATTGAAGACTTGCATAACTTTGACAGCGGTCCAATGGCTTTACAACAGCATTCAAATTCAAATTCGAAGAGTAATGAGAAATCACCGAAATCTAGGTCTCAATCAATTATTAGTGATTATTTTCCAAAATATGTGGGTATACAGAAAAAACTGATTTCTACACCAGAGACCGTTATCGAGGCGAAGCGATCAGCTGATGGTGCGAGCGCGCCGGATGACGTAAACCTGTGCGACGCTGTCTCGCTCACACAGCGACTCGACAACTTGAGTGAGTCACAACAGCGAGCTACCGACGAAAGGCAGCCGAGTAAACAATGCATTACCCCTACCGCGAGTTCAAATCTCATTAACTCGAATGGTATCGTAGATAATACGTTATCCGCACCACGAAATGAGCGCCAGTCGATGGCGGACGTATTGAAAGTGAGTGACCAATGTAAACGAATAGTAGGGGAAAAGTGGAACGTTGTCACACACAAAAAGCACAAAAAGCCCTCATCTCGTGGAAACATGGGAAAAGCGTACGTAGCTCCTGATGGGAAATTTAAGGCCGCTACAATCATGGTACCATTGTTTATCTCCAATGTGTGTAAAACCACAAATGAAAGCGATATTAGGGCATATATCAAAAACAGCACACAAGAAGACGTCACTCTGTTTAAAATTAACGGGAAAACAGAAAAGCGGTACAACTCTTTTAAATTATATGTTCCCAAAACGAAACTAGAACTATTTCTAGATAACAAGTTATGGCCCGACGGAATTACTTTTAGACGTTTTGTGAATGAAACTTGTTGGATACGGGACAAGTAAAACAACAGCTAGCCGGAAACGCACTGACGCTTTATTCTTTAAAAAATACACTTGCACGGGAGCGCGCGGGTGCGGGGTGCGGGGCGCTGCGCAGTGGCATTCGCGCAGACTTACGCGCATCGCTCGTCTATGCCTATGCATTACAAAGAGTATGTAATCACTACGTTCATGCATTATAGGTACCCAACAAAACTTACAAAACGAAGCCTGGCATAATTAAGCAAACATTGACACAATAATAATGGATAGCAACGATTATCAAATAAGTAAGTTTGTAAGTTTTAACTGCAAATCGGTGAAGCGGTCGGTTGAAGCAGTTAATTTTCTGTGTCAATCAGCGGACATAGTGGCTCTGCAGGAAACATGGCTCCTTCCGCATGATATACCCTATCTTGGGCAAATTCATAAGGATTTCGAGTACACAGGAAAGTCAGCTGTTGACACCTCTGCAGGAATACTGAGAGGGCGTCCGTATGGTGGTGTTGCGATCCTGTGGCGTAAGCGAGCCTTTGAATCAGTAACGGTGCTTAGCAGCATTAGTGCGCGTTTAACGGCGGTTAAAGTTTCGCTCGGAGACAGATGCATAATAGTGTTCAGTGTATATATGCCGACTGACTCGAGTGAGAATCTGGCAGAATTCACAGAATGCTTAAGTGAAGTGAGTGCAATTGTCGAAGCTAATAACGTTGAAACGGTGTACATACTTGGCGATTTCAACGCACACCCCGGTGAGTCTTTTTGTTGTGAATTGTTGCAATTCTGTAATGAACAAAAGTGGAGGTGTGCGGACATTGAAAAATTGGGTTTAGGATCAAGTAGCTATACCTTTGTCAGTGACGCGCACGGTTGTAGGCGATGGCTTGACCATTGTATAGTAACACAATCTGCCTGGTTAACGGTTACTGAGATAGGTATAGTGCATGATATTTTTTGGTCTGATCATTGCCCTATATTTGTTAAGTGTAGGTTGGATAGGATTGAACCTAAGTTAGTCGATCATAAACCATCACATAACAGAGTAATTTGGGGAGAGAGGGACAGCCATCAAATAAGCGTATACTATGAATTATGTAATAGTAAATTAAAATTAATTGATTACCCTCAGGAATTTGGTTTATGCAGTAATGGACACTGTAGCAATGCTGAACATAGGCAAATTCTTGACAAAATGTATGAAAGTATTGTCACCACTTTGTCAGTAGCTGCGGTACAGAGCCAAGTGGAAACTCGGCCTCGTAGGCATGTTGGTCGTGTTGTCGGGTGGAATAAGCACGTACGCGCCGCACACGCGACGGCGAGGCTTAAATTTCAGCTTTGGGTGTGGCACAATAAACCAACTTCTGGTGATGTCTACAATGACATGTGTCTCACACGAAAGATATTTAAAAGTAGGTTGGTGTGGTGTCAGACTCATCAAGAACAAATTAAGCTTGATATTTTAACTTCTCTCCGCAACGCCAACAATTTTCAAAAGTTCTGGAAGGCCACTAAAAAACTAGATGTTAGGCCTGGCCTTCCCGTCAGTGTCGGTGGTGCTGATCAGCCCGACAGCATCGCCAACATGTTTATGGACCACTTCAAAGTGGATTCACCGCTCGGCTCATCGTTGCGAGTGCTCGATGACGGATGCTGTCGTGACTCGGATCTGGTCCGGTTTTCGGCCAAGCAAGTGTCGACCACGATTGAAAAAATGACGAGAGGGAAGTCCCCCGGTCACGATGGTTTAAGCATTGAGCACTTGCAACATGCTGGTCCTCACATAGCTAGAGTGCTCGCTATGTTTTACTCGTTGTGTATGTGTCACTCGTACCTCCCTTGTGATCTCATGCGAACTATTGTCGTTCCTATTATAAAGAATAAAACGGGTGACGTTGCTGATAAGTGTAACTATCGGCCCATCTCCCTGGCTACTATAATCGCGAGGGTACATTGACAGCCAGCTGGATGCTCGGTTAGATGGCTTACTCAAATTACACGACGCACAGTTTGGATTTCGTCGTGACCTTGGTACTGAAAGTGCGATTCTCGGCCTCAAACATACGGTACAATATTATGCGAAACGTCAGACACCAGTTTATGCTTGCTTTTTAGATCTCTCCCGTGCCTTTGACCTTGTTTCTTACGACGTTATGTGGGAAAAGCTACGGGAGAGAGGAGTGCCGGCGGAGCTGTTGCGTATCTTCCAGTATTGGTATTGTAACCAGAAAAATTGTGTAAGATGGGCCGATAGGTTGTCTGCGTCTTACGGACTAGAGTGCGGGGTTAGACAGGGGGGGATAACATCACCAAAGTTGTTTAACCTGTATATTAACGATCTGATCGTTGAGCTCAGTAGCAAGAAAATCGGGTGTCGCATTGATGACATGAGTGTCAGTAACATCAGTTATGCTGACGATATGGTGCTACTGAGCCCAACGGTTAGGGCACTAAGAGAGCTGTTAAGTTTCTGTGAAAGCTATGCTCGGGAGCATGGCCTTATTTATAATGTCAAAAAAAGCGAGTTCATGGTCTTTAAGGCTGTCGGTGGTAAATGTCCTGAGTATGTTCCCCCCATTAAACTTAATGGGAAGGATATAGTGCAAGTAAGCAAGTTTAAGTACTTGGGGCATTACGTCACCGACGACCTTAATGACCAAGAGGATATTGAGAGGGAACGTAGGGCGCTGGCAGTCCGATGTAATATGCTGGCTCGCAGGTTTGCGCGGTGTAGTGGACAAGATAGAAAATAACACTATTTAAAGCCTACTGTCAAGTGTTTTACACGTGCAGCCTGTGGACTAAATATACTCAGCGGACTATCAGCGCCTTGCGGGTCCAATATAATAACGGCTTCAGGATGTTGATGGGGCTGCCCCGCTTCTGCAGTGCATCAGGTATGTTTGCAGAGGCGCACGTCGATGGCTTCCACGCCATCGTTAGACAGAAATCAGCCTCTCTGCTCTGCAGAGTGCGGGCTAGCTCCAACTCCATCCTGAAGACCATAGCGGACAGGTACGACTCTCCTTTGTTAGGTGATGTTGTTCACCGATGTTTTAGGAACAACCACCTTGTTTTAAAATAATATATCATTAAGGTTACTAACATAGGTTATAAGTTTTCTCTCAATTGTTTACTAACCCATATGGATGTCACTTATCCGAATTAAAGATAATTTTATTTTATTTTATTTAATTAATTAATTTATTTATTAATCCTTTTTAACACGGTGTAAGGTCCCTCCCATCGAGCTTGGAGTTTCGGCGACTTCCCTTTCCGTCGAAGCGGGTTGTGAAGCCAGACCAGTGTACCTTCCTCAAATCCCTTGGCATTGGCATTACGGTCGTATCTAGTTTTCATTTTTACGCTGGTGTTCATGCTATTCTCACGAACTCGTTTATGCACTTCGTCCAATTGATCTTGAAGGTCACTTACGTAGTCCGTAACTGGCTTAGTCTTGTCAGGTGGCACGCCAGTTATGGCATCGACTGGAAGTCTCATCTCCCTGCCGAAATTCACTCTTGCTGGGGTATGTCCCGTGCTATCATGCACTGCCGATCGGTAAGACATCAGAAATAGTGGAATATACCGGTCCCAGTCCTTCTGATGGTCATCGACAACCTTAGCCAGGTGATTCTCCAGGGTTTGGTTAAACCTTTCCACCATTCCGTCCGACTGAGGATGCGCAGGTGTTGTGCGTGTCTTATAAATTCCCAGAAGAGTACACATTTCCTGGAACAGCGCAGATTCGAAGTTACGGCCTTGATCGGAATGGATTTCCAAAGGTGCGCCATACCGACATACTACTTCTTCGACCACCTTCTTCGCCACTGTCGTCGCTTCCTGATTGGGTATGGCGAAGACTTCGGGCCACTTTGTGAAATAGTCCTGGATCACCACTATGTACTTGTTTCCGTCATTTGTAACTGGAAAAGGTCCAGCGACGTCGATAGCGATGCGCTCCCATGGGGCTCCCACATTGTACAGCTGAAGCCTGCCCCTGCTCCTAGTCTGTGGTCCTTTCACCGATGCGCACGCTGTACATTTCCGACAGCATTGCTCTATGTCATCTCTACAATTGAGCCAGTAATACCGCTGTCTCACTTTCAGTAGAGTTTTCTTGATGCCCAGGTGTCCTCCAGAAGCACCATCGTGTATTTCCTGTAGCAGGGGGACTACTTCGCATCGTGGTACTATCACTTGTGTGGTGACCTCCTTGCCATCGTTCGATTCCCATTTCCTACAAAGCACATCATTTTCTAGGACTAAACTGTCCCACTGTGCCCAGTAGCTCTTAGTTACGGGACTGTGTGACGATACTTCACTCCACTGGGGCCTAGTTCCGCTACGCTTCCAGTCCAGTATAGGTCGAATATCGTCATCTTCTTCCTGGGACTTCTTGAAGTCGCCTTCAGCCCTAATTAAATTAACGCGTTCTCGGGCTTCATTCTGCTGGCAGTGTCTGCAGTCCTCATTACATGGACGTCGCGACAGGGCGTCAGCATTGTTATGCCCTTTTCCACTGCGATGTTCCGTCACAAAGTTAAACTCCTGCAGCTGCTCGAGCCATCTTGCAACTTGGCCCTTTTTTTTTTTTTTTTTTTTTATGGTGGGAAAAAATCATGCATTGACATCCCCCGCTCTTGGGCGGAGCGGGAGATAGTGTCAGACTCTTACTGACTAAAAGACCCACCCCGTTCCTTCTAGCCTTCATACCGGGGCTCGAGTGCCCTTTCGGATAACCCTGGCCCCAGTAGGCTTCGACCCGGCTGGGTCCCTGCTGTTGCTGACAACTCCTTGAGGCGCGCGGGAACAGTGCGCGCCGTCGACGACTTGGGCTTGGTCCGGACAGTTACCGGACGGCCGGACAGCGAGCTACCCATTGCTCACTGTCCGCAAGCCCGCGCCTACGGTGGCCGGAAATCGGGATCAGAATCCCGGCGGCGGCGGCGGCGGCGATAACGCCGTTGCCTGATGCGTTCGGCCTCCTCCTTTGCGAGCATTACTGCTTCGCAGAAGTCGGTGACCGCCTGCCACTCCTCCTCGCTCCGGACCATGGCCTCAACCAAGGCCCGGCGCGAGAGGTCTCCGCCGCCGATCGCCCCCACGAGGGCACGGCGATGCTCCGCCCAAGCAGGGCACACCTCGACTGTGTGCTCCACCGTGTCCTCCGGGCATTCCGCACAGTGACGACACCCGGGCGTCACTTCCGCACGAATCCGGTGCAGGAAACTCCCGAACGAACCATGTCCGGTGAGGACCTGCGTCATGCGGAAGGTAAGGACGCCGTGAGGTCTTTCCAGCCACGCCTCAAAGAGGGGACTTACCGCCATGATTGTGGCGTGCTCAGCAACTTGGCCCTCAGGGTTCTTAAATTGTAGAAGCCATTTCAATGCAGCGTGATCCGTCCTCAATGTAAATTGTCTTCCTATGAGGTACTTGTGGAAATGCTGCAAGGTTTTTACCACAGCCAGCAGTTCTCGTCGAGTCACGCAGTAGTTCCTTTCTGGCTTTGAAAGTGCCTTACTGAAGTAAGCGATTACGACCTGTCTGTCGCCCTGCACTTGTGACAACACTCCACCAATTCCCGTGTTGCTGGCATCGGTATCAACGAGAAATCTTCCGTCTCTGCTCGGATACCCTAGTATAGGCGCTTCACATAGCCGTTGCTTTAGCTCGTCGAATGCTGACTCACAGTCCTCGTCCCAGATAAAATCTCGTTTATCCTCAGTCAGCTGATGTAGAGGTTTTGCAATGTCCGAAAAATTCTTGACAAACCGCCTGTAGTATGTGCACAACCCTAGAAATGCACGTACTTCCGTTTTGTTCTTTGGAACCGGCCACTGTTGGACTGCCTTTACCTTCTCAGGGTCGGTTCTCACCCCGTCAGCGGAAATAACATGTCCTAGGTAGCTGACCTCCTTCTTGAACAGGGCGCACTTCTTTGGGCTTAGTTTTAGGTTAGCCCCTCGTATCCTGGTGAACACTTTTTCCATATTCCTCAGGTTTTCCTTAAAAGTGCGACCCATTATAATGACGTCATCCAAATATACCAGACAAACGTCACCAAGAAGGCCCACCATGACTCTCTCCATGAGGCGTTCAAACGTCGCTGGAGCGTTGCATAACCCAAACGGCATGACGTTAAATTGCCACAGGCCGCTGCCAATACCCGTACTGAACGCTGTCTTTTCTTTATCTTTCTCGCTGATTTCCACTTGCCAGTAGCCACTTTTCAAATCAATGGTCGAAAACCACTTCATGCCACTGAGCATATCCAGCGTATCGTCTATCCTTGGTAAGGGATAACTGTCCTTCTTCGTCACATTATTCAGCATTCTGTAGTCCACACAAAATCTGGTGCTGCCGTCCTTCTTCTTCACCAGAACGACTGGAGAAGACCATGGACTCGTAGAAGGCTCAATTATTCCGCTATCAGCCATGTCCTTTACCATTTCTGCTACCTCAGATTCCTTAGCCCAGGGTATGCGGCGCGGTCTCTGTTTAATCGGTCTAGCACACGGAACAGTAAAAACAGTGGAAGAAGTAAGTAGGCGTGGCACTGTCGCCGCTAATAAGAAACGCGTTGCACACTAGCTGTTCAAGCGCTCTCATTCTTTAACTAGACTGCGCAACATAATAATTAACGAAAAATAATATTAAAATGCCTTATTGTCCCATACTGTACTTTAAAAACCATAGTTAGACTAAAGATCTAACTCATTGAGGTGTATCATACCACCGAAAAGTATTATTTTCGGATTTATTTTAATAAAATGAAAAAATAAAATTACGTGAAACATTACGCAGGATATACAAACAAAACTAATCCTTAATCACATAATCACAAAGTTGATTTTCTTTTCTCGGTTATTAGCTTTTCTGGAATATTCGTTAGTCTACCTATACTTTTGACGCTATCCAAATAGTGCGTGACTTTATCGATAAAATCAATCGATATGTTACATTGCCTTTTTAAAATAAAAGTAATTATATATTATAGTTTAATAGTTTTTGTAAGTAATATAATACAGATAATTATTAAATTAATAAAATAAAAATTGTGGTATAATATTTGTGATGTATTTTAAATAAATTTAGCTAAAGAGTTAGGAAAAACATATGGCATTTGAATTATACTTAATATCATTATGTTTAGTAGTGGGCGATGACGATGATTTCAGCTGAGATGATGATAATTGATGTAGTTTGCAAATAAATACCCTTTTTACCACGTTTAAAAGTTGCCTTTAATCATATTAATTTCATTATTTTAATACTATCACAGTATCGCACACAATTTTTTTTGCATTATTATGTTTTAAATACATTTGCATACAGTCGATATTATTTCGATCGAATAAGGTTACCTCACTACTGGAGTAGCAGTCTGCGTACGTGTCAGTGATACGCCATTCAAATATCACTCTTATTTTTACCAAATTACAATTCATACTGGATTAGCATGAAATATAGTAAATATATTCTGAACAATGCCATCTTGCGACGAGTAGCGGTACTTGGTAGTCAAAGATGTATTTCTTTCTTGTTTTTGTCAATTTGATTTATAGGTGACTGATTTTAAAGTTGCATTTCGTATAATATTTTTTTTGCATTTCGTTTACGCCCTGTTTTTGTTTTTAGCCAATCATATTTTTGGGTTTGCAGTAAGAGTAAATTGTAAATGTATGAGTTTGGCGACACCGGTTCTGGGACAAATATTTTCTCAAGCTACTTCCACTGTTTTTACTGTTCCGTGGTCTAGCATCACCTGTATCTATCTCATGCTTGACGAGACCTGTTCTCCCGCAGTCTTTTCCCGTTGCAAAGATATCTCGAAACCGTAGCAGAAATTCCCTGGCTTGCTGCAATTCCGAAGGCGATAAATTGCTCTTAGAATTTTCCAGAAGTTGCTGGATGTGTTCCGTTTCAACTTTTGTCGTGTCTTGCTTTGCTGGAGATGTGTTGATTTGACGGAGATACTTGACTTCTTCACATCTCCCAACAACACTATTTTTCTTCAGTTGGACCTCTTCTTTCCCAAGGTTCACAATCCTGACCCTGGATTTCCCTTTCGTCATAACTAGTGTCCTCGCGGTGATGAGCTCCGGGTGCCGGCCAATATCTTCAACCAATACACATCTTGTTTGCCTGATTTTCTTGGGAAACTTTACTTCGACTAAGGTTTCTGTTCTCGGAGCCAGTGTAGTATTATTTAAACAATAGAGGTTGCATGACTTAATTCCCCGCAGGAAGACTTCTTGATCTGGGAATTTCAATACTCCCCTGTCGATATCTAAAATACATCGGTTATTCCGCAAGAAGTCGAGACCCAGTATGCAGTCGTCGGTAATATTCGCAATTAACGCAGGATGGATATAGACTTGATCACCGATTTTGAACTCGATTTCTGTATCACCGAGGACGGAGACTGACTGGCCGGTTGCTGTCTGAAGTCGGCAGGATGGAGACTCTTTTTGCCATGAGATTTCGTTTCAGCAACTCCGGTCTTACAATGGTTCGCGACGCCCCGGTTTCAACGGTAAAATTGCAGGCACGATGATTCAGCGTTCCTTCGATGATCAAACTATTTCCGTTGTGAACTTGATTGATGGTGATGGTTGGGGCTGTGGCCCTGGCGACATTAAGTTTTATCGGCTCCTCGTTGACTTGAGTTCCGGAGTCCACACTTTCCCTCTTTTTCTTAGGACAATCGTTGCGAATGTGCCCTTTTTCTCTGCACCCGTAACACGTTGGAATATAGCGGGACTGTGCTGGAGAAAAAGCCACCACTTCTCGGTGACGTGGTCGCGCTGAAGGCGAGACCACCACTTCCCTAACTCTATGCGTACGTGAATCTTTTCGTACGGCTTCTACTTCCAAACCGTGAGCTATCGCACTCTTTAGAGTTTGGTGGTGTCCGAGTCGCACCGTAGCCCTTACTTCTGTATCCCGTAGACCGTCGATGAATGCTTGCACCAAATTAACTTCCACCGTCTCTGGTGTCATCGACCTGTACGCACGCCGGACCAGCCGTTCAACCTCAACTCCCCATTGCTGGAGGCTCTCGTTCGACCTCTGCGTTCTCTCGCGAAGCTGCACGCGGAAAACGTGCTCGAGGTGCTTGTCTCCATAGCGAGTGTCTAATCCCTCCATGAGACGCTCCAACGTCCTGCTGTTCGGAGGAAGGTTCTCTAGGACCAGCAGAGCGTCCCCTCGTAGAGCCAAAGTTAATGCCGCAAAAGACTGCTTATCATCCCAGCGATTTGTTTCGACCAATGTCTCGAATTGGTACTTAAATGCCGTCCAGGAAGACGTGCCATCAAAACGTGGCACATCAAATTTTGCGGCTGATGCACAGTGAGTGAGCGATGGTGAGCCAACAGCAACGGGTTCGCGTGCTTCGAGCTTGACGATTTTTTTGTTGATGTCCAGCAGGCTTGTTTCGAGGCTATCAGCTCGGGCGGAAACCTCCTTGACCTCTACGGTGAGATTCTTTACCTTCTCGCCCAACGTGACGAGGCCGTGATCGATCTTATCGAGGATTAGGTTCTGCTTAGCCTCCTGTTCGCGGCGAGCAGCTTCTTGATTAGCCGCGATGAGGTCCTGAAGCTTACGCTGGTTGGCCTCTTGTTCGCGGCGAGCGGCTTCCTGGTCGCGGCGGACAGCTTCCATACTAGCTTGCATGGCGGCCAACACCGCAGCGAGGTTCAATTCCGAGGATGGTCCTGTTGGCGCCTCAGCAGCTTCTGTTGCTACCATACCAGCCTGATCTTCCTCCTCCATACGATGACGCGCAGCATCCATCTCCATTTGCCTTCTTGTTCGTGGTCGCTGTTCGTCGTCTCTCGGTGTTAATGGCATTTCACTTCTGACACCAGTTGTTACGTACGTGGGTAATCAAATGCCGATTTACTGACGAGAGAACTTTATTTACCACAAACAATAACAAAATAGTCCAGTCAACAATAATCCGAATCGCAATTAACACTAGAGTACCGTTACACTATCGCTTAGGTCGTTAGATAAAATCACTTCAAGTACTAGGGTAGTTCGCTCTTGATCGCAGTCGAAATCACAACTGACTCGCTTCCGGCCGGGGGCACGTATTTATATGCGGAGCCAAGAAAATTCTAGATACCGACGTCCCCGGATCTATCCAGAATTCCAGAACAATTGAATCGCTTCTCGAAGTCATAAATCATTTTTATTGCTCGTGGTAATAAGAGTCACTTTCATGCGAATTTCGACTCTATTGTTAAAGACGGAAAGTACCATTTCCCTTATCAGTAAGATGAATACCTATTACTAGTGGTACTGGCTGTGTGGATGTTTCGAGATTTTTCTAAGCTTGTCTACGCACAACCATTCTAGACCTTTCGAACAGCAATGCGTTTTAATTATTACGTGCTACTCTTTATTTTCTCGGAGATATGGCGTGTTCACGTTTAATGGCGTAACAATATTAATACGTACACAACTAAAATACGCTTGGTGCCAGCCTATTGGCCAAAACCCATGAATTTGGCGAACGAACCGTGAGCCTTCCTGTACAATTGTTGTACCTATTTAAGGTGGACTTGCGGAACTGTTGCCGATGCCTAACTCGCTTTCTCAAATTCAAAAACGTCTGACGACGAGTTTCGCTAAAAAGTTGGGTAAATAAACATTAAAATAGTAATGAAATATCATTAGGTACTATTCTACATCAAGCTATTACTACTACTATTACTAGGTACTTAGGTACCTATTATAAAACCTGATATATTTTTAAGCATTATTAATAATGCACGTCACATTCACATCCCGTCCTAGGTATTACATTATACCGTTACATTGCAGACAGAGACCCCACTCAAATCGTGCGTGATTTCGCGCCATTACGGTTAAACAACATAGTCTAGTCAAATTAGGTCATTTTTTAATAAAGATTGGAATAAATTCTCTGGAGAGGCAAAAACGTTTCTGATGGTATTGTATGAGTGAAAAATAGAATATAAAAAAAAAATCATTTGGCACCCCTACGGAAGGGGGTGAAAACTGTTTATTGCTCATAACTAACCAGAGAATATAGGTGTGCTCACCATTTTTTTTTTTTATGGTATATTAAACCTCAACCTACATTATTGCATTTTAATTATTTTAATTCGACTAATGCAGCATTAGAAAAAAATAAAAATGTTGTTTTTGGCCATTGCGGCGTTGGGGAAAATTGTGTAGTTTTGTAAACTGAGGAAAGTGTTATACATTTCGACCTAAGTACATGATTGATTTTGCACCCCAGTGTGACGTATGGAAATTAGTTTTTCACGTTTTTTTGCCTCTGTACTTCGGGGGAAATTTAAGTAGTTTTGAAAATAATCACATTACATTAATTTGGTTTCCTTTATATTTGCACCCTATAAAAAATTAGCATTTTTTGTTTTTTCTAGTGTTGTCTTAATTGCCAAAGTACTATTACGCCATGGAAGTGACAAGCGCGCGACACGGAATAATAAACTGACAAGAAGAGATAAGCGTAGTTATTACTTAGGAGTGTTGTGGGATGTATTTTACGAGGAAGGAGTACTTTCTGATTGTAAATGCTCTGTTAGTAAGTGTTAGTAAAGAAACCTAATTTTGTTTTTATAAAAAAAAAAAAGTTAAAAAAACCGTCTATGTTTAAACAAAAAAAAACGAGTGTCCTGCAAGCATGTCCTTTATTTATCTTCTATACATACATATAAATAAAATTGGAGTATCTGTTTGTAATATTGAAGTAACTGCTTTTTACTACATGCATATGAATATATTATATACGGTACATAGAGTTTGACCATCGAAAGAAGACAACGAATTATTAATCAAACGTTATGTATGGCAGCATTTAAAAAAATTAAGAATTGTCAAAATTGTTTTCCTGCATCTTATTATACTCATTTTGCTTAAAATAATGCCATAAACAATCACTAGTTCGATGGAAAGGCTACTATTTAATGTAATTGACAAAGGGTATAGCGAGGTAAGGAGCACGAAATGGCCCCCACGGCCCATGACGGAATTATCATTTGTACTGGTATTGGCACTCTAAAACAATACGAAATGTAAGGTCGTTGACCCCTGACCTTGACCTGTCTTTGAGATATTCGAGAAAGTTCGTATGCGCGCCGATTTTTTCATATTTTTTTTTCCGAAAAACTATAAAAGCTAGAAGGATGGGACCAATTGCGTATAATGAGGGATACTTTGAAAAATATTCTGTATTTTTTTCAGAGTTCTCGTGAAATGACAACTGTGTAAAATAATTAAACAAAATATAAATATTTTTTTTTAGTACTGTTCTATTATGTCTACCGCGCCAAAAAAAATATATAATACTCTTTGATTTATATACTTATACCATACAAAAGCTGATCAAAATCAAAGAGGCGCTTCTTGAGTAATATCTAAAGAAAACTTGTTCGATCGTGTACAGTGGGCGCCCGCCCAGCCGCTTCGCGCGGACTAGAAAACAAACGTGTTTATTCATGTTCAATAGATTATTATAAGTGTATTCGTGTCATTACAAATACGATTTCACGCATGGTTGCTTTAGTCTTCCGTGTTAAGGAAACCACACACAAATATAAATTACCTTGAGTAATTATGAGAATTACTTAGTGTGCGTACGGCTGGTAGGAACTAATTAAAGAGGTCATTTTTGGATTAATTATTATAATTACATGTTGAACATAATTTTAATCATCATCATCACAATTTTCATTTATCACAACATTGACTGCATCATTTGAAAATATTTTCGACAGAATTTCAGCAGGACGTAAAATGCGAGATAGATATCTCGCATGAGCTAAATAATATATTACACTTGCGACATGAGCGCAGCATCCAACTGTCCTGTTTCCATTCGGACAATCACAACAATATCCTCGGATTCCTTCGACACTGTTCTTATTAGGAACATAATCAATGAACAATCGGTAATATTTACTGTTTACATGTCTGGAACGAACATTTAACTTGATGATAGTTGGGGTTTGTTTGACGTAATATATATCTCTTGTCGTCCATTATTTCAGCGAGGTATGAAACAGCTAATGAGAGCTGATAGGAACCTGTAAATAATATTCTTAATTGTTCTTCGTTTAGTCTTGGAAAATCTAAAATTTCTGATGACACCAGTTGTCGAAAAGCCGTTTTTCTTCGATTCCAGTGCTGCTTTTCTACCTCTTCACTTAAAGAATTTGGTAACGCCAGTCGCCCTTTAAAGTATTGAACAATTGTCTCATTTAAGCCTGTATCAGAATCCAATCGCTTACTGAATTTGTTGTGTAAAAATCCAACAACTTTGCATAATAGACTTACTTTTGGAAGCATTTTATTATCAAGATTGTTATGAAGCAAATTATATTTCTGAGCAATAGCTCCGTGCACAGCTTCGACTACCCATCGGATTTTAGTCACTTGTCGTGACATATTGGCTTCATCGGTAGGTAACTGGACTCGATTACCTTTAATCGCCGGCATTAACACGGTGTAGCCTTCTTTGGTGATGTCGCCAACGGCGTCACGAAATCCACGATCTACGACAAATACATCATTCCGACGTAATAGAGTTTTAAGTTTAGCATCCTGTAACACTTTCTTCATAATAGTGGCATCATTTTCCGTTCCATAAAATGGCCCAGCAAAATCAACTATAAACCCGTTCGTAGTACAGATTGTGAACGGTTTGCATAAATGGGTTTTCTTTTGCCCAGAATACGATTTTCTCTGGTATTCATTGTTAAAACTTTTTTGATGCCTGATATAAGTGCCGTCAAATATCAATACCAGCTGATCATCTCTAAGGTTCAATAACATTCGAGCTGTTAAACTTGTGTTCTTTATTAAATCTTCTCGAGAAACGGAGGTTAATCCAAAATGAAGCAAAATATCAGTCTTAAAACTTCTTAATACTTCCTTAACCTTTTAACCGCCCGACTTCAGAACAGTTGGCGTGTCCCTAGCGCCCGGCACAGTGAATCGAAAATTAAATACCTAAAAGAAAGAGGGATGTGCAATACTTAACTTTGCGATGTCGATATTTCGTTTTAATAACGACATTTGCATTTGCGCGCTCTCGCCATCTCACTCACTATAAGTTTAAAATTTCCATTCAGACATCACCACCATACTACACAATAAATTAAAATACATTTATCTAGATATGTAATAAAAAAAAATATTACCTCTACATCAATGTCAAACTCTTCGTCTGATAAAAATTCTTCATTTTCATCGCCTTCTAGAATTCGTATTAACTCTTCAGTAGTCGTCATGATACATTTCTATCATGTACATTTATCGACATACGAACGTAAAACTTCATGCACAAGCACAACACTGATGGAAAATTCCAGAAGTCGGCACTCGTTTATGACGTAAGAAGCGGTCGTCTTTATCCGACCGTAGCGCAGGGCGTACTAACAAAGTAAGTTTCGGAACATGTAGGCTAGGGATGGGAACCATCAATTCAATCGCTGACATTTCATATGTAAATTTACTTAATTTTAAAGGAATTAAATGAAATACTCACAAATATTTGTAAAAAAATGTTTTATTAACAATTGCTGTATTTGTTTTAAAGTTAATTAGTCAGTATAACGAGAAATATTTTGATTTATGTTTATTTTTGTATCGGTAAATCTTGGCATATGTCCCATCCCTCATGTCGGATTTTGTCGTCATGGGCGTTGCACATCAATACAATTTTCTAAAAATAATGTTAGTAATTCATCTAACTTTGGACATTATTTTTAGGACTTCTAATTAAGAGACTAAAGTGTATTAAACTGTAAATGATTACTTAGTTAACTATTTGCCTAATATAAACATATTTTTGATAGAATACAGCGTAATTAAATAAAAAAGCTGATTAAACGAGCAGTGATATTTTGGTCGTAAATATACGACTCTGGCGAAATGGGCCCGAAAATATTTGTCGGATTAATCCGACGTAGGCGGTTAAAAGGTTAAAAAATGTCGACACATGTTGTTCGTATGGTAAACCCAGCACTCCTGCTATCACTGAATTAGAATTTCCAGTTTTTAATTAAAAACAAGAATACAACTAACGCTTGAGTCACAGTGCGTATGCTTGTGTTTCGCATAGAAGTCAATAGCTGTCTTAATTCAATAATGTTTTGCCAACAAAGCCCTGTCAATATCCTTATCTGATTTTCAGACATATCATTTTCAATTTTGTCGAAAAGCGACATCCCTGCTCTTTCTGAAAGTGATTTTAAAAAATGAGCAACTTCTTTAGAGTTCATTTTACTGGTGTTAGATACTACACGTAGGTGCACCAACTCGTCTTTATAAAAGTTTTTTCCTATTATATGTGTGCAGCAACAACGGTTATCCTCTGGTATAAAAATCCCAATGTTTGTATAAGCCTCGTAACGCGCTTCAAAAGGTACTCGCATTAAGTTTGTTGTGGATCGACATATACAACAATACTTGTGGGTGGATACAACACGTGGTATATGTACATATATAAATTCGTCGTTTTGGGCAACATGCGAAAAAACATCATCGCCATCATCATCATCATCATCGTGGTCGCTTTCGGAACTGCATGGTAAATTCATTTCACATTCTTGTTGGAATGAAGCATTAGAAGATGTTTCCCCAACTGCTAAGTGTTCACCAGACTCCTGTTCGCCTTCACACTCTACCAGGGTAGATGCCGCAGAAGTTGATGCAACGTTTGATTTGCTATTGTAAAAAATTAACCGACACTTTCCACACAATACGTCACCAACAGAAACTGTTTTTTTACTCGAGTCACTATATAGTCTAGCGTCCTCTTCACTAGTGATAACTTTTTTTCTTCCGCGAACTTTATGCACGAAAGTGTCACAAATAATACAGTTCACAAACATTGTTATCACCCGTGGTTATCACCATACAACTTGCGACAGGCATACGCAATTATTCTCACCGAATGACCTATTAGGTAATTTATATTTGTGTGTGGTTTCCTTAACACGGAAGACTAAAGCAACCATGCGTGAAATCGTATTTGTAATGACACGAATACACTTATAATAATCTATTGAACATGAATAAACACGTTTGTTTTCTAGTCCGCGCGAAGCGGCTGGGCGGGCGCCCACTGTACACGATCGAACAAGTTTTCTTTAGATATTACTCAAGAAGCGCCTCTTTGATTTTGATCAGCTTTTGTATGGTATAAGTATATAAATCAAAGAGTATTATATATTTTTTTTGGCGCGGTAAACATAATAGAACAGTACTAAAAAAAAATATTTATATTTTGTTTAATTATTTTACACAGTTGTCATTTCACGAGAACTCTGAAAAAAATACAGAATATTTTTCAAAGTATCCCTCATTATACGCAATTGGTCCCATCCTTCTAGCTTTTATAGTTTTTCGGAAAAAAAATTATGAAAAAATCGGCGCGCATACGAACTTTCTCGAATATCTCAAAGACAGGTCAAGGTCAGGGGTCAACGACCTTACATTTCGTATTGTTTTAGAGTGCCAATACCAGTACAAATGATAATTCCGTCATGGGCCGTGGGGGCCATTTCGTGCTCCTTACCTCGCTATACCCTTTAAAGACGCAAAAAGTGAATTAAATTAAAAACATGCAGATAAAATGCGACGGTTGGATACAATAATATCATTTCTAGGTTAGTTTTTTAATTACTATTATAAAAACTTGATACTTTTTGACTATTTAATAATTGTAATATTACTCACACGGTGTATTATACTTTTCAGGAGGTTTCGGCAATGAGTAGACGAAACTCCTAATAATGAAAACAGTAAAGGACATGGAAAGTTATATATTTCGTATGCGCGCTATCTAGCAAAGTAGCGGCGGACATTTGAACGATATTATATTCCATACATAATGACATCAATCGGCCATCCAAATTAATAAAAAAAATCGATAACACACAATTTGTTTTATTCAAATTTAAAGTCAAAGTCAAAAAGTCAAAGTACTTTATTTGCCAGAAACATGGTAATGAGGATGTTGAATTCAGTACATAAGTTCTACATGTTTCACCAATGATTGGTATACAAATATTAGTTAATATAATAAAATTGTCATTTAAAATTATTAAACATTAATTGAACATTATTTAAACATCCTACAACATTAAAAAAAGACCACAATTGAATAAAATATTATTTTGCATTTTTAACATGTCTCAATTAGATAATATATATTATGTCACTTATATTTTCTTTCTACGTCATTCTTGTCATTAAAAAAATCGCTTAAGTTATAATAGCATTTGTCCAACAGCCATTCGCGTAATCTCATTTTAAATAATCTTATTAATTGCAATTCTCTGATAGATTTTGGTAATTTATTAAAGACCCGTATTGCCATCATGCTACAGTTTTTCTGATACAAAGAACTTTTACAGCTAGTGCTTCTAAGTATCGTCGGATCCCTGCTAGGGTACAATTTTCTTTTTCCAAAAGTTTCGAATAATTCTGGATGTTCTTTTACAAATACACCAATTTGCATTATATAAAGACTAGTGATGGTCAGCAAGCCAAGCCTTTTAAAAAGTGGACGACACGATTCTAAAGGGCCTACACCACAAATTGCCCTTATACACTTTTTCTGAACAAGAAACGCTTTATTTATATTTGTTGAATTTCCCCAAATCAAAAGACCATATCTGAGAACGGAGGCAACATATCCGTGATATGCTGTCAGTGCTGCTTTTTCGCTAGCAATTCGCCTTAGTTTCCTTAATGCAATTACAAATCTATTAATTTTATTACATACAAGATCTATGTGACTTTTCCAGTTATAGTGCTGATCAATCAATAAGCCAAGGAATTTATATTGATCTGTCAGCTCAATAGGCTGTCCATCGGCTTTGACGTCACATACCATTTCTTTTGAGTTATATAAAGATTCCAGGGAAGTGTTTATTGAAAGACCCACTGGCTCCACATATGATTGGACCTGTGCTTTGTATAACATTCGATGATGTCCTGGTATGAAATGCCGTCAGTGCCGGATTAAACCGACGCTATCTATTGCTAATTCGACCAAGGGGCCCCCTACTACTAATCAATTAATTTAGTAGATGATCGTTTTTTGCATACCCCGAATGATTAGAATTTTGTTTATAGGACGTCTTAGGTTTTCTTCTGACAAGTAATACAAAATTAAGGAGTCTTTTCGATGCTGATGGCGAAGCCTTTGTGAATTTATACAGAAAAGCTGTACAGTTAAGATTTACTAATAGGATGCAACATTTATTTTTCTTTGAAGTAGTCATATTTAGCCAATTTTTAAGTGGAGTAATCTTTCTGAGAGATTGATTTCATCAACATGCCAACATCGATAGTCATCATCATTTAAGCTGAAAGGCTTCTATTGCTAGACAAAGGTTTTTCCTATGTCACCACAACGGCCGGTCCAGTTTATCACGCCTCCATCGAATTCACGTGAACCTTACTAAATAAAAGGTTATCGGTACCCTTGTTGCGAGACCTTTCAACGTTACGTCTTCAGGTATCCGGTCGCCATTCCAGAACCTTTCGGCCCCATCGATCATCTGTTCTGCGAGCAATGTACCCAGTACCCCTAGCCAAGTTGCTAATCTGCAATAGTTAACGCTTGTAGAAAGCTTCAAATGTACGGGAATGACGTCGTCTTAACGCTCAGTCACGTGATCAGAACAAAAGAATTAGCGGCAAGGTCAACTCGAAGCGTTCGGCGCAAGCGAAACGGTTGTAACTTGGCTAGGGGGGCAGTTTACTGCCACTTAAGCTTATCTTCCTCTCCATTGCTCTTTGTGTTACTTAAAACCATCTGATGAGGCGCATTGTGAACGACCACGTTTCAGAGCCAAATGTAATATTCACATAGACACACAAAATATGTAATTCCCTAAAAACCTTGTTTAAGCTTATTCTTAGTAGGGTTATTAAGATTGAGCTTAACATACACATATTAAAATTAAGTGGTTTTAGCTAGCGCTGCTAGAAGCTGCTGACTAAAGCTACCCTTTCTAAAATAAGCTTGAACAAGGCTTTTATTCACCAATAACTCCGTGGATTTTAAGATCACTTGCGTAAAAAGTACGATGATGGGATAAATTCTAAGAGATCTTCTATTCTGTAGTTTGCTTGCAGGATAGTCTGAAGTAAAGTGACTATCTCATCACATCCAAAAAAATCAGCTGTATTTAGGTTTCACGCAGTACCAATATTTTGACTAGTTTTTTTTTATGTTCAAAAGTGCGGGATCCCTGAACGCGCGGGGCCCCAAAATGGGGGGGTCTGTAACATTTGCTACTCTTGCTACATGGCTAATCCGCCACTGAGTGCCATCTAACCTTTGCATGAATGTCGAGTTTCCTAGCAGCTACCGTAGCTTTGTGCTCAATGAACTGCCCAAAGTTTAAGGAAATTTTAACTCCCAAGAGCTGAAGGCGGTCGATACACTCCAAGGATACATTCTAAAAAGCAGGTGCCAAGGTGATCAGGCTGCTTTTGGCAGTGAACGGACATGCTTGAGTTTTGGCGGCATTGAATATAGCGGCTAAATAAGCAGCACATGTTTAATTGTTAAATACACACGCATCATATATAATGTGTAAAAAAATTACCTGCAAGAAAATTAAGTACTTGTTTAGAATTATAAATAAAAAAGAATTGCGAAAAAAAGATTTCAAAATAACAACCCGTTTCAGAGTTAAGCAATATTTTCACTTCGCACAAAATTATTGAATATGCGCACTGTACACCGCACGCGCGCCGGCGACGGCGGCCTAAGCCTCCGCGACCGGCCGCCGCGCGCGCCGCTCTGCACGCGTGGGTCGTTCACCCCTGCAGTACGACACGCGACGGCGCAAATTTGAAACAGCTGATTCTAATTTTCCCATCACATTTCTCAGACTTTGGACTGGCAAATCATCGAACTACTAAATGACTGTTTAAATTAAGTTACGCCATAGTCTAATAACCGCTGGTAGACTCCTAGGATTGTTTGGACAGCAGGCACTCGTCGTTGCTCACCAAACAGTTCACGGTAACGGTTACGAGCCGCAGCTAAACTTTCACCAGTCGTAATGTAACACACTATCATATCCAAGTACTCTCGATTGGAATACGTTAAAGGCATTATTGAAGTATTCGCGAACGTACATATTTGCCGTAACAAATCAGGGAAATACACCCTAGTCGCGCGACGGATATCGGACGACTGAACGGGGCGCAAGCGGGCTGCGGGAGGGAATAGTAGCGGGCGGCGGGGGTACGACGCTCGCGCGCGGTATTGGTGCGAGCCGCTAGCGCAGCCCTGCGTACAGTGCACAAAAAAATATGATACTAAATTGTTTTATTAATGTGAAAATATAGAAAGTGCTCAAAAAAAAAATTTTTTTTTGCAATGTGTTTGTTTTTCGATGTCGAGTATGTGGACGAAGTTCTTGCAGTTAATTTTTTTACACCTTATATATATCGCATACTTATTATTTTCATGAATAATCAAACGTATTAACTCCGTTTAAGTGGCGTACAGCTAGGGGTAACAGCTTCAATTTTTTTTTAATACGGCCTCCTTTTTGTTTTGCCATCTTTCGTTGGTCAGAGTCTACACCAAAATAATATTTTTTGCAATTTTTGTCTGTCTGTCTGTCTGTTTTTCCGGGCTAATCTCTAATATGGCTGGACTGATTTTGACGGGACTTTTTTTGGCAAGTAGCTGATGTAATAAGGAGTAACATGAGCTACTTTTATTTTAGAAAAAATAAATTCAAAATCCTGTAGTCCACACGAACAAATTCGCGGGCACAGCTAGTTTCAAATAAATTAGTTGTATTTCGGTTGTCTTTAGAACTATAAACCGTGTGATAGCGCTGATTATTCTACGGCATCGGGTAAGGTAGGAACAAAAAAATATTAGTATAAAAAATGTGGAGTTTTAAGTATGCGCCTCAAAAAGAAACTGGGTAAGGGCGAGTCGGACTCGCACACTGAGGGTTCCGTATCAACTAACTTAAATAAAATAAATATCTAGCTTTTGCCAGCGGCAATTATTCCTATACTTATGCTATAAGACTTGCTTCATGCCAAATTTCAGGGTTCTAGGTCAACGGGAAGTACCTTTATGATTCCCTTGAGTGTCGAAATATAATTTTTTTTGCGACGTAAATGTCGGTATCTTTTTTATTCGTTAACTTAGAAGTTTTTACTTTTACACAGCTTTAAGGGACCGCAGTCTTGAGTATTCGGTTTAAATTTCAATTTGATACTTGCACTTGTTCCCGAGATAAAGGGACTTCACAGACAGACGGACGAACAACAAAGTGATTCTATAAGGATTCCATTTTTTCCTTTTGAGGTACAGAAAGAAATAAAGATCGACAGAGAATTGATATGATTTTCATAATTTCTTGTTAAATAAATACTTAATACAGGGGCAGGTCGGGAGGTCACGACAAACAATGCATTACACTTCATAATCCATTTTTTACAACGCAGCTAATAAAATAGAGGAAATTATAGTTATTAATTTGTATAGCGCAGGGATCGATTCTTGCCACAAAAATGATCTAAACGCATATACATGCACGCACTTACTTACTCACGACCCCGCCGCGCGCGCGCCGCTCGACCCCGCGTTCGCCCTCCGAGCGCCACGAGGCGCAGTATGTATTCGCTAACAACGCTACATAAACTTCCAGTTATATATTTTTTATTTTTATTACGTGCGAATGTTTTATATATAGAATACATTATATATTAAAAAATCCATGACTACACTAATTTGCCCCGAAGTACAATCTACAAATATTGTAAAATGCTGTTTTCCTAGGGGTGCAAAAGGGTGCAAAAATAACTGGGTGTATAGGATGCTTTAAAAAGCTTATTACGAGTTTGCACCAACTGGCTAAATTTCCCTTGAGCCGCAAATTAAAAATAATGAATTATAAGTGTTTCATACACCTCATACTTTTTTCGTAAAAAGTAATTATACACCAAAGGGGTATCTACATATATCTAAACTTACCACAACGAAATACTTATGAAATTTTTAAATTTTGGGACTTTAATGTTAAAACCTAATATTAAACGATGTTCCGTACATAACAGGAATGGTGCAAACTCAGAGAAGACTTATATTCATGTCTTCTAATGATTCCACAAAAAATTACAACTACACGAATTAGGTCCAATCTTTTTGCTAATTTGACTAGACTAACAAGCGAACGCCGGCGTCCGTATAGATTATAAAATATTGAGCATTTATTTATAGAGTATTTATCCAAGAACGTAATCAAAAAGTTCTTTATAAAGTAGTCTGTAAATATCGAAAAAAAACGTTTTACAAACAAAAAAAAATATATAACCGACTTCAATATTCACTGAAAAGTACAAAATAATTTAAATTTCGGAAGTCGATGTTAAATAACGAAGGGACAAAACTATTATAGAAACACCGACTGGCCTGTTGGTCTAGTGGTTAGTGACCCTGACTGCTATGCCGGAGGTCGTGGGTTCGATTCCCACCCAGGACAAATGTTTGTGTGATAAGCATGATCATTTGTTCTGTGTCTGGGTGTAATTTATCAAATCAAATCAAATCAAATCAAATCAATCATTTATTTGCTATAAATATGGTACAGGAGTTGTTACAGTGACAGTTATAGATCGAGACATATTTCACCTAAGTTACAGGTATGCAAATATTTAAAAAATAGAATTTATACATACATGAATTAATAAAATTGATTAACATATAATTGAAGTTTACAAAATTGATTACATAACAATGTCAAAATAGATAAAAATTGAACATGAAATAATTTTATGCATCCTTGAAAAAATTGTAACAACATGAACTTTTCTTCAAAAACTCTAACTGAATAAAAGCTTTCCTCTATCAACCAGTCCCGTAAAATACGACAGAATTTATTATATGGTAATTCTGAAATATGTTTGGGTAAGGAGTTGTAAATAAGTGGCGCCATATATGCACAATTACGTCTAAACAGTTCTAATTTAGGGACCGGCATTTTGAGGGGTAACCGCGTTAACAACCGCTTACTTTTATTATCGTTACCTTCGAAAAGAAATGGATGACCCTTAACAAATTTGGCGACTTCGTAGATGTAAATACTAGGGACAGTTAGTAACTTTTTTGATTTAAAAATCGGTTTACAGGAGTCAAACCATTTCATACCATAAATTGCACGAATACATTTTTTCTGCGCTATAAAAACCCGGTTTACCTCTGAAGAGTTGCCCCAGACTACAATGCCATAACGAATGAGTGAACAAACATAAGCATGATACACCATTAGAGATGTTTCTCTAGTTGTTACATCTTTAACTTTACGAAGAGCAAAAACGAATTTATTAATTTTCTTACAAATACTGTCAATATGATCCTTCCATGTGAGATGTGCGTCTAAATTTATACCGAGAAATTTAGTACTTTGTATTTGTTCCACTTTATCATGGTCAAGGCTTATATTAAACTGAAACTCTTTTCGGCTAGGCGTTTTGAAGTATATCAGTTTTGTCTTGTCAATATTTATTTTTAATTTGTTACCTTTCAACCATTCAACTATTGAATGGAGAGTTTGATTTATTTCAGATTCATAAGAATTTGAATTTTTACATTCAATAATGACAGTCGTATCATCTGCAAATAGGACACAGTTGTGCAGTATCTCTTGGGGAAGATCATTTATGTATATAAGGAATAGTAACGGCCCCAGGATACTTCCTTGGGGCACTCCAAAATGATTTGTACGGTGCTGTGAGTCATAGTTTTCTATGCAATTAGTCTTCTTATTTAATTTAGTTACCCTTGTAAACTGTTTCCGGTTACTTAATTACGATTGGAACCACTGAGAAGCCAGACCTCTTATACCGTATTTGTCCAATTTTTCTATGAGTATGGAATGATCTACAAAGTCGAATGCTTTGCTGAGGTCCAGAAAGAGGGCAGACGTTGGGATTTTAGAATTAATACTAGACACAATAGACCTGACCAACATAAAGGTAGCTAGTTGGGTAGATTTATTTTTCCTGAAACCGTACTGTTCCTCAGCCAGAATCTCATATTTATCAAGAAAATCAAGCAGTCTCCTGTACATTACCCTTTCAAAAATTTTGGACAAAATAGGAGTTAGTGCAATAGGTCTGTAATTATTTTTTTCAGACTTTGAACCTTTTTTATGTAAAGGTTTTATTATTGACAGCTTCAGTTTATCAGGAAAGCAACCTTGTTCAAAAGATAAGTTAATAATATAAGCCAATGGTTCCGCAATATAGAGTGCAATCCGTTTCAAGAGATCTGTATTAATGTTATCATAGCCGGCAGATTTGGTGGGTTTTAACGACTGAATTATCTGAAAGATTTCATGTGGAGTTGTTGGCTGAAGAAATATACTAGAGTCATTAGTTTTCAATTTATTAATGTCATAATTGGTCGTATTCATTGCTGTATTATTGGTATTATTCTGTATTATGTCAATAAAAAAGTCATTAAATAAATTAGCTATGTCAAATCCGGAAGAAATTGAGGTTCCTTTGTCAGCAATTTTATCAATATATTCTGATGTCTTTGTTTTACCCATGTTACGCTTAACGATGTCCCATGTAGCTTTACCTTTGTTTTTGGATTTAGCAATGTGTTTCAAATTACGTATGGATTGAAATTTGTTGACACATTTTTTTAATAAAGCAGAGTATTTTTTAAATTTTATCCTATTACTGTTACTTTTGTCAAGATAGTATTTGTACCGTAATGACCGTTTAGTTTTACCACTTACTTTGATACCTTTTGTAACCCAAGGCAGGCGATTAGCTTTAGAAATCGTTTTAATTCTAATACGAGGAAAACATAGATTATAGAAAAGCGCAAGTTCATTATGAAAGGTAGAGAAAGCAATATTTGTATCCGATATTTCATAGATTTCAGAGAACGTTAGACTACCAATACAGTCTACAAACTTACTTATATTTTCTTTACTGTGGTCATTTATCATCTTAAAGTAATGGTCTTTGATGTTTAGTTCAGGTTGATACTGAAATTCTACGACCTGTGCCGTATTATGGTCTGATAAACAAAAATTGTACGTTTTACCTATAACTCCTTGAATATTGGTTATAATATTATCAATGCATTTGTTTAATCTTGTAGGTTCTTGAATATGGCATTCCATACCGTAGTTAGATAGTAATTCTAAGAACTGCGTACTAATGTTGTCTTTACTCAATATATTAATATTATAGTCTCCACATATAACTATTTTACTTTTCTTGTGTTGAAGCCTACTTAAAGTTTCGTTCATTTTATTAAAAAAGATGTTAATGTGAGAGTTAGGAGTTCTGTAAACACATAGTATTATAAGTTTCAACTCATGAATTTCTACACCACAAATTTCGAAGTGCTTTTCTATACTCAGCTCTTTTATGTCTTTTAATTCAATACTTTGTAAATTGTCCTTACATAATATACATGTGCCTTCTCTTCGTTGCGTTGATCTTGTATATATAGCGTTAAGTTTGTAATTATTTAAATTTAAATAGTGCTCTTCTCCTTCAATTATAAAATGTTCGCTCAAGCACACAGCAATAATATCTGTATTTGACTCATGCAGCTCATTTAAGGCCAAATCTAGATCCTGCATTTTGTTAAGAACCCCAGCAATGTTTTGGTGCATTACAGAAATAGTACTACAATTAGAGTTCTGAGTGTTAGTGCTTACGAAAAAAATCGTCATTATTTGAGGATACAGGAGGGTTATTTTTATTTCTTTTGACTACTGGAAAATAATAGTATATCTATATAATAATAATATATCTATAATATGTATGTATTTAGAAATATATATGTATGTTTATCAGTTGTCTAGTACCCATAACACAAGCTCTGCTTAGCTTGGGACTAGACGGCATTGTGTGATAGTTGTGGAATATTATTATTATTATTATTATTTACCGACTTCCGAAATTTAAGTTATTTATTTTACACTTTTTAGTTATGGTACTTTTTATTTATTTGTTGGAATTATTTGTCTCGTCATACTGAAAATATCTATGCACTGCATCTTTTCTTGGCTGAGGCATTATTTATGAATTTGTCACTGCACTAGTAAGAACACTAACACTACAAATAATTAACCTTATCGGCACAAATTACAGTGAGCGCATCGTAATTCGTATGCGGTAAATAAGTAGGTAATAATGACGAATGCTTTCGCCTCTCCCAAAAATGGCTGTAGGTACGCCCGTGACACGGTAATACTCAGAGCCGGTTTATGCATGTCGGGGCCCCTAGGCAATGCACGTCTCGGGGCCCCTACCCTCTTCTAACTTCTTAAAATATTATGTGTCTAACACAAATTTATTCATAATTACTTTGTTTTTAGGTTTTTGTGGTCAACTAGGAACTCTTGTAGTTTCACCAAGTCTGTCTGTCTGTTCGTCCGTCCGAGGATAATCTCAGTGACTGTTAGCACTAGAAAGCTGAAATTTTAAAGTAAAAAAATGTGCCCCCCCCACCCTCTCTAACTTTTGAACCATAAGTTTAGAAAATATGAAAAAAATCTCAAAAGTAGAAGTAAAGACTTTCTAAGAAAATTATTTTGAACTTGATGGATTGAACAGTTTTTGAAAAGTTGTACAAAATAATTTCTGAACTAAGTTTGTAATTTAACCATGTATATACAACAACTAACTTAGTTTACATATTTTATTGTTTTTCCATGTAGTTGATTGATTCAATTTTATATTATGTAAATTGATATAAACAAAATTATCAAAATTAAAAGCCAATGAATATGCTCTGCACTCACACGTTGCTAATGGAAGATTGTGTTTTATTAACTTCTTCTTTAGACAGCTTTTCGCATAATCCAATGCTAGTATGCTAGTTAAATGTCATGCCATTGAAATTTCTAATTATTTTCTTTACTGTTTATGAAACATAGTCAATTTTTTTTTCCTGAAGCGCGGGGCCCCTGAACCTGGCGGGGCCCCTAGGCAGTTGCCTACATTGCCTAATGGATAAAACGGCCCTGGTAATACTATCATATTATTACACGGTAATAATATCATATTATTACCGTGCCCGTGACGTATTAGTATGTAGTAAACAAACACAACATCATGCACACAAACACGCGCTGCGCCAACGCTGCACTCACTGACACGACGCACGGCACACGATAGATTTTAAAGGAAAGATCACAAGTTATATTTTAGCATAACGCGGTGATCGGTAGGCTTATCTTTGTGTGCCTTAGAGTTGCCGAATTCGTCTGCACGTGCTGCTACTGGCTTCAGATCGCTCTTATTTTGCTAAAAATACGGTTCAAACTCGCTTGAATTAATATATTGAGCTGAGCTATAAAATTAAGCCACCAAAACAGCGGCCTGCTATTGTGTTTCTCCGGAATTTTGCGAGGTTAGATGGGGACAAGCTCAACAGTGATGCGAGTGCTGTTGATTGGGTCGATGTCGAAAAGGCAGCGACTGTGGATGAGAAGGTGGAGATTTTCAATAAAGTTTTACTGAAGCTCATTGATGCACATGCGCCACTGAGGGCCGTCCGTGTAAAACGCCCCCCGGCTCCATGGATTACCCCTGAAGTTCGAATGGCAATGAGACGGCGTGACAGGGCTTTTCGAAGACATAGAAGAGATCGCAGTGAGGAGAACTGGAACCTATACAAGTTGGCCAGAAACCGCTGTAACCAGATGGTAAGAGCTTCAAAACGCCGATACATTTCAGAAAATGTCCTCAACTCTTCACCGGCCGATATTTGGAAGTTCCTCAAATCATTTGGCATAACTAATAATAATAATAATAATAATTCTTTATTTCAGGCTACTATGGCCCAACACTAAGTCCTCCTCTCATACTTTTCCCTCTAATATATCTTTGAATGATTTGAATCAACATTTCTCATCGTCGGCTATGCTTGCTATTCCTGTCAAAAATACTACAATTCTTGATATAACTTCCACGCCAAGTTTACCTCATGATTCTTTTTCTTTTTCCCCAGTGACCGACTCGGAGATCCTCAAAATTTTCACTGCGATTAAGTCCAGGGCTGTCGGCTGTGATGGAGTCAGCAGAACGATGTTATCCCTCTTGATTACAAGTATACTCCCCACTATCACACATATCTTCAATTTCTCCCTCCATACTGGGGTGTTTCCTACAAGCTGGCGTAAGGCTTTCATTATCCCTCTTCCAAAAATCTCCACTCCCACTTTACCTAATCACTTTAGACCAATTTCCATTCTTCCTTTCCTATCCAAAATCCTAAAAGCAGTTGTTCTTAAACAGATTTCATCCTTTGTGTTTAACCTTTTGAATGTTTTAAGTTACACAGTTCGACATAAGCAATTGTCTTTCTATTGTGTCTCTAATTACGACATTCGATGAGTTAAGAATAATCTGTTATCCCCATTTCAATCTGGTTTTCGACCTGGCCACAGTACAGCCACAGCCTTACTTAAAGTTACAGAAGACGTCAGGAATGGCCTGGAGAACTCGAGGTTAACGGTGTTAGTTTTAATAGCTAGGTGGCGCTGTTAGTGTGTTGACATGGTTTTTTTACTCTGTGAAGTTTAATTTATAAAAATAGAAAAAGTACTAAATATTGTGCTTATTCAACATAATCAGATTAAGTACTTCTTCAAGCAAATAAGGAGTTGAAAGGAACTTATTTCATTTGGAAATATCTGAGTTTGTCATCGGTGATATAAACAGTGAATTTTGAGTGATTTGAGCCAGTGGAGTGTTGTGAAACCTGGACCTTACCTCTTTACCGTCCTCGGACCAACGAGTGTTACGTACAAACATTGGTTTATTACCTGATATAACTTGTGAGACTTTAATTTAGTGATTAGCATATCTTCAATTTTGCATTGTCATACTACGACAATTTTGCAAACTAACGCCATCTATGAGTAAACGTTAAAACTACGTAGACATCCCATAAGCTTACTTATTAACACCGAAACATTGCTAATCATCCGTGCGCAAGCGACATTATATATTGATTGAGTGGCAGTACTCCACGTTGACCCTCTTTATTGCGACGGAAGGTGGCGCTGCCAGTCGTTTTGTAAACAAGCTCATAACAAATCTCACTCAGCATGAACTGTGCTGGTTGTAACGCACGTTTGCTAGCTGGGGCTGGACTTCTGAAATGTAATGCCTGTGAAGGATGTTATCATTTTGAATGCCTAAACATACAGCCTCGACAGTATGAAGCTCTTACAGAAGAGTTTAAGGCAGCCTGGAAATGCCCGTCGTGCAACAATGTCACCCGTCGTACTCGGTCTAACTTACTAACACCTGTACGGGCCGCGCAAATTCCTACATACGAGGATAGCTTGAATATGTCATGCGATATCATAGAAAATTGTCCCGCTTCAACGGGAAATCCATCAATTGGCAAAGAATCTGTCGCTCAGGACACGACGGATACTTTCCAAGCATTTACAAATGAGTTACACATTACACTGCATGGGTGGAGGAGTGACATGAGCAAAACACTTTCTACTTTCAAGGAGGACATTAAGACTACACTGATCGGCTGGAGAGATGAAATAGATGCGAGTTTAAATAAATTGAATAAGGAATTAAGATGCGCGCTGGACGAAATAAGGGATGAAATGAGCACTATTCGAGCCACACAAAATAATTTGAAAAAAAATGTATCCGATATTTCACAGGACGTAATGGAACTAAAGACCTCACTGGAATTTCAATCAGAGGAACAGGTGGAACTCAAGAAACGTGTGGCTGACATGAGTCGACAGAGTGTTGAGCAATCTAGCCAATCTATTAGTCTCCTCGAGTCCAAACTTGATTATCTCGAACAGCAAGCGAGACAGTGCAATATAGAGATTCTGAATGTACCCGAGACTCGAGGTGAAAACCTGATCTGCGTAATGGAGTCAATCTGTAGTGCTATTAATGTTCCTACCACACAAAGAGATATCATTTCTATCCATAGAGTTCCTCACGCTCACCAGACAACAAATAGGCCAAAAAACATAATTGTAAGGCTGTCGTCGCGTATCCTACGGGACAACGTACTTGCTGCTTTCCGTAAAGTCAAAACTTTTAAATCTGATCACCTGGGATTTTCGGGTTCATCGTCGACCATTTACCTGAACGAGCATCTGACACTCAGAAAGAAACAATTGTTTCGGAAAGTTAAGGAAGTGGCGACACAGCATCACTTCAAGTACGTTTGGATTCGGAACGCCACTATTCTCGTACGCGAACGGGATGGTGAAATTGCATTTGCAATACACAAAGACGACGATATTCGGAAGATTAATAACAGTGCGTCGCGTAAAAACGGTGATGTTGGCCCCTCCGGTAACGTACTTTAATTACAGTGTGTTCTTGTTTTTGTACCTGAATCACTTTTTTTTTTGATGCTCTTTTTAATGTTTCAGTCCTTTTAATCTATACAGAGTGCTCATGTTTGTCTGGATTGCTCGACTTTTTGGTAATAATAACCTACTTTTTTTCTTTTTGTTTAAGTTCATACGAAATTGATGCTTTTATTAATTATTATTTTATAAACGTCTTACGCTTGTTAACGTGTTGCCATATTGATAATTTTAATTTATATTGTGTGCTACAATTACTGATTATTGCTTTTACTTTTAATATTTTAGTCCTTTTAGTCTGCAGAAATTGCTTATGTTTGCCTCAATCGCTGGGTTTTGTTGTGGTAATAACCGGCCTTTTATGCTTAAGTAAATATGAAATTAACGCTTTTAATATTTATTATTTTATAGCCATTTTTCGCTGTTTAACGTATCGCTTTATTGCTCATTTTAATTTATATTGTGTTCGATGTCTGCTACAATTCTTGGGTATTGCTTATACTTTTAATATTTTAGTCTTTTTACTGTATGCAAAGTGCTCATATTTGCCGGTACCGCTCAGTCTTTTTGTAGAAATTATTGGCCTTTTACACTTATATGGATATGAAATAGGCCTTTTATACTTATATGAATTTAAAATAAATGCATCTATTATTTATTATTTTATATATTTATTCCGATTGTTAAAGTGCCGCTTTAATGAATATATTGATTCGTTTTATGATAGGTTTCAGTCGCAATTTTCGATAACTGTAACTGTACAAAATAATATTGTTGTAAGTAACCATCATAGTGAAATCTATCTAAAAAACATATATTGTTGTGTTGTCAGGATTCAGTGTTTTTGTGTGTTTGACGTCACTTATGTGTTTGAGAAATATAATTTTTATTTACTCCTAACTGTTGAACATTGTATTGTGCATTGCGCGGGCGAATGCCTGCTTCCAGTTTTAACTTATATCGCTGGTAATAGTTATTTGGAATCCTTTTTATCTCGTGTTGAGTGACAAAAATTTATCCATATATTACCAAAACTGCAGAGGTATTCGCACAAAACTGAACACGCTGTACATGAATATCCTGAATAGTAACCACGACATCATCATACTCACAGAGACTTGGTTGATTCCTGAGATTAACAATAACGAGTTTATCGATCAGCGCTATAATGTGTACAGGTGTGATCGCGACCGTATTAGCACTAAAAAAATGGATGGTGGCGGAGTGTTGGTTGCTTTGCTGCGGACACTCAAGTCATCTGATTGTGATATTTCTGTAACTACGGCTAATTCACTATTTCGCAACCTTGTCGAACATATACTTATAGAAATTCCCAGTATGCGATCGTCCAAGAGGCATATCATTAGTGCCGCTTACATACCTCCAAAAACAGCCATCCCTGTATATGAACAGCACTTTGACATCTTGCAACAGGTTCTAAGTGACCCTCGCGTTGACTCTTTTTTCATATTAGGCGACTACAATCTTTCTGATATAGCTTGGAATATACCGGATGCAACTGTATCGCTAAACAGCGGTGGGTTAGGCATGGGTTCGTCTACGACTTGTACACAGCTAAATAATTTAATGTCACTGCTTGATGCTATGCAATACAACGTCGTGAAAAATACTAATGGTAAAATTCTTGACCTGCTGTTATCAAATCAACCATGTAAGGTATCGAGCGCATTGTTGCCTCTACTTCCAATCGACACATATCACCCACCTTTTGTCTGTGATGTTAGTCTAAATGTAGAAATTCTTCCCTTGAAAAAGCGACCGCTACAAAAATACAACTTCTATAAATCTGACTATGAGCAAATTAACCGAAAAATTCGGTGTACTAACTGGACAGAACTTCTTATGCCTTTAGGGCCCGAAGAGGCACTTAATACATTTTATAACAAGATTGACGATATTATTAAGCAGCATACACCACTATCCGCATGCAGAACGGCTGGCTTTCCAGTCTGGTTCTCTAAATCATTAGTCAGTACATTCAGAAAAAAGCAAAAGGAAGAAATACGGCAACATTTCAGACTACGAAATTTTTTCGCAGCACAGAGCCATGTTTAAGGAGAATTGCCATAAATGTTTCTCTAGATATGTTCAGTCGATTGAGGATAGCATTCAAAAAAATATTAAAGATTTTTGGGTCTATATTTCCAATCGCAAAGACAGACCTGGTATACCAGCAAAAGTGCAATATAACAATATTGTATCCAGCGATCCTCAATCGATTTGCAATATGTTCTCAGATTTCTTTTCCTCAGTATATGAGCCTGCCTCACCTGCCCTTTCACAATGGGAGCCACCTTCTGAAACAATGTCTAACGACATAGTAATTTCTGACCTAGACTTTAAAGAGGAAACGATAATGGCAGAATTAAAATCACTGGATCCAGCTAAAGGCCCAGGTCCAGATGGTCTGTCTGCGTTTTTTCTCAGAAATACTGCCTCGGTAATATGTAGACCCTTAACCATAATTTATAATAAATGTATTACCGAAGGTGTCATGCCAGCGGTATGGAAGCATGCTAATATTACGCCTGTACACAAGGCCGGATCTAAATGTAGTGTTGAGCAATACCGGCCAATTTCTATTTTGTCTACCTTGTCGAAAGTTTTTGAAAGACTAATACATAACAAAGTGTACCCTATTCTCCATAACGGTCTTATACAGCAACAGAATGTTTTCGTAAAGAAGCGGTCAACCACAACGAATTTGTTAGTATTCGCTAAAGATCTATTTGACAATATGGATGATCGTATACAAGTTGATGCAGTATACACGGACTTTCAGAAGGCTTTCGACAAGGTGGATCATGAACTACTGTTGAGCCGAATAGCTTTTAATGGTATTCGTGGTAACTTGTTACGATGGTTCACTTCTTACATCACTAATCGCTGTCAAAGGGTTGTAATTAACGGTTACCACTCCGATGCTGTTCGGGTTACCTCTGGCGTCCCTCAAGGTTCTATTCTTGGTCCCCTTTTGTTCATTATCTTTATAAATGACATTGGCAACTGTTTTGTTAACTCAAAATTTTTGTTATACGCAGATGATCTCAAGGTATATAGACCTATTCAAAATATAAGGGACTGCTATCTTCTCCAAGAGGACTTGGACAGACTGACGGACTATTGTTACTCTAGTAAGCTTCTTCTAAGCATTCCCAAGTGCAATTTTATTAATTTCACCAAAAACAAAAACATTATCAGGTTTGCTTACACATTATGTGGTATATCATTGAATAGAATAAACTCGGTACGTGACCTAGGCATAATGCTTGACTCTAAGCTTTGCTTAGACTTACATATCGAGCAAATTATTAATAGAGCATATAAGATGTACGGGTTTATAATGAGATCCACTCATGATTTTAAAAAGTCCTCTTCGTATCTATGCCTATACAAAACGCTAGTCCGCTCTCAACTTGAATATGCCGTACCCATCTGGAACCCATATTATAAGAAATACATTGATATGTTGGAAAATGTACAGCGCAAATTTCTCCGTGCAATGCATTATAGATGTCACAGAACATATTTGCCTTATAACCAGTTGCTCAATAAATATAAACTCTTGACGCTGAACTCTAGACGCAAACAATTAGAGGCAATGACCTTACATAATATTGTTAATGGCAATTTTGACTGTATCGATCTGAACAATGTACTGTGTTATGCAGTCCCCAGAACTGTTCATAGAAGGCAGGTGCGTGCAGGCTCACTATTTGCAACAGGTACCTGCCGATCTAATGCTGGGCAGCGTGCACCGATTCGGCGAATGGTAACAACATATAACAATGTATTTGAGCATATCGACATATTTACATGTACCTCATCAAAGTTTCGAAGCCTATTGTATAAGACACTTGAGCGCTCTGATTAGTATTATTACTATTTTTCTCTTAGTCTTATAATTGAGTTCTCTTTTCTTTCCTTTTTTTTTCTCTTTTTTAATGATTTATATGACTCGTACTTTTTCTGTTTGTTTTTAATATTATTTATAACTTGGAGATGTCATTGGGATGCATGTAACCTGGCAATTTTAAAATTACTAATTAATGGTAATCTGTGAACAGCGCTGTGGGCTACATATTATTTAAGTTTTTTCCTATAATTATGTTTTTTAATATCACATAATGTAGCTGTTTGCTGTTCCTATGAATAAAATAAAATAAAATAAAATAAAAAATAGATTTCTCCAACGCTTTTAATACCGTTGATCACGATATCCTTCTGGCTATCTTGTCTCAAATTGGGGTTTCTTCATTGGCACGGGATTGGTTCTCTTCTTATCTTCGTGGTCGTCAGCAAGCGGTACGTGCTGATCAGAAATGTTCTGACTGGTGCGACCTGCAAACCGGCGTTCCACAAGGCGGTATACTCTCTCCTCTCTTATTTTCTTTATTTATAAACTCTATCACTGCTTTTCTCAAATGCTCTTTCCATCTGTATGCTGATGACCTACAGCTCTACGCGCAAACTGACATTGACAACCTTGACAACTGCATCTCTCTACTAAATGCTGACCTTCTGGCTATTGCTGATTGGTCTAGCAGATTTGGGGTTACTGTCAATGTCAGTAAATGCCAGGCTATCCTCATTGGCAGTCCTTACTTTTTACGGAGTTTGGACACTAGCCAACTACCGCAGCTTTTTTTCGGCAATACAGTCATCCCTTTCTCACCTCACGTTAAAGATCTAGGTTTATATATTGACGATAAGTTAAGCTGGAATAAGCAGATTGCATAGGTTAGCCAGAGAGTCACCTTTACGCTGCGGTCTCTCTATAGATTCAAAAATTTCCTCCCGTCGAGCACTAAAACTACTTTGGTCCAGTCGCTTGTGTTACCTATAATTGACTATGCTGATGTTTGTTATTCTGATCTTTCCCAAGAACTTCTAAACAAATTGGATCGACTTCTCAATAACTGCATTCGTTTTATATTCGGGCTTCGTAAATATGACCACATTTCTTCCTTCCGTTCTCAGCTTAAATGGCTGCCTATCCGTCTCAGGAGATCCCTCAGATCCCTCTGCATGCTCTTCACCGTAATGAACGATCCTTGTGCTCCTGATTATTTAAAACAATATTTTAAAGTGTTTGGCAGTTCTCATAATCTTAACCTTCGTGCATCCAAAAACATGCTTCTTCAGATTCCTTCTCACCGTACTGGCTTTATGTCCAATTCTTACGCTGTTTCCACCATAAAACTCTGGAATTTACTTCCCCTAGACATCAAAAAAGCCGAAAGCAAATTTTCCTTCAAACGTAAAATTCGGAACTACTACTTGAAGTCCTCTCAACCTTAGTTTGTTCTTCGTCAGAATTGTTATTAAGTTCTCTTTAAGATTTGATATTTTTCATAGTATTTATTAGTTTATTATTTTAGCATATTTATGTATTTTATTATATATTATATATAAATAACTTATTATTTTTTTTCCGTTTTAATTATTTGTTATTTGTTTATTGTGCAAACCTACCACAGTGATCTCTTTTTTAACCCAAAGGTTGACTGGGAGAGAATGCCTTGTTGCATTAAGTCCGCCTATGTACCACTACTGTACATGAAGTTTAAATAAATAAATAAATAAATATTGGTTAGCGCTTACGAAGGGGTTTCCCTTTCAGAATGGGATAGCTGATTGTTAGCGCTTTTTGTATTGTAAACGTTGACTGTAAAAACCCAGATATTTTTTTGGGATAGTCAATGAATGGGTTTCCCTCGAGAAGGTTAGCTAAAAAACTATCCAGCAAAACCATGGGGGTTTTTAATTGAATTAAAATATCCTAGCCCTTCAAAACCCGGGGTAACACCCAATAAAAGGAAAGCGCTATCGGTCCCTCGTCGGACCCCGCCAGGTGGGACCCCCAGTTACCCAGGGGAGACCTAGCGAGGAACGACCTGCGACGAGAGTGCCGACTTTGGTGGCGCTCCCTACTGTAGGTGCGTGACCCCTGCCTGTCACGCTTCCAGGTCGAGCCGTTCACGCTCCAGGCTGCGGGGTCGTGTGCCTGTTGTGTGGGGGCGGTATTGAATGTGTAACACCGCCCATGTTAGCAACCTTAGTGCGTGCCTGCGCCACGCAGCTTGGTGCGTGAGTTTGACGAATGTAGAGTTCGTGCATGTCTGAAGTTCAGTGCGCGCTATGCCTATATTAACTTAGCACACAGCGCGCACCGAGCGTATGTGGTGTTGTAGAGTCGCTTTGGGTGATTAGGTCATGTGTAGGTGTGTGTGACCTAATCATGGGTGGGCATGAGCGTCATCGTCAGGCAGTAGGTCGCGGGGGAGGAGTCTCGCGTCCGGTGGCCGCGCGTGCCATGGCGCTATGTTTTTGATGTGTGGCCAAGTAGAGGCGTCGGGACGCGCGAACATGTTCGACGCTAGCCGCGCGCAAAACTCGTCCAGGCTCTATCTGCAGGTCGCGAGGCGCGCCGGCAATGCGACGCAAGGCAATATTTTGCTGCGCGCGGAGTATGTCCTTGTTCGACTCGCTCGTGAGGGCGAGCCAGGCTGGAGCGGCGTAGGTGATAATTGGGCGTATATAGGTCTTATATACGCCCAACTTTGCGCGGAGCGGGAGGCGAGATGAGAGCACTGGGGTGAGCAGAGCGCGGGCTGCCCTACCCTTTGCGACAACCTGACGGACGTGACTGCTCATGGAGAGTCGACGGTCAATCGTGACCCCTAGGTACTTAACAATAATTCGTTACGGAATACACTATTTATTTTCCCGCGAACAGATCGACTACTTGACGTATGTCATTGTAAACCTTGTGTTATGAAAAAAGTGTTTGAATATGTTTGTTGTTTTTATCGATTATTGTAAAATAATGTGTTTTTATGTAAACAAAACAACAACTTTTAGAAAAGATGCTTTCATTTTATAAATATGACGAGTTTTGTACGAAGAACAGAAAAGGTCGTTCACCCTACTTTTAACTTGGAGTTAACAATATATTAAAAGGTAAAACTGTACTAAACTCTATTTTGGATTCGCTTTCGAGACGCGAGACCAAGTAGACGTGTACTGTGCATTAATTAATTATGTAATATTTGTAACAACTTAAGCAAAACAATTAATACTATAAAATTATCTGTGGTGTCAGTTCAAAAGTAAAGTGTGTCGCGTGTGTGACTTTAATAATTTGTATATTTTGCATGATGAACTAAATATTTTATAGTCGTAGTATACCTATCTGGGTTAGTTATGTCTAACCAAGAAGCTAGCCCGTTTGGGCGAAGCCAACTGTTACGGCGAAGTCCTCCGCCGACTCCAACCCACCCTGAACCGGTCCAACCTAGGGAACAAATATCACCACCTCGAGCTCCACCCGTGTCGTATGCTGAGCTACCGGAAGAAGTCATTTCGACGCCAGAGGTCCAAAAATGGATGGGGTCAATAGACACCATTCTCACTGAGGTCTGCACCATTGTTTCGGAGGGGAAAATGAACAGCGATCAAAAGCTCCGTGTCTCCGCTCTTTGCCGCAGAGTTTATAATGGGACATCCCAGATGGCCGTCCTCTACCAAGCGTTAAAACAAAAAACGGTGCAAGCGCACAACACAATACTGCACTTAGAAGAAAAGCTGGACCTCGCGGAATCTGTTAAGGTGATCAAAGAGGCGGTAATTAACAAATTAACACCTGACGTTGCCTCCTCTTCTTACGCTAGCATGGTAAAAAAGAATGCCGAAACCTTCATCCGTCCCGCAAATCTGAGTTCTGTGGCCATTTATCCTTGCGACAAAACAAAATCTAGCGAAGACACGAAATCACTTGTGCAGAAAATAATATCGCCGGAAGAACTGAAACTTCGTGTCCGTGGCCTAAAGAAAGTTAAAAACGGGGGTGTTCTTATCAGCACCGAAAGCAAAGGCGATATCGACAAGCTTAAGAATTCCACAAAGCTGGTATCTTCAGGCCTTACAGTAGAAGAAACTCCTAAACGGCGACCTAGGATTGCTGTCGTTGGAGTTCCTGTGGCACTGACTGAAAGAGAGGTATTTGACTGCATTTATGAGCAGAACCTTTCTGATAAATTGGCGAACACTACTCGTGAGTCGTTCCTTGCCTCCGTCAAATTAAGCCATAAGTCGGGTAAGAAGGGTCTTCCTACATGTAACTATATTTTGGAACTACCCGCCACCGTCAGGAAAATTCTAATTAACCAAGGCCGAATCTTTATAAATTGGACATCTTGCCCCGTGAAGGACTTCACAATAGTTACAAGATGCTTCAATTGCCAGCTGTTCGGCCACGCAGCCAAGTTTTGCCGAGAAACCAGTCCTACTTGCAACCACTGTGGAGAGACTGGTCATTCCCACAAGGAGTGCAGCAGTAAATCTTCTCCGCCTCAATGTGCGACGTGCAAGCGTTTCAAGAGGAATTGTGACCATCAGACCGGTGACGTAGATTGTCCGGCGCGTAAATACGCTGAGATAAACTATATTAATTCAATAGACTATGAAGGCGCCTAAGAGCGCCCACGGATAGTTTATTTAGTAGCACTTAGTTACAGGTACTTAGTTAGTTTATCTTTTATTACTTTAGTTAATAGTTATAATGACCAGTCAGCTCATCGCCGATTTGGATGGTTTTTCTGTGTCTGAAGCCAATACCTGTAATGTAGAGGATTGTAAACTACTTCTTCCTTCTGGGGAAAATACGCTTACGCTGCTTACACAAAATATTCGTAGTATTAATCGTAACATGGATGGGTTTGAAGTTCTGTTACAAAGTCTTGACATTAGCTGTGATGTTATTGTCCTAACAGAATGTTGGCTGTCTGCTCAGACAGCCAATTTACCTTCCCTTGACGGCTACTGCACTCACAAAACAAATTCAAATATGAATCAAAATGATGGTGTTGTGGTTTACATCAGGAATAGCTTAAAATCACTTGTAGAAGAGCCCAAAGTTCAAGACAGTAATTGTTTAATAATTAAAATCAGTCCGGATACTGTGATTATGGCCATTTACAGGCCACCGTCTCAAAACATTGACAGATTTTTGGATTTTCTTGATGTAAATTTAAAACATCTATCAACTTTTAAGAATATTATTGTAACGGGTGACATAAATATTAATATCGTTTCCGGGAGGTCAGATACACCGCCGAAAAAAAACCCCCCCGACCCGACGCCGAGAAAGCCGAGAGCAAATTTTCCTTCAAACGTAAAATTCGGAACTACTACTTAAAGTCCTCTCAACCTTAGTTTGTTCTTCGTCAGAATTGTTATTAAGTTCTCTTTAAGATTTGATATTTTTCATAGTATTTATAAGTTTATTATTTTAGCATATTTATGTATTTTATTATATATTATATAAATAACTTATTAATTTTTTTTTTCCGTTTTCATTATTTGTTATTTGTTTATTGTGCAAACCTACCACAGTGATCTCTTTTTTTAACCCAAAGGTTGACTGGGAGAGAATGCCTTGTTGCATTAAGTCCGCCTATGTACCACTACTGTACATGAAGTTTAAATAAATAAATAAATAAATAAATACACATGTACACAACTACCTAAATATTTGTTCCTTTCATGGTCTTTTACCAACTCATTATTATCCCACGCACCAGAGCGGGTCATGTTTGGATCATTTCATCTTAAAAACAAAACACCCGAACAAAACATTGGTTACTAATTCTTCGCTTACGGATCACCAAGCAATTTTACTAACAATACAAAAATCTTCACCTAGAATAAACTGCATGCGTAGCTATAAAAAAATTAATATGACTAATCTTGAACGTGACATTTGCGGCATTGACTTTGACCCTGTTTACAGGACGAATGATGCAAATATTTCTTTACAGTATTTCATACATTCGATGCAACATGCAATAAGCAAAAACACGTTTACCAAAGTAATGTCTCGACGGTATAATGCTATTAAACCGTGGATCACTCCTGGTCTCGTTCGGTGTATACGACATAGGGATAAATTACACCAAAAGTCAAAACTTGCTCCTGATAATGAAATACTTTCTGTTTCGTACAAAAGGTATAGAAACTTTTGCAATAATCTTTTAAAAAAAAATAAAAATAAATACGAAAAAAACGAATTACAGAAGGCAGGCAAAAACAGCAAACTTATCTGGAAATTTATTAAAACAAATACCTTTCGATCAAAAAATCCTGAACCTCCTCTCGAATTACTGTCAACAGAGATAAACCCAATCGAAGCCGCGAATAAGGTAAACAGTTGCTAATGTAGGCAAAAAATTGGCTGAAAAATCCTTAAACTTGAATATTTCCCCCCACCAAACACCGGCCTCGAACGTCCCTTCGAAAACATCAAAGTCTTTTGTTTTATTAGACACTGATGTCAATGAGATTTTAAGAATAATAACAGGATTAAAGGATAATTGCGCTGTGGGATGGGATAGTATTTCAAATAATATATTGAAAAGGTTTAAACATCTTCTTGCCCCTCCATTAACCCATATTTTCCAGTCATGTTTGTCTAACGGCATATTTCCTAAGCTGCTTAAAAAAGCAATAGTTACGCCAGTGCTCAAAGCGGGAGATAAACACTGTGTTAACAACTATAGACCCATTTCAGTACTAACAGGACTTTCAAAAATTTTAGAAAAAATTATAAATAGCAGATTAATAGATTATCTTGAAGCTAACAAGTTGCATTCCAATAATCAATTTGGGTTTAGACCGAAAAGATCAACTAACCAAGCAGTTCATAAGCTGTCTGAATACATTAGTACGAGACTAGATAGGGGCATGCACACCATTGGGATCTTTCTGGACCTTGCCAAAGCCTTCGACACAATTTCTAGTTCTATATTACTGCACAAGCTTGAAACACTTGGGATAAGAGGAGTGCAACTTCTATTATTCTCGAACTATCTTAGAGACCGTCATCAATGTGTTAAAATAGGGCAATACACAAGTTCTGAGATAGAAAATAGTTGTTTCGGAATACCACAAGGTAGCATTTTGGGCCCTACGTTATTTTTAATTTACATTAATGATCTATGTAGCTTAGTCCTTCGTAATGGGATATTATTATCATATGCGGATGACACGGCTCTATTGTTTTCTGCTGAATCTCGAGGTGAGGCATATGAACGTGCTCAAAATGGTTTTAATATTGTATCTAACTGGCTTCATCAAAATCTTCTAACATTAAATATAGAAAAAACAAAATACATTTTATTCTCAATGAGAAACAATAATCTTACGCTTACTAACCTAAACATATTCGCACATAATTGCAATCATGCTGACATTGCTTGCACTTGCCCTACTTTAGTTAAAGCTGACCACATTAAATATCTAGGTGTTACGATTGACACAAATCTAAATTTCCGTAAGCATGTCGATTTACTGTGCATAAGAGTGCGTAAATTAATGTATATTTTTAAGAACCTACGTCACATAGCCGACTTTCAGTTAATCAAACAGGTTTATTTGGCTCTGTGTCAATCTGTGCTTACCTACTGTGTTACCTCGTGGGGTGGTGCTGCGAAAACTATCTTGCTTCCTCTAGAACGTGCTCAAAGAGCAATTCTAAAGGTTGCAACTTTCCGACCTTTTAGGTTTCCCACACACGAGTTATATACAGCATGTAAAATACTAACAGTGCGTCAACTATTTATATTGCACACCATACTTTATCAGCACTCTGAGCTTCCTTTTGACCCAGTACCTTCAACCAGGAGGAGGAAAGATTTGGTTTGCGCAAAACCACAAACGAGACATGCATTTTCTCATAGATTTTATGTATTTTTAGGACCTTTTTTGTACAACAAGCTAAACAAATTATTAGATATATATAGCGTTAATTATATTAAATGTAGTACATTGATATCGGAATATCTATTAAAACTCAATTACACAGACACAGAAAAACTATTGGAAGTTTTAGTATGATAGTAAGGTTTAGTTCTTAAGTTGTTATTCTATAATATTCTGTATACATGCTCCCGTAATGTTTAGTCTTGTAAGTGATGACCTGAAACACAGGTTTTATATGTAAACCTAGCTCAGGAAAGTCGTTAATTATATATAATTCTAGGTTTAAAAATATTTTTCCATGAGTCCTGAAATATTGATAATTTAGTTATACACATAGTTATTGGTTGGGTACTAGCATAATTATTTATTTAAGATTTACTTGTGGCTATTATATGTAACTGTACTTTTCTGTGTAAAAGATTTAATAAAGATTATTATTATTATTATTATTATTATTTATTCAGATAGCTTATTTTATAATAATTTCAATGATATAAGCTTAGTAGAGCTACGCTGCGTAATTTCTGAGATATCTTAGTTGTAGTGAGTAATCCCGTGAATTCGACCGGGCGCAACGTAACGGCGAACGAGTAGTTCCGCAAAAAGACCTAACGTCGGAGGGGTTAACCGTGTGGGACCACGAGACGTCGACTCCTTGCAGCTGTAGAGGTGGTGGGAGGCGTCCCTGCCCGATGGCGATCGCCTGTGTCTTACCCACATTTACGGAGAGTCGCCATTTGGTCAGCCACTCTGGCAGCTTATCTAGCACGCGCTGCATTTTGACCGCCGCATGTCCAGCGTTTAGTGATGTTGTGACGTATGCGGCGTCGTCAGCATACAGCGCGAGCGTGGCGTCTTGGGTGGTGGGGATGTAGTCCGTGTATTGTAACACACAGGCGAGACACAGCTTCCCTGCGGTACGCCCGCAGCCACCGGATGGGCGCTGGATAGCGTGCCTTCTACCACCACTCTGAAAGTCCTGTTTTGCAGGAACGATGAAAGCTCTTTTACAATACGACGGGGCGTATCCGACTGCGACAGTTTGTAAATGAGACCGGCGTGCCAGACGCGGTCGAACGCCTTCTCCATGCCGAGGAATACTGCAACCGCCTGCTCTTTTTTATTTAACGCTGCCGTCATGAGGTGCAATATCCTCGACAGTTGGAGCGTCGTGCTGTGTTCCGACCTAAAACCGAATTGTTCTGGCCTGGGCGTAATGTGTGGCGTAAGGTGTCGCAGCAGGAGCAACTTAAACACCTTTGACACGGTGGGGAGGAGAGTGATGGGCCGATAGCTCTCCGGCTTCAGGGTGTTCTTCCCAGGCTTAGGCAGCATGATGACGCGCCCCTCCTTCCACGAAGCGGGGAAGGTCCCGGTGCGCAGTATCCCAGTGATTAGGCGTGCGTCAAGGCCGCTACCGTGCGGAACGGCAAGTGGCGCAGCACTGCGTTTGTGATACCGTCAGCACCGGGGCCTTCCTAGGCTTCGTTCGCAGGATGGCGCGTCGGACGGCGTTGGGCGAGAAGTGGATAGGGTCTTCGTCGTGAGCTATCGGCGTTGCGAAGTACTCGTGTAGGTGCCTCTCAACTGCTGCGATATGCTCCGTGTCGGTGGTCGGGTTAGGTCGGAACTGGCGTTCCAGGTGCTCGGCGAAGATCTCCGCGCGGTCTGTCGCAGCGTATCTTAGCGCCCCGTCGCTGTTTTTAAGCGGACGCACCGGGGCTGGGGTGTTCGTGAGTAGCCGGCATAGCTTGTGTATTGCCGGCTAGTCGCCCTCAGCGGCGTCAATGGTGTCCTCCCAGTTCGCGGTGTTGTGCGCGCGCAACTCGGCCTTCACTTTCTCCGCGAAACGGTTGAGTTCTCTCTTCAGTGTCGGGCATCTGGTAACCTGCCACCGTCTGCGTAGGCGCCTTTTCTCGGCGACCATCGACTGCAAGTGGAGGGGCAGGGGTGGAAGGGCACCCTGCGGCTGCGACGTGGCGGATGTCGCCGCCTTCAAGGCGTCCTGGATGCAGACGGTGAGCTCCTCGGCTAGTACGTCCACGTCCGCCGCAGTGTTAATGGGCCGAGTGGGCGTCGTGCTTTCCATCGTTCCTGCAAATAAAATCCAGTCCGTTTTGTGACGTCGCGCAGGAGGAGTAAGTCGGGTCGGGGCCCCTTCGAGGACGACGAGTATTGGCTGGTGGTCTGACAGCATCTTAAAATCAAAATCAAAATCAAAGCATTTATTTCAAATAGACCATTTACAGGCACTTTTGAATAGTCAAATGTCGGTCAGTCCAAGAAAAGTGAAGCTAAATTGCACGTTCCAAAGAGTAGGTCTCTATGGAGAAGAACGTGCAAGAAACTCCATGGACACTCTTTTAAATCATATTATGTGTTACATATAATGCTTGGTTACATATTACTTGTTGCTTCTATCATGTGAGCACAATGTCGATAGTGAAATAAAAATGTAAAATAATTAAAAGATAGAAACTGAATTAAGCCACTGGCAGCTGAGAGATGACCAGTCCCATCTGACGGCACCCGTTCACGAGCATGACGCGTGCATCAGCTCCACTCAGCTCAACCATTTTGAAGGGAACTGAACGACCCAATAACACGTGCCACCAACAGCGAGACATTTGAGTGAGCATGACAAACTCTCAACTGCCATGCTCGTAATGTCAAAAAAAAAAAAAAGTTGTAACCTAATAAAAATGCTCCATGGTGCTTCACATTCACAAACTTGAAAAAAGTGCTTCTACATTATACAATGCTATTGTGTCTTTCAAATTAAAAAATAATAATATTAGTTTCCAACTAATCAACTAATTAGTACGCCCTAGTGGTAGTGGAGCTGGACCAGCATTGAGCCAAGCATTTTTATCTTGAATATAATCCTCCAACTTATAATATGCTTGCCTGCATAGTGTGCGTTTAATACAAGATTTAAATTTCGTTTCATTGAGTTCTAATATTTGGGGTGGTATTTTATTATAACATTTCAAACGGTACCCCATGAAAGAAGAGGCCACTTTAGCCAGTCTGAAATCTGGTTGAACTAATTGATCCCTATTTCTTGTAACATAATTATGTCTATCGCCTCTTTTGCTAAGAAGATGAAGATTTTTTCTAACATACATGATGTTTTCATAGATATATTGACAAGGTACCGTCATTATGTTAATATCTTTAAACAGTTCCCTTAAAGAATCGCACCGGCGGAGATTGTAAATAGCTCTGATGGCTCTTTTCTGTAATATAAAGATTGACTCGATGTCTGCAGCCCGTCCCCATAGTAAGATACCGTACGACATGACACTATGAAAATAACTAAAATAGACTAGTCTAGCGGTATCAACATCCGTAAATTGGCGGATTTTTCTAACAGCATATGCAGCTGAGCTAAGCCGCCCTGCAAGAGATGTTAAGTGAGGACCCCATTGTAGCCTTGAGTCAAGCGTAATCCCCAGGAAAATCGTTTTATCAACAAATTCTAGTTTTTCATTACAATGTCACAATCACTACTTTTGACATTCGGTAAGGAAAATTTTATGCATTTACTTTTTTTCCCATTTAGAACTAGATTATTAGCAGTGAACCAGTTTTGAACCTGCAAAAGGCCGCTATTTTCGTTGTCAAGATTATTAGTCTTTCTATTTATCTTAAAAATCAAAGAAGTGTCGTCAGCAAACAACACCATATTAAGTTTATTTTGCAACAAATTGGGTAAATCATTAATATAAACTAAAAATAAAAAAGGACCTAAAATTGAACCTTGGGGCACCCCCATTTCAACATTAAATCCCGACGAATTGACACCGTTTATTTGCACTAATTGCTGTCTATTATTCAAATAAGATTTTAATAAGCTTAACGCTGCATTGCCTAGTCCGTAATGCTTGAGTTTCAGAAGCAATGTTTCATGAACTACACAATCAAACGCCTTAGATAGGTCGCAGAAGATGCCTATAGCATCTTGTGCCTCTTCCCACGCATTAAAAATGTGTTTTAGTAAGGAAACACCCGCGTCAGTTGTACAACGTCTCGTCGTCCAGAACTTGCTGAGTGATCTGGCAGTCCAGATCACGGTGGGCCACGATGTCCAGCACGTCCGGTGCGTGTCGAGCGTTGTCAGGGTAATGGGTTGGCGTCTCAGGGCCGGACACCGTGTACCCATGGGCCTCCACGTCAGCGAAGAGCCGTCTCCCCTTGGTGTTCTCCACGTTGCTGTTCCACGCTGGGTGTTTGCTGTTTAGGTCGCCGGCAAGGATTGTCGGGTTTGGCGAAAGAGTGATAAGCCCCCGTAGCTCTGCTACGTCTAGCGACTGCTCGGGTGGGGCGTAAGTCGCATATATGTTTAGGTCCTTGCCGGCCAGGTGGACTTGGACACCCAGCGCGTAAAAGGTGCTGAGTGACGGCAAGGGGAGTTCTTGGTGTACGACTCTCCGCCTCACAATTACCGCCAGACCTCGGTAATTGTGGCCGAGCGCCGACTTCTCATCTTTCCGATAAACGAGATACCCCGGGAACTTGGCCCTGTCCGCGGGTCCCAGTAGTGTCTCGTTTATGAGCGCCACGTCAATGTCCTGTTCCCTGAGGAGGAGGCGGAGGGGGGCGACCTTGGATTTAAGGCCACGGGCGTTCCAATGTAACATCCTCAACGGTTTAGGGTGCATGGTAAAGGGCGAGTAGGGCCGCTAAACCGTCGAGGATAATTAGGGCCGGGTCTTGGCCTTGCCTGATGGCCTGAATCAGGTCCATCAGGAGCTTTATGGCGCAGGCGGTGAACTCCCTCCGCTCTTCCATGTTAGCGGAGGGGGTGGTCCCCGTTGCTGGGGTAGTTGCCGTTGTTGCGCCAGCAGGTTGCGCGCTGTGTGTAGCGCATTTAGAGTTTGAGTGGGGGGCCGTTTTCCTCGCGGCGTCCCCTTTCCCCTTCTTGGGAGCGGTCGTCGCCTGCACCATAGTTGGCTTTGGGTCCGCCCGTGTTGGTCGCTGTTGTTGTGTGGGGGAGGGTACTCGAGGCTTTCGCTACGTCCCCGTCAGGGGACGTGGCGAGTGGCGCCAGGGCTACGCCCTCTGGCCGCGGAGTCCTACCGTAGCCTGTGACGACAGGCTCGTCAGTAGGGTGCCATTAGTAGGCGATGGCCTCAGTAGAGCTTTTGCTCTATGTGTATTTGCTTGTTTGTGTGTACTGTAGGCGCGTCGCGACGTTGCTGTGCGCAACGTCGCTGCTTCACGACATACCGGCGGTCAGTTACCGCCAGGTGAGACCCCTAGGGGAAGCCCGGCGGGGGACGATCTGCGACGGGTATGCCGGCTTGTTACGAACCTACAGTAGGAAGTGTGACCCCCGTCTAACCCGCTTCCAGAGCGAGCCGGTTACGGTTTAGACCGCGGGGACGACTTGTGTGTGTGTGTGAGCGGCATTGTATTGTGTGACATCGCTCAGGGCACGTGCACCGGATAGTGAGCTTGCGCTACTATTTGGTGCGTGAGTCTAGCGTAGAGATGTTATATTAGGTTCATATTTAGGTAATCCTATTATTGAATATATTAGTTAACGCATATTAGGATACCATACCTATTACTGGAAATTAGTCAAATATTAGTGAACCGATTCATTATAGCTACTCAATCTAATATGCATATCTGCGTAATATCGGTAATAGTCTCCATAATAATTAATATGAAATACGAGATTCTGCACGTTTATTATTCACGTATGACTATGAAAGAAGTGAAACGGTGATTAAATTTTCCTTCATACTTTAAACAGGCTTAGGACTGTCAACGTTGATTATGTTGGCGTATTTAAAAAGTTAATCACCTATGTACAATTATTATGGTTTTTTTTTATTAAACAATATTATTATAAGCCTACATTTTTATATTTTTTTTTTTTCTACAATTTTTTTTGGTTTTTTTTTCATGTTTTACTATGTTATATTATTTATATATACAGTCAAAATAGGCAACGTAACGTTAGTACGATTAATAAAAATAAAAAAGATCTTGACTTTTTTAAAAAGACTGCAAAGTGAGTTACAAACAAAATATCTACCGACGACGCCAGCACATCAATCTACCCGAACGAAACTGTCAAATTTTCCCAATCAACTTTGAACCTGCTTCAGCGATAAAGTAAATCTATTAAAGAAATTTGACAGATTGTGGTAGCTTGATGTGCTGGCGTCTGTATCTACCTTTATACGCACGTCTGAAGTGTTGCAAACAAACCAAAATTATATACTGTTTAAAACATAATAAGTAGTTTAGGGGAGGCGGGTCCTAGTTGTCTCAAAATTTAGATAATTATTTTTAATCGAGAGAATTTAAATAAAACCACAAGTTTATCTTTACTAATCATATATTTGGTATCTCAGCCTTCTTTAATTGCACTTTTTTTTAAATATAATCACTAATTTTTACGAATAATTATGAGATCAAAATTTTAAGTTGAGTGTGACAAGTTACCCCACACCTGGGGTATATTGTCTCAGAGGAAGGTCCTCGTTGTCACAGGTCGCTACTGACATCACTATCATCGTCAGATGCACAATTTGGGCAACAATAAAATAATTGTTTGTTGCCGGCACATTTTTCATGCGTCCACATTTTGCACTTTGTGCATTGGACCCACCCTTCATTTGGTTTACTACTTGACTAAGTCTCAAAACATATTAAACATGATGTATCGCTTGTCAGTCTCGAGGTGGTGGTGGACTGCATCGAGATTGGAGTAGTGAAGCAAGAGACTCAGTCGTTTAAGGCCTTTAAAAAGGACTCGACTTCATTTTAAGCGACTCTAGTCTGGAAAGAAGACTACAGTTTCCAGTCTTTATTAGTAAGACTTGAAACCCTGAAGTCTTTTAACTAAAGGACTAAAAGGCTTAAACGACTCGAGTCGTTTATAAGGCTTAAACGACTCGAGTCGTTTATAATAAGGCTTAAACGACTCGAGTCGTTTATAAAAGCACTCGCGCTTCATGATGCTTTACCGAGTCGTGCTTCATATTCAATACAGCTCAAGCTGTTTAAAATCTGATTGGGTGGGTAATAAATAATGCCTAAATTAAAACAATGAAGTAAGTACATACATAATCACACTTTTATTGAAACCGTTAGGTATTTTACAAGCTTTTATTTTTAGTTTCACTTGTCCCGATGGTTGTCTGTAATCAAATCTTAAAAATTAAATTTGACCCACTTCCCGGCTACCGATTGAGCTGATCATTCTGAATCAGATGACAATGCATTATTATTATAACATGGAGCTGATCTGATGATGGAACCGGAAGGAGGCTATAGGAGCTTGGTAATAAAACGACACGACCCAATCGAGTTTGGGCTCGTATATATTTATGAGCCTATGTCCAACAGTGGGCATCAGCCATTATAGCGCCTAAATGTCGATACTTGGGGGAGGCTTATGTCCAACAGTGGGCATAGGTCATTACAGCGAGGGGAGGCTTATGTCCATCAGTGGGCATCAGTTATTATAGGCCTAAGTGGTGACACTTGGGGGAGGCGTATGTCCAACAGTGGGCATAGGTCATTATAGCGAGGAGAGACTTATGTCCAAGAGTGGGCATCAGTCATTATAGCACCTAAATGGCGACACTTGGGGGAGGCTTATGTCTAACAGTGGGCATAGGTCATTATAGCGAGGGGGGATTAATGTCCAACAGTGGGCATCAGTCATTATAGGCCTAAATGGCGACACTTGGAGGAGGCTTATGTCCAACAGTGGGCACCGATCATTATTATGGCGACACTTGGGGAGGCTTGAGGGAGCTCGAGTCTGATCAAGCTGACGATTCGTCAGACACAAGGGCGTTACGCAGATAACAGCTGAGAGGTCGCAGGCGCGCGCGCGCGAATTTACGCGAACAGCTGCTTTGTTATTGTGACAAAACTAATGAGTATGAAAAAAAGTTTCTTTGGGAAAGTTGTTTGTATTCATGAGTATAATTACGGGTATAATACTCGTATGAAGGCACTCTCGATTTTGCACGGGCATTATAATATCACAGCATCGGGTGACTATTCGTGCTGCAAATAGTACAGGCACAAAATAGATAAGTACAGAAAACAATCTCATATAATATGTACTTCACTTTTTATACCTACGCTCGGTGGACGCACACTAATGAGCGTTTGAGCCGGAACTTTTCGACGAGCAAACGGGGCGCTCCGAGATATCGTGTCCGTGTGCGGTGTCTATGTGTGCTTTGCTTGAACGTGCTTTGTATGTAGATTGACTTCTGTACCTATCTATTTTGTGCCAGCCCACAGGTAACTTCTAACTCATTACGAGGAATCACTGGCGACCGATAAATCGCCTCGAATTTACGTCCGCATCGTCGGAAGTTTACAATAACAAATTACATTTTCTTTTTTCATTAATTGTGGCACCCTCTAGCTTATACTAATCAAAATTCAATGTGGCGCCCCAAGCAGTCAAAAAATTCGATGTCGATTCGATTTTGTTTTCTTTAACATCCTGAAAATCTTTCGTTATCTTTTTTTTCGTAGTCGAGTTTTTTAACAACACAATATTAAACTAAGCAGTAAAAACAGTGAAATAAGTGAACTTGCGTTTTGTCATAAATTACTCATTATAAATAATACTGTGCATAGAATTTATTCGTATTCTGTAACCACTATATTACAAACACAAATATTTTCTTGAAGATCGCGAAAATAGGAAGCTCCTATATAAATTAATTCATTAAACCCCAAGCGAACGCCGGCGTTCGCGCAGATTAAGGTACGCCCGGGAACATTTGGAATGGACCATGGATAACTGGAGGAATGTGCTTTTTACGGACGAGTCTAAAGTGAAGTTTTACAGTGATGACAGACGGATACGCGTGTGGAGAAGAGAAGGGGAACGTTTTTCTGAACCATGCGTCCATGGAACAGACCGATGGGGGGGTCCCAGTGTTATGGTATGGGGTGGAATTAGCTTACACGGCAAAACAGAGCTGGTAATTCTCAATGAAGGTACCGTAACCGCCGCCAGTTACATCGAGCGAGTAATCCGGCCACATGTCATCCCGTTTTCACAAAGAGTGGGCAATAATTTTGTCTTTATGCATGACAACGCTCGCGCACACACAGCCCGCACCACACAAAGAGCCCTTTCTGAAGCCAATATCACCGTTTTGCCATGGCCAGCCATGAGTCCCGACCTCAACCCAATAGAGCATTTATGGGATCAACTCAAAAGAAGCCTGAAAGAAAACTACAGTGATGTTAACAGCCAGCAGGAGCTCATTAACGCCCTGAAAGTCTGTTGGGAACAAATACCGCATACAAACGTGACTCACTTGATTGAAAGTGTACCAGATAGGCTCAGAGAGTGCATACGGAGCAGAGGAGGACCCACTCGTTATTAAAAAATAACAAGCACCATAATTTTTTTTAGAAGACGTGTGCTTTACAAGATCATGTTGATCCTTTATTTTGTGTAATTTTTCCTAAAAACTGTTATTTGTGTTTTTATTAAAGGAAATAAACAAATTATTCCATTGTTTATTTTTACACTATTCCTGAATGCCCACTTGACACTTGTACATTCATAAAAACTGAACAATTTCGTTCAATTTTAAGTTAAGGCAAAAAAACATGGTGGGCCCTATTTAGTTTTGAGTAGTTTAGTTACGTTTCTCTAGTTTCATTACAAGACTCCCGACTCCCGAGTCGTTTAAGGCGTGAGTCCTTTAAGTCCTTTAAGGCTTTTAGTTGTATTAACCTTTTTACGTTACGACTTAGCTTTTTTGTTATGAGGTTAAAGGACTGTGACTCAAATTAGTCTTTAGTTTAAGCCTTAAGACTCCAAGACTTGAGGGTTAAAAGACTAATTTAGTCGTGAGTCGTTTAAGTCGTCAAAAATAAGTCTAGTCTAGTTTTAAAAGACTTAAACGACTGAGTCTCTTGCATCACTAGATTGGAGTGCAGCCCTCGTATATTTGAGAGGTGCACATGGAACGAGAAGACACACATCCGCTGTACACACTTACTTTTCCTTTTATTACTTGACATTTAATTTAAGTGAATAGGGCTGGTGGAAGATGGCAGTTGAGCGAGGTGATGCGATGTCAAACCCAACAACACAACCAGAGCTACTGCGCCAATGGAGGGTTGATTTGGAGACTGCGGGAACGCCCGAACGGGTCCTCTCACCCGGTCGCCAACCGGCACGATGGGGCCACCCTGGGATTTTTCGCAGTTGGCGGGGCAGCCTTTCGTGTGTGGCTGGCACACTACTTGGGCCCCCAACTATCTGCGGTCGGCCAGCGGAGCACCGTGCTTTGGATCCCGCTACCCTCCATGATCTAACCTCCGACACAACAGCAACTGGTGCATCATACCCGGCGTACATCGCAACACAACTGTTCAGACCCATCCTCCACCTTACGGCTTCACCAGATAACATGCCGGAACACGACGGATCGCTTGGCGGCATGACTTCATCTGGTGGGTGGTAACCTTTAAGCCGGCAGCCGATGCTATGGCCTACCACCGTATTTACTGCTCGTTTAGCAATACCCAGGGGACACGTGTAGGGTGATCAAGAGTCAAGTAAATCCTACGGACGCAAGCAGTTCATCCCCCTAAATTATCTTTGAAGTGAATGTATTGGCGTATTTTTTCAAATTTATTTTTGGGCATCGTTTCATATATCAAAGGTGTCCCAATGTTTGTATTCCAGTGATTAGTGACTCTCGGTAGTTTTATCAAAGACATGAGAAAAACGATTCCAATAAATTTTTGAATATCAGATTCAGTAACGGAAAAGGATTGGTTGGGATTTTTTTGTATGATGTATAAATTAGTCTGTTAAGTGATAAGATGCATACTTTCTTTAGTAAACAAATGGAGAAAGAATTGTATTGTTACGCTATTAAACGTGAACACGCCATATCTCCGAGAAAATAACTAGTAGCATTTAATAATTAAAACGCATTGCTGTTCGAAAGATCTAGAATGGATGTGCGTAGCCAGGCTTAGAAAAATCTCGAAACATCGACAAAGTACCTACAAGTAGTAGTTAGGCATTTATTTACCGAAAAGGGAAATGGTACTCTCCGACGTTAACAATAGAGTCGAAATTCGCATGAAAGTGACTCTTATTATCACGAGCAATAAAAATGATTTATGACTTCGAGAAGCGATTCAATGGTTCTGGAATTCTGGATCGATCGCGGGACGTCGGTATCTAGAATTTTCTTGGCTCCGCATATAAATACGCGCCCCCGGCCGGAAGCGAGTTAGTTGTGATTTCGACTGCGATCAAGAGCGAACTACCCTAGTACTTGTAGTGATTTTACTTAACGACCTAAGCGATAGTGTAACGGTACTCTAGTGTTAACTGCGATTCGGATTATTGTTGACTGGACTCATTTGTTATTGTTTGTGGTGAATAAAGTTGTCTCTTAGTAAATCGGCATTTGATTACCCACGTACGTAACAACTGGTGTCAGAAGTGAAATGCCATTACCACAGAGAGACGACGAACAGCGACCACGAACAAGGAGGCAAATGGAGATGGATGCTGCGCGTCATCGTATGGAGGAGGAAGATTAGGCTGGTATGGTAGCAGTAACAGAAGCTGCTGAGGTGCCAACAGGACCATCCTCGGAATTGAACCTCGCTGCGGGTTGGCCGCCATGCAAGCTAGTATGGAAGCTATCCGCCGCGACCAGGAAGCCGCTCGCCGCGAACAAGAGGCCAACCAGCGTAAGCTTCAGGACCTAATCGCAGCGAACCAGGAAGCCGCTCGCCGCGAACAGGAAGCCGCTCGCCGCGATCAGGAGGCTAAGCAGAACCTGATCCTCGATAAACTCGACCACGGCCTTGTCACGTTGGGCGAGAAGGTAAAGAATCTCACCTTGGAGGTCAAGGAGGTTTCCGCCCGAGCTGATAGCCTCGAAACAAGAATTGATGGCCACGAAGATCGCCTGCTGGACATCAACAATAAAATCGTCAAGCTCGAAGCACGCGAACCCGTTGCTGTCGGCTCACCATCGCACACTCCCTGTGCATCCGCTGCAAAATTTGATGTGCTGCGTTTTGATGGCACGTCTTCCTGGACGGCATTTAAGTACCAATTCGAGACATTGGTCGAAACAAACCGCTGGGATGATAAGCAGTCTTTTGCGGCATTAACTTTGGCTCTACGAGGGGACGCTCTGCTGGTCCTAGAGAACCTCCCTGCGGACGGCAGGACATTGGAGTGTCTCATGGAGGGACTGGACACTCGTTACGGAGACAAGCACCTCGAGCACGTTTTCCGCGCGCAGTTACGCGACAGAACGCAGAGGTCGAACGAGAGCCTCCAGCTGTGGGGAATCGAGGTTGAACGGCTGGTCCGGCGTGCATACAGGTCGATGACACCAGAGACGGTGGAAGTTAATTTGGTGCAAGCATTCATCGACGGTCTACGGGATACAGAAGTAAGGGCTACGGTGCGACTCGGACACCACCAAACTCTGAAGAGTGCGATGGCACACGCTTTGGAAGTGGAAGCGGTACGAAAAGATTCTCGTACGCACAGAGTACGGGAAGTAGTGGTCTCGCCTTCAGTGCAACCACGTCACCGAGAAGTAGCGGCTTTTTCTCCAGCACAGTCCCGCTATATTCCAACGTGTTACGGGTGCAGAGAAAAAGGACACATTCGTACCGATTGTCCTAAGAAAAAGAGGGAAAGTGTGGACTCCGGAACTCAAGTCGACGAGGAGTCGTTAAACTAAATGTCGCCAGGGCCGCGGGGCGGGTGCTGGCTGGTCAACTGAAGGCCCCAACCAAAGTCAAAGTCAAAGTCAAAGTTAAATCATTTATTTCAAATAGACCATTTACAGGCACTTTTGAATAGTCAAATGTCGGTCAGTCCAAGAAAAGTGAAGCTAAATTGCACGTTCCAAAGAGTAGGTCTCTATGGAGAAGAACGTGCAAGAAACTCCATGGACACTCTTTTAAATCATATTATGTGTTACATATAATGCTTGGTTACATATTACTTGTTGCTTCTATCATGTGAGCACAATGTCGATAGTGAAATAAAAATGTAAAATAATTAAAAGATAGAAACTGAATTAAGCCACTGGCAGCTGAGAGATGACCAGTCCCATCTGACGGCACCCGTTCACGAGCATGACGCGTGCATCAGCTCCACTCAGCTCAACCATTTTGAAGGGAACTGAACGACCCAATAACACGTGCCACCAACAGCGAGACATTTGAGTGAGCATGACAAACTCTCAACTGCCATGCTCGTAATGTCAAAAAAAAAAAAAGTTGTAACCTAATAAAAATGCTCCATGGTGCTTCACATTCACAAACTTGAAAAAAGTGCTTCTACATTATACAATGCTATTGTGTCTTTCAAATTAAAAAATAATAATATTAGTTTCCAACTAATCAACTAATTAGTACGCCCTAGTGGTAGTGGAGCTGGACCAGCATTGAGCCAAGCATTTTTATCTTGAATATAATCCTCCAACTTATAATATGCTTGCCTGCATAGTGTGCGTTTAATACAAGATTTAAATTTCGTTTCATTGAGTTCTAATATTTGGGGTGGTATTTTATTATAACATTTCAAACAGTACCCCATGAAAGAAGAGGCCACTTTAGCCAGTCTGAAATCTGGTTGAACTAATTGATCCCTATTTCTTGTAACATAATTATGTCTATCGCCTCTTTTGCTAAGAAGATGAAGATTTTTTCTAACATACATGATGTTTTCATAGATATATTGACAAGGTACCGTCATTATGTTAATATCTTTAAACAGTTCCCTTAAAGAATCGCACCGGCGAAGATTGTAAATAGCTCTGATGGCTCTTTTCTGTAATATAAAGATTGACTCGATGTCTGCAGCCCGTCCCCATAGTAAGATACCGTACGACATGACACTATGAAAATAACTAAAATAGACTAGTCTAGCGGTATCAACATCCGTAAATTGGCGGATTTTTCTAACAGCATATGCAGCTGAGCTAAGCCGCCCTGCAAGAGATGTTAACCACCACCATCAATCAAGTACACAATGGAAAAGGGCATAACAATGCTAACGCCCTGTCAAGACGTCCATGTAATGAGGACTGCAGACACCGCCAGCAGAATGAAGCCCGAGAACACGTTAATTTAATTAGGGCTGAAGGCAACTTCAAGAAGTCCCAGGAAGAAGATGACGATATTCGACCTATACTGGACTGGAAGCGTAGCGGAACTAGGCCCCAGTGGAGTGAAGTATCGTCACATAGTCCCGTCACAAAGAGCTACTGGGCACAGTGGGACAGTTTAGTCCTAGAAAATGATGTGCTTTGTAGGAATTGGGAATCGAACGATGGCAAGGAGGTGACCACACAAGTGATAGTACCACGATGTGAAGTAGTCCCCCTGCTACAGGAAATACACGATGGTGCTTTTGGAGGACACCTGGGCATCAAGAAAACTCTACTGAAAGTGAGACAGCGGTATTACTGGCTCAATTGTAGAGATGACATAGAGCAATGGTGTCGGAAATGTACAGCGTGCGCATCTGTGAAAGGACCACAGACTAGAAGCAGGGGCAGGCTTCAGCTGTACAATGTGGGAGCCCCATGGGAACGCATCGCTATCGACGTCGCTGGACCTTTTCCAGTTACAAATGACGGAAACAAGTACATAGTGGTGATCCAGGACTATTTCACAAAGTGGCCCGAAGTCTTCGCCATACCCAATCAGGAAGCGACGACAGTGGCGAAGAAGGTGGTCGAAGAAGTAGTATGTCGGTATGGCGCACCTTTGGAAATCCATTCCGATCAAGGCCGTAACTTCGAATCTGCGCTGTTCCAGGAAATGTGTACTCTTCTGGGAATTTATAAGACACGCACAACACCTGCGCATCCTCAGTCGGACGGAATGGTGGAAAGGTTTAACCAAACCCTGGAGAATCACCTGGCTAAGGTTGTCGACGACCATCAGAAGGACTGGGACCGGTATATTCCACTATTTCTGATGTCTTACCGATCAGCAGTGCATGATAGCACGGGACATACCCCAGCAAGAGTGAATTTCGGAAGGGAGATGAGACTTCCAGTACTAGCAGCTTCAATGTGGCTGTCGGCTTACACCAAGGGTCGGCCCTCAGCCCTTACCTCTTCCTGATGATAATGGATGCTCTGACGTCGGACATTCAGGAAGAGGCTCCCTGGTGTATGTTGTTTGCCGATGACATTGTGCTGGTTGCCGAGAGTGGCCTAGAGGTCCAGAACAGATTGGAGGTGTGGTGGCACAGATTGGAGAGTGTTGGCCTGAAATTGAGTAGAACCAAAACGGAGTACTTGTTCTGCGATTTCGGCGGTCTCTCCAATCCAGTGCCCTTAGCTCTCGCCGGAACGCCCATACCGATCTGTTCTGACTTTCGGTACCTCGGGTCGCTCGTCCAAGGGGATGGTGAGGTAGACCGGGACGTAACACATCGGATCAACGCAGGATGGATGAAATGGCGACAGGTCACGGGAACAACTTGTGACCCACGGATGCCCCTCAAGCTGAAGGGTAAAATCTACAAGTCCGTGATAAGGCCTGTCATACTGTATGGATCAGAATGTTGGGCTGTGAAAAAGACGGATGAAAAAAGATTGCATGTAGCGGAGATGAGAATGTTAAGATGGATGTGTGGTGTGACGAGAATGGATAAAGTGAGAAATGAGTATATTAGGGGAAGTTTGAAAGTGGCGCCAGTGACTGAAAGGTTGAAAGGAAATCGTTTGTCTTGGTATGGTCATGTAAAGAGGAGAGATGAAAAGCATGTTGCTAAAAGAGTTATGAATTTACATGTGGATGGATGGAGAGGGAGAGGGAGGCCAAAGAAAAGATGGATGGATTGTGTGAGAAGTGATATGAAAGAAAAGAGAGTTAGTGATAGCGTGACGAGTGACAGGACAGAATGGAAGAAAAAAACGTGTTGCGCCGACCCCAAATAAAATGGGACAAGGGCAGGAAGAAGAAGAAGATGATACTTCCAGTCGATGCCATAACTGGCGTGCCACCTGACAAGACTAAGCCAGTTACAGATTACGTAAGTGACCTTCAAGATCAATTGGACGAAGTGCATAAACGAGTCGATGAACACCAGCGTAAAAATGAAAACTAGATACGACCGTAATGCCAATGCCAAGGGATTTGAGGAAGGTACACTGGTTTGGCTCCACAACCCGCTTCGACGGAAAGGGAAGTCGCCGAAACTCCAAGCTCGATGGGAGGGACCTTACACCGTGTTAAAAAGGATTAATGACGTGACCTACCGCATCAAGAAAGGGCTAAGAGGGAAACCCAAGGTTGTCCATGTGGATAGATTGGCGCCGTATCACGGATCTAATAATGCTCGGGACAAGCATGACTAAGGGGGGGGCACTGTTACGCCATTAAACGTGAACACGCCATATCTCCGAGAAAATAACGAGTAGCACTTAACGAGTAGTAATTAAAACGCATTTCTGTTCGAAAGATCTAGAATGGATGTGCGTAGCCAGGCTTAGAAAAATCTCGAAACATCCACAAAGTACCTACAAGTAATAGTTAGGTATTTATTTACCGAAAAGGGAAATGGTACTCTCCGACGTTAACAATAGAGTCGAAATTCGCATGAAAGTGACTCTTATTACCACGAGCAATAAAAATGATTTATGACTTCGAGAAGCGATTCAATGGTTCTGGAATTCTGGATCGATTGCGGGACGTCGGTATCTAGAATTTTCTTGGCTCCGCATATAAATACGCGCCCCCGGCCGGAAGCGAGTTAGTTGTGATTTCGACTGCGATCAAGAGCGTACTACCCTAGTACTTGAAGTGATTTTACTTAACGACCTAAGCGATAGTGTAACGGTACTCTAGTGTTAACTGCGATTCGGATTATTGTTGACTGGACTCATTTGTTATTGTTTGTGGTGAATAAAGTTGTCTCTTAGTAAATCGGCATTTGATTACCCACGTACGTAACAGTATAGGCGTATCCAGTTCCAATAAATCAGATGGCAATGTGCTATTTCCTGAAAACTTAACTTGCCGGTCGTCCATTGCAGTTCCCTCTTGCTTTTTTTTTCTAGAATTTGAGCCTGATGTTGTTGCTTGCTGATCTGGTACAGTAGGTTGTGGAATAGTTTCACTATCTTCAAGTTCATTGATAATAGAATTTAAGTCAATACCTGCTGTATCGGCGTCATCGTCAGACATAAAATTTTCAAATGGTTCAAAGTTGGGATCTATTACATTTTCGTCACCAGAATCCATTCCATCTTCACTGTCTTCACCAGTGATAAGATAATTAACGATTTTATCGTCGTGAAGGCGACTTCGTCGTGAAAACATTCTGAAAAAATAATAATTTTGTATTGACTAAACATTTTTACCCTCGCTAATCAATGTTACAGAAATGTTACAAACCTAAATAGTTATCTTTTTAGTATAAAAATACAAAAAATGTAATGACATACTATATAATATCTAATTTTAGGTACTTACCCGAATGTTCAAGTGAAAACCGTATCAGTTTAGCTAGAAAAACTATCATTAGAAACCAGAAGTGACGACAGTTTTTAAAAAAATAACGCACAAGTATTTCTAAAATTATTTAATTAACAATAAAAATTTAATAACCGAAATTACAACAAGTAATAACTTTAAACTACGAGTATTGCATCTGAAACTCTAATTACTGCAAATTATATAAATTAATTACCAAAATAACAATACCACAACCGAATATAAAAGTATAAGCGAGGGTAGCGATGTTTAACCGTTGCCGACCGATGAGAAAAAGGAACCCGTTGCTCCGATGGAATTCGCTGCGCCCCCCCCAGGGGGCGCAGCGAATGCGGCGGGCGGGGTGTAGGCGAACCTTTGTCCCGCGGTCTCGGTAAGTTGCCCATTAATACGGGCAAAGCGTTGGGGGGCCTATAGGCTGTGGCAGTGGCAGGCGCGCACGCGCTACTTGCCTGTGTGTAGTTGCATTGTGTTCAGTAGAGTAGCGCCGCGGCACTGTATCCACACAGTGCCGCTATTTCACTGCTCCTCGGCGGTCAAACGCCACCAGGTGAGACCTCCGGTTGCCCGGAGGAGGCCCGGTGGACGATAACCAGCGGCAGAGGTGCAGACTTGGGGGGCCCTACCCACTGAGGATGATGGCCCCCGTCTGTCACGTTTCCAGGTCTAGCCGGTTGCGCTCCAGACTAAGAGGCCGTAGTGAGTATGTGGGCGGTATTGTGTTGTGTAACACCGCCCACGTAGCGATACGGGACGTGCGATTCGACCCCCACGACCGATTCGCGTGAAAACAAAGAATGTAGAGTCGTGAATGTAACGGGGTAGGTGCACGCCGCGCCTATATTAACTTAACACGCGACGTTACCAAATGCATGTCATGCATGTGGAGTGTCCGGGCCTTGGTTGAGGCCATGGTCCGGAGCGAGGAGGAGTGGCAGGCGGTCGCCGACTTCTGCGAAGCAGTAATGCTCGCAAAGCAGGAGGCCGAACGCATTAGGCAACGGCGTTATCGCCGCCGCTGCCGCCGCCGGGATTCTGATCCCGATTTCCGGCCACCGTAGGCGCGGGCTTGCGGACAGTGAGCAATGGGTAGCTCACTGTCCGGCCGTCCGGTAACTGTCCGGACCAAGCCCAAGTCGTCGACGGCGCGCACTGTTCCCGCGCGCCTCAAGGAGTTGTCAGCAACAGCAGGGACCCAGCCGGGTCGAAGCCTACTGGGGCCAGGGTTATCCGAAAGGGCGCTCGAGCCCCGGGGCTCGAGCGCCCTTATGAAGGCTAGAAGGAACGGGGTGGGTCTCTTAGTCAGTAAGAGTGACACTATCTCCCGCTCCGCCCAAGAGCGGGGGATGTCAATGCATGATTTTTTCCTACCATAAAAAAAAAAAATGCATGTGGAGTGTAATTGTATGAGTGAGTCACGTGTATATAATAAATAAATACATATTAGTAAATATCAGGCAGCTTAACTTTGTTTAGCGAGACCTGTAGGTCCTAAACCCGGCAGGCCCCTAACACTACGGTTAGGGTCTCCAGTGCCAGGGCCCACAAGTCCCGAGTGCTCGCCGTTGCGGCTCTGATCGTGATTTGCTCAAGGGCGGACCGCATATTGTCAGCCTCCTGCTGCTGGCTCTGCTGGTCGGATTCAGTGACCGCAGCTTGAGCTTCCTCGCGGGCCGCCCTGAGGGCGGAGATGTTCTCTATCACGCGTCGCACCAAGCTAGCGACGCTGACCTCGGCAGTGGGGGAGCGCGTTCCTTGCGTCCGGGTTGGTGCAGGCGCTTTCCCTCCTTGGGACTCGGTGGGGGCGGGGGGAGGAGGGGTTTTGTCCCCTTCTTCCCACCTCTCTTCTTCCTCCTCTTCTGCGTGGCGGCGACTTTCCCTCTCTCTGTTGGCCCGTTGGCCGGTGCCATCAGTGACGCACTGGACGTCTCAGTGGCGTAGGCCGACGTGGGCCGGCGGGCGGCAACAGTGGGCCGTTGTGATATGGCCGCGGTGCCCACTCTCTTCTTTTCGGCCTCTTTTATGAAGACCGGGCATCTCCTGTTACACGCCGGGTGGTCACCTCTGCAATTGACGCAGGTGGCCGGCTCCTCCCTTGGGCGTGGGCAATCCCTGGCGGCGTGGCTCTCACCACATCTCGCGCAGGCCAGCGGGCGGTGGCACCGGTGCGAGCTGTGTCTAAACTGCTGGCACCGATGGCACTGTGCCGGCCCGCGTCTGCCCCTCCACGCCTCCACCTTGACATCACGCATGAGCAGGAATTGCGTGGTGTCGTAGATGCTATAGACGCCCGGCGTCCTCTTCAGGACTGCATAAAATATGCAGCTGGGTCTCCCACCGCGCGCCTTTATATTGCGCACGTACTCCGGCTGATATCCCAGCAGCCTGAGCACCTCCTCAATCTCGGAGGAGTCTGTGTCCGCGGGCAACCCACGGATGGCGACTTTGAGACCCCGCTCGGACGGTAGGGAGTAGGCATGCCAGGCCAGGCCATTCTCCCTCTCCTGGTCGGCTAGGTAGCGCTGTACCACCCTATATTCCACCTCGGACTCGGGGAGGAACCGAATGCCGCCCTGGTAGGGGCGGGCATTCGGTGGGTGGCCCAGCAGCTCGTTCACCGCCCTGAAGTGGGCGGCCCAGTTCGGCAGCCTCTCCACCACCAGTGGCGGGAATCGGGACTTCTTCTTCGTCGCTGGGGGCGAGGGGCCCCCAGCAGCTGACACATTAAGTGGGGTGGGCGGCGATCGTCGTACCGCCTCGGCAAACGTGGGCGAGCTCGCCTCGGACCGCCCGCATGGCCCATGCTGTGGCCTGGGCGGTTCGGGGCAGTATCGCTTAGCTTCCTCGGCGGCGTCGTCCTCCGGGCTTTTCGGTCTCCGATGAGGCCTGGCATCGAGACTGAACTCGTAGCCGAAGCCTACGGGTTCTTCGGGTGTGGCCGGGTGTTCAACGTCTATGAGGTGGGGGGGCGCGTCGGTCGGTACGTCCCACACGTCCTCGTCCTCAGCGAGGGACTCCCCCGAATAGGCCGACATGTCCGACCCTTGACGAGTCGAGCATTGCGACCGCATTGCGGGGGAGTCCTGGGCGGAGCTCTGGGGTGGGGGGAGCGAATAGAAGGGCACTTCAATCTTACTTGACTGCTTTGCTGGCGTCGCTCTGGTCGAGTCCGTCAGCAAGCGGCGGGTAGCGGGCGACGTCGTGCGGCGTGCGGTCGCTGCAAACATCACGGTCGCAGTCTGCCTGCTTGTTCCAGGTAGCGCAGGTTGTGCGGCGGGAGATGCCAGCAACGGTTTGCGGACCTGGGCACTGGCAGGTGCAGCACCTGTGGGAGCAGCGGTAGGGCGCGGTACGTGCTGCGCCTCGGGGCGCGCGGGTTTCGCGGCGTGGGTTGCAGGTGGTGCCACCGGTTGCACTGGTGGCGCCACAGCGCGGACTTTCGGCGCAACGGTACGCGTCGAGAGAGAGGCAGGGGTGGTAGGTCGCGCGGCGTGCGTACGGCTGCTTGATGTAGCCGGCCCTGGTGCCTGTAAGGGCACGGGGCGGAACGCCGGCGGGCGCACTGGGACGGCCGGTTGTCGGCTCGACAAATGCATGTGTGACGGCGAAACGCGCGCAGTCGCCGGTAACGTCGGCGGTCCGGCAGCGGCCGTCGTCTTCAATTGATCTGGAGCGGGGGGAGGGGGGCCGGGCGACGGACCCCCAAGGTACGGGAGCGATGTCGTCCGGCTTCCCATCTCGCGGTCCAGAGGCGTGCTGGTGTCGGGCTCCAGGGAGCTGCGGGCACCCTTTTTCTTCTTCGGCATCATGCGATAACAATTCAAAGATTTGGAATCGGCACTAGAGACGCGTTGTTCTCGCGACCGCGACAGAATTTAAAATAAAATAAATTAAATTTTAAAACTGGGAGTAGAGGCAGTGGCTTTCCCCGCGCACTCCCGCAAACGTTCGCCTAAGCACAGTACAACGGGTTAGGCCGACTGAAGGGGCGGTCCGAGCGAGTGTGGATAGCGCGCGCAAGTCCTACCCATGCAACGGAGCGAATTCAAGGAACCCGTTGCTGCTTGCGCGCCGTCTTTTATAGCGCACCGCTTGAACCCGGTCTTGGAGAGGGAGGTTTCGCTAAGACGGCTGTTCCTGAAAGCGAAGCGTCCTCGAACTTATCTTGCTTTGCGTCATCACTAGGTCCACCATCACCAGACTGGCCATCATCCTCAGACCGGCCATAATCATCTGTAAAGTAACACATACTGTACATTTGTTTTCTTGCGTTGCTTGTGTCTGAAGCCAAATAATAGTAAGCACTTGAATTAATGTTGTTAAGTACGCGATAGTGAGCGTGCACTCCCACCATCAGGCACCCAACTAAACAGGAAGGTTTGTTAGGTAATTGAGATGTAAATTTAAATGCTTCAGACTAAAAGAGAAGAGAAAAAAAAATGTTACAAAGCAAAATCAGTGATTTTAAGCATTAAAACGTAAATGGAACTAAATAGCATTCCAAGCAATGGAATTCCGGACTTCCATTGGGTAGAATACTAGCCAAGATAAATAAACAGTAGTGAAGCTAATATACTTAATCAGAACAGAAGCCATGAACTATAGGTTCAGGCCAAACAGAAGTCGTAAGCCAGGAGCTCAGACCTTACGGAAGTCATAAGCCAGGGGCTCAGACCTATCGGAAGCCATGAACCAGGGGTTCAGGCCAAACAGATGTCATAAGCCAGAGGCTCAGACCAAACAGAAGTCATAAGTCAGAGGCTCAGACCAAACAGAAGCCATGAACCAGGGGTTCAGGCCAAACAAGTCTTCCAGTTGCTTACCAGCCTCGAAGAAAGCGGAGCATGCGTCAGGCGTCCACTCGCCGCGCCAGAGCACCGTGTGCTCGGCAGCTGCCTGGTTTTTTTTGCCATACGAACCAGCCAGTAGTTCCAGCTCGTAGCGATGATGTGGCAGCACACGCAGGACCTTATAGGGCCCCCGCATGCCAAACTCGAATCCTGTCCTGTGCTCTGCGATGCCTTGTTGACAAAGACATAGTCCCCAACAGCGTAGGCTCGTGGTTGTCGCCGGTTCTGGTTGGTGTATTCATCTTGACGCCGCTGATTAGCCTAAGTAAGTCTGAGGCACGTTGTCTCCTGAGCGTCATAAGTGCTTCTCGATTAGGGTTACGATTCTCAAGTGTGATGTCACGCACTAGAGATCTTATTACTGGGGTAGCTGCATCAATCCCAACAAGGAGTTGTAATGGCGAGGCTTGTGTAGTAGCCTGTCTGGTGATATTTAAATTGAGCTGCACCTTCCATAAAGCATCAGCTCACTGAGAACCTTTATGTCCCACCTCTACCCGTAACATATTTAGGACAGTTCTGCAGTACCTCTCCGCTTGTCCGTTTTCTCGATGCATTCCAGGTGTGATGAAATGAATGGAGCAACCCAAGCTACTAACCCAGTCTCGGAAGGCTACGCTTTCGAACATTCTCCCTCTGTCACATATTATATATAGTACTTGGAGACCCGAACAAAGCTATCACATTAGTGAACACCCGGTTTAATTCGTCTGAGTCTTGATGATACATGGAGTACAGCAGACAAAATTTAGAAAAGCTGTCAACTACTATCAAAACGTACTTAAACCCGTTGGATTCTGGAAGCGGACCCAATATGTTGGCATGAATAACATGGAATGGGTCATCAGGCTTCGACCAAGACTGAATCGGTTGTGGGGGTGCTTTAGGTATTTTCTTATGAGCTAAACATACAAGGCAATGGCTAACATATTTTCTAACAAATTGGCTTACACTCGGAAACCAAAAGTGACGTAATATGAAATCCGTCGTTCTGAGGGCTCCAACATGATCATGCTCATCATGGAAGGCTCTTAAAAGGGTAAGCCGGTAACCTTTAGGTATATAACATAACAAGCGTGGTTCTTCCCCTGTTGGTGTATACTTGTAATACAAGAGTTCATTTTTAGGGTTCCGTAGCCAAATGGCAAAAAACGGAACCCTTATAGATTCGTCATGTCTGTCTGTCTGTCTGTCTGTCTGTCCGTCCATATGTCACAGCCACTTTTTTCCGAAACTATAAGAGCTATACTGTTGAAACTTAGTAAGTAGATGTATTCTGTGAACCGCTTTAAGATTTTCACACAAAAATAGAAAAAAAGCAATAAATTTTGGGGGTCCCCATACTTAGAACTGAAACTCAAAAATTTTTTTTTCATCAAACCCATACGTGTGGGGTATCTATGGATAGGTCTTCAAAAATGGTATTGAGGTTTCTAGTATCATTTTTTTCTAAATTGAATAGTTTACGCGAGAGACACTTCCAAAGTGGTAAAAAGTGTCCCCCCCCTGTAACTTCTAAAATAAGAGAATGATAAAACTAAAAAAATATATGATGTACTATAGGTGCCCTAAGACGGCTGACCCACTATTTTGATAAGCTATTTTAATCATTATTTTGCTGTTTTTAAAGATGAAAATCCTTTGTGCCAGCATTTCGATAAATCTTACTATCCTAGTGTGAGGGTAGATTGATAAAAGAAAATGGCACGTCAGTGACAAAAGTTAACTTAACTAATTCCATGAGTCTTATCAACTGCTTGTAAATGGGCCATAATATTGCGTCCAGCATTACAAGTAACGTTGAATTTCGATACCGCCTATAAGAATACATTTAGTCCAGTGGCAATATCAGCGACTTGGCACGCAGGTGTAACTGGTTCAAATCTCGTTTAAACGTATAACTTTTTGTTTTCCATCTTTTGTGTTTTAGTTATATTTTTTTACTTTTCTTTAACGACAAAAGTCGAGAAATGGAGTTTGTATAGAAATGAAACAAAATATTGCAAGTAAATAAAATGTTTATTATTTCACTATATTTAATATATATATATATATATATTATATATATATATTTATATATATATATATAAAGTAAGTAAATGGTCAACATCAAAAATTAAAAAAAAAAACAGTTTTTTAATATTATAATCAAACAAACACATGTATAAACATAAAGGGATATAATAATGGTAACACTACTATTAAGCAATTTTGATTCTTATGCCCTTAGATTTAAAGTTTATTATTGTTATTTTAAAATGTAGTGACTAATGATAGCTTATTTTGGAATTCTTAAACAAGATAGTATGGCTTATTGATCTGTGTAAAGACTTTGACGCAATAAGGCACGAGTTCAATTCTCATACCCTGTATATTGTTTTGCTTTCCATTCAGAACTTTTTTATTATTTTAAGTAACAATCAACGAACTAAATATTCTTCGAACATATTTGGAATAATTTGGCCTGACTTGTAATAAGCGGGTAGTCAAGATAAATATGCGTATTCATCATAAAACTGGTATTCAAATGTCACTTAGATTAAGGGTAGAGGAATAAAAATGAACCGTTTTAGTAAAGCAAAAACCAGTCGACGCTCAATAGCAGTGACGTCGTGCAAACAATTTTTACGTTGCCTTACTAAATTGCGTAAAACAATATAAAGATATTATATTATTATTATTATTAGATATTTAGAATATTTTATATACCTAGTTCTAAAATACAAAATAATCTATTTACATGAGGAGAATGTTGGTTTTCGGAGAGATTGATAGGAGACATCTTAATATAGCAGTAGGTAAGTGTCTTTTTTTCCATTTAATTTTTTCTTCTTTTTTAAACTTACACATTTGTATGCTGTGACGTAATCAAACGTCTTTTTAATTATACTACGTTTCTTTGTTTCAGAGAAATACAGTCAGATTGTGGTTTAAAACTATAACAAACAATACAAGTCAGGACGTAAAATTGAAATAACTGCTGGTCATCCGTCAAGTCCATTTTCCCCAAGAATATCTGGATTTCTATCTGTGAAAAAAGCATGTTATTATACTGCCGTATGGAAGTGGCGGGTATAACTCTGGGTTACATACTTGTGTTGAATGTCTTCTGTGGAACCTGGTTATCTTGTAGAAATTGGCCCATTCAGTAATAAATATTACGTGACGTAATGTCATCAGTGCGTGTAAGCAACAATGGATAATTATTTACTTCTTGTAAGCTGCCACAATACCTTCTTGTCAGTGCTTATGTGTAGTGTATTGGTTAAATAAATCATAGTAATCTTAATTTGTTAGGAAGTGTTTTTAAAATAAATTAACTGATCTTTATTTCTTTCATAATCAAACTTAAAATGCTACATAAAACCTGTCAAGTAGTTAAAATGTCAAAATATTTAGTGGTATTTTCACTTTGATTTTTTGAGTAGATAGGACAGTTAATGCAGTGATGCTATTGTTATAAAATAGAAATATTATATATTTCTAATCATGTAACATGTTGATTCACAGCATTAAACTCTTCTTTAAAAATAAAATTAGTATTTCATTAGCACTATGAATTGAAATAAATAAATAGTTTTTCTCCTGCTCAAAACTATATTACAAATAATTCTACCATATCAAAAGCAGTTTAATATTGTAACTTCTGTTATATATTTTACCTTTATATATAGTTATTTAAATTATGTCTATTAGACGAGTAAATATTTTTTTATGTAAATTGTAAATATTACTTGAATAAACCGTTACCTATCCTAACCATTTTTGTTTTTTATTCATGTTGCTTTTATGTTTGAAAAGTTAATTTAAATTTATTTATTTAACTTAATACAAATTATAATTTGATTTCAAAAATCATAATCCAATATTGTAAACACAAAACTACTAAAAGAAGCACGAATGATTTGAACTTACGACCATGTCAATACAAGTCTACTGTTATAACCATTAGACTAATTTGACTTATGATATTTTGTTGAAATTAACAACTGGATTATGAGACAAAACCGTATTCAAAGTTTACCAACCTTAACGTTACTTCTTAAAGATCAAATTGACGTGACAGTATTCTATAATATTTGACTACCTACCTCTCGTTATATTCGTTTAAATTATTATGCTCCGAATTGATTATCATGTATCTTCTGCTAATTGCAGAAGGTTCAAATTCGTCTAACTTTTAGGATGTCTTATATTACCTTCTGCTGTCACGTGGGTCAGATATCTTGGGTCTTTGTGTGTACATTACCATGTAAACTACCAACGAAAGTTGGTTTGCACGAGATCTAGTAAGTAGTTTTTTTTAATACGTCATAAATGTAAAAAAATACACTATTATTAAAACATCGATCAAAGTTACAACGAACTACAAGAACTTTTATATTATGTTACTTGCTGCTACGGAACCCTCCATGCGCGAGTCCGACTCGCACTTGGCCGGTTTTAATTAACTCATCGAATGCCGTAATTAGAGACACAATAGAAAGACAATTGCTTATGTCGAACTGTGTAACTTAAGACATTCAAAAGGTTAAATACCTTGAAGAATCTAATTGGCCCTCTCTTAACTTAACAATTAAATTTTGAGTTTCCTTATCCGCAGTCTGTGCGACCTTTGCCCAATTATTTGAATTGCGAATGTGTGATACATTTACAGTTTCAGGAAGATGGCTTAGAAAATCAGCGTGCTGCATCATGGATCCTTTTCTATCTATATCGCGGGTGCATTTATAAATATACAGGGTTATTTGTAAAACACTAACAACCTTGCAGGACTGTATTACATTACACGCACTGTGGAATTTACAGGTTAATTTTATAACACTTTTCAAGTCCTGCAACACTTATAGACAATCACAACATTAACACAAAACATTTGATTTTAAAACACATAAAATTAGTTAATTATCATTGTATAAAATGTCAAAGACAAAAATAATAATAATCGTTCTACCATAGAGCGAGAGAAGTCATTGGCATCAGACCTAATGGTTTTCTTAATTGTTTACTAACCCATATAGCATAATAATAATAGCATAATGTTCACGCTGCTGGAATTCGAGCACTCTCTCTAGATGAGTAAATGGGCCACCATGCGGGTCCCATCTTTCAGGAGTTGCTCACTATTCATAAGTGCAAAGGCACGCCTGTACTGGAACGAGGGTTTGGGTGATCGATACATCAGCTGATGTTTTCGAGCAGTTTCCTTGTTGAGTATTAACGTAAGCAATGGTCTCGTCTGTCTTCATCAGGAAGGTGCTCCGGACTGGTGTATCTGGATCATTTCGTTTGGGTTTTGAGCAAACGCACTCCGGACATATCTACTCGAGTTTGCAGTCCTTGGAGAAAGAATTGAACTCGTCTTCCCCAAAACCCAGACACTTGGTATCATACACTTTCTCGCAATGTGTATTTAGAGCAGTTCATTTTGCACTACAACACTATTTTATAGAGAACCTTCCGCTCGGTAATATGTATGTGTGTGATCCATCAGCAGAAAAAATAACCCGGAACAGTGAAGCACGCAACGAATTCTTTTTCTCGGCTATTCCTTGTTAGCGCGTGTATAGTTTTCAATCTTGGCCTTCATCAGCTGTTCCCTGTAAAACGAAGCATGTAAGAAAATTGGGACGGTAATGCGAAGCTAACATTTGAAAATATTGTAGAAATAGCTTTTGCTAAGAATTATACAGGGTTATTTGTAAAACACTGGCAACCTCTTAGGACTGTGTTAAGACGTTCGGGACGTTCGGGACGCACGCATAAATGTACCGTCGTATGTCTCAGGTTGAAACGAAATCCTCGACGCCTCACTATGTGACGCAAGTTTCTTAAGGCTGTCGAAAATAAGTCCATTTACTGTAATTTTTAAAAATCAACGCCCCCCGCGAATAATCCGGTAATCGTAAAAGTGTAAATGTTCAGGAAAAATAAAAAACTATTTTTCCTTAATAACTCCATTAAACAACAAGTATCAGAGATTTTTTATATCGCATATGGAAGCTAATTTTTTCAACTATCTGGTTATTTCAACAAAATGTAAGTAGTCCCAAGGGCTTCGTTATAATTTACCTGGATGCATTTTACTATGTTAGTGTAGGTCAAGCTCTGGTCAGTAATGTCACTTACGATATTGTTCGTGTAAATTTATAATTTCGACGGCAACAGTAAAATCTTGTTGCGATATTATTCGTGTAAATTTATATTTTCGACGGCAACGGTAAAATCGTGTTGCGCTATTATTCGTGTAATTTGTTTTGTATACTGAACATTTCGCTCCTTGAATACAAAAGGGACACAAATCGAAATCCATAAATTTTACAGGACAGCCAAAACAAATTTTTGAAACTGTTTTTTTATAATATTTCATATATTTATTAATTAAACATAAGATGTTAATATATCATTAGATGCGTATTTATTAGCTCTATCTATCTACAATATAAACTTTGTAATAGATGTTACCTATTAAGAAAAAAAAGCATAAAAGTCCCTTTTGCATTCAAAATTTGAACCAATATAATAAAAAATATGTCAAAAATTAAACACAGTTTTACAAATAAAAATGGTTTATTGTACCTTTTTGGTAAAAAACCGTATCAAAAAGTTTAATCTTATTACTAGGTAAAAACATAAGTGAATGGACACCAGGAGAACATTGTATTAAAAAATCTAAACTAAAAAATCTTAACTTATTATTAAGTAATATAATTGAGATCAACTTTGTACGTAACTATTATTCAGCAAAATTAAACATCTCTCTAAAACAATTATATTTGTAAGAATTATAGAAAAAACAAGAGATAAAACTGTAATAATCATTATCAAAATATACATAAAATAACCATATTCATTAATAAATTCTCTAAATAACTCAAAAAATAATCAAGTGACGACACTAATTTGTCTCTCTTTAACATTAATAATTTAAACAAAACAAAATACAAGATCAGTTCTAAAGGCACATAATTCAGTAGCAAAATATTATAGCTTATAATATGTAATAATACTATTGCACAATAACAATCTAAGTAGTCTTACAAAATCACAGTTATAAACACTTTAAGGCACTTTTTACGTAAACTATTTTAAGTTACAAATTATAATCGTTATTTATTATTGTTATGTAAATGTTTGTATGAAATTTATAAGTCTTTATTATCAAAAAGAACTTTTAAAATTAACTATTCTAAATATTATCACAATTAGGTATCTAATAATAAAATTACAAATTTTCGTAAAAGCTTTGGTAATACTTAGGAATGATATTTTTCTCAATAAGTTTAAGAATACCCTGTTTTTTAGTTTCAGTTATTTTAAGTTTTTGTTTGTACAGTTTTTTTGGCACTATAGGATTAGCAGACCTTCTTTTTGTCAGCGTGGCTACCGAGGTAAACTCTTCAGTTTCGTATGAAGTCTTGAAGAAAAATTTGTTCTCATAATCTCGATGGACTTTAATAGTTTTTATATCAGCCCATTTGACTTTTTGTCCATCTTCTGTAGTAGTGTAATTGCCGACAGCCAGAGATTTTAAATCTAAAAAACTCTCATGCGTAAGTTCGTGAACAACGAAGGGTCTTCCTTTCTTCTTTGCAGTTTTAATAAGGGTTATGTACTGATCCGGCACATAAATGGGAGAAGATTTTAAAGCATTCGAAATGTTGCGTTGAATTAGAGAGTGAGCAGCATCTCCTTCATTTTGAGTGTGCCCTTTTATTAAAAAATTATGAGTAACACTCCTCAACTTCGATAACTCATTTGTGGCGTATTGGTACGTTGCTAACATAAATTTATTTTTATGTTGGCCACAACAGTTGTCGCTGTAAAATACTACGTCAAAATAGTCAGAAGCTTTCTCATTCAAATTTTTCAAGTACGCGAGCACACACGATCCTATTTCGTTAGCACCACGAGCTCCTGCACCTTCATGCCAAACGTAGCAGGTCGTATTATTTGAACCCAGTTCAGTAACAGTAAAATTCAGCATATTCAATTTTGAAATATAGTAAAAACTAGAGACTTCGCCTTGCGGACAAGGCATCACAGCCTGTAAGTCATATACACATACTATAAAATTATCGCTTATATTTTTTTTATCATTTTCCTTTTGAGCTCTGGCTAAATTTTTTTCTTTCAAATGCAGATCATATTGTATTTGTAAAAGCGTTTTATCTTCAACATTTGCGAAAGCTGTGCAGTCTTCACACTGGTCTTTTTTCGGTTTCCAAAAAGAAATGTTGAAGTCATTCACGAAGATATTATAGTACAGTTTATAAGAAAGATAACCTTTACCTTCAGCTTTACATTTATCGACGTAATCACGGTGCAAAGTAGCAATAGATCGGCTTCCTTCAATATACTCACGCTTAGAGCGAGCGCGACAGTAGTGGCTGTCAATCCTGGGTATGGAGTTAATGTGTTCCTTTGCCCTATCCTTCAAAGCAGCATCCAATTTAAATTGATTGCCATGTTTTCCTCGGTTATCTTGCATTTGAATTCCAGTAATTGATCCAGAAAATTTCTTTACAACAGTCCGAATGCTTTTATCTGATATAGCAAGTGTATTCATAAAGAATAACTTGCATACTCGAATGCGTTGATCGATTTTCGTGAAGTAATATGCGTGGTTTAAGTTTTGGCGGGTACTACCAACACGGATGTACCGATACTTTGGCTCAATATTTGTCATATGGTTGTATATAAATTGCCTCTGAACATTTAAATCACCAGTGTCCCAATAGGCATTAAATATGGCTAATCGTTCCTCAAATGAAAACACATTTTGACATTTAAATTTACACTTATCTGAACAAACAGGTCCCATATTTTTGGCAGTAATCATTTTTTTCGATTTAGACATAGTTGTGTGTGCCTTCCCGCTATTGATCAGAGTCTTGGTTTTGTTTCTTTTCCATGATTCTGGATTAGCTTTTCTTTTCCGACTAAGACGCTGAGAATCCACGCTAGCTGGTTCACTGCCAATGCTGGGTGACTGAATATTCACGCTGGGTGACTGATTATGACTGATGGATGGCTGTGTTTCTATATTAGGCGACTGAGTATCCAAATTGACTGGCAGATTATCATTGATGAGTACGTGAGGTTCTACACGAGAAGGGCCCGGTTGGGGTGAAATACAAAATGGTTTGGCAATTACTTTTGACTGTATATCTCCTTCGGAATCAGAAGATCTTTCATGACTAGGTAGAAAGTTGGGATCTAAAACACTGTCATCAGAAGAAAAATCTGCAATTGATGAACTGCTGGATGTTGATGATCGGCTGGAATTGGTATCAGAGTCATTATCAGAGTCGCTTGAACTGCTACTCGAGTCACTCTGTTCAACAACTATTTTTGGCCTATTTGTGTCTTTGGTATTCGTTACACAGCTTACTTCACTGTCTTCATCCTCTAATATTGATAGGTTAAGATCAGGTTGACTGTCTGCTATAGAATTTGTATCTGAAGAATCAATGGGTAACGTGACGGGTAGACTGAGTGCAGCTGGAGTATTAAAAAAAGTTTTATTTTGCACATTATTATTGTGGCCAGGTAATGCTTGAACTTTTTCCGATTCTTGAACGGAGGTTGCCATATTCAACATTTTTCGTGCTCTATTCATTTTGTCAATCTGTAAAAAAAAACATCTTTAACGTTTTATAACTAAAAAACATAAAATACACACAGTTCTATACATATATTATACAGTCCTTAGTACATACACACAATACATACATACATACACTAAAACATACACACAATCAAATATATAACAATCCTTAATATGACATTTTCAATACTAATTTGACAGGAATAACACCTTAATTATATTTAACAAATTTAAGCTACCACCTCATATTTAACATTCAAATTCACAGAAAATATGAGGCAATGCATTTTAATCACATATTTTTCAACATTTACGAATATCTACCCATATTATTATAGGTCCCTATAAACACTCACTGATATTATTTAAAAAACTTTAAATTAGTGACGAAAGCTACAGGGACAGGGCTTCAATTTAGTTTATATTATTAATTTACAAACAAATAAATACATTTGTATGATTTTTAAGTTAAAAATCACTGAAGTAATAAGAATAGAACAAAATTAACATCAAAATGGTAATTTTTATTTTTAAAATTGTAACGAAAACTAAAATTATTATCATGCAAAACGGCCATATTTCTGGCCTTCCCATTCTAGCACGCTAAAAATAATTATTTATTTCACTATAATTTAATGCAAAAGGGACGTATTTCAAAATATGCTACTGTTGTATTATAAAATATAATTATACTTAACTAATATTGGATTACAAAAAGGACGCATTTCAAATATGGCAATTTTGTATTACAAAATATAATAACAAATACTAATGTTAGAATGCAAAACAGACGTTTTCCAAAATATGGCACTTTTGTATTATATATTATGGTTACAAATACTAATGTTAGAATGCAAAACAAACGTTTTCCAAAATATGGCACTTTTGTATTATATATTATGGTTACAAATACTAATGTTAGAATGCAAAACGGACGTTTTCCAAAATATGGCACTTTTGCATTGTAAAATATAATCACACTTACCTGAAATTTTGAATCCAACACAGACGTATTTTGGATTGTGGCACTTTTTCACGCAACCGACGTGCGTTTGCGTTGAATCTCCGGGCGCAACTAACAAAATGGCGGTTTTGCACTGACATTACCTGTCAAAGTGAGCTAATGCAAAAATGGCGGTAAGTTAGTGTAGCCATAATATAAGCAAAAATGATGGGAGTTTTTTTTTTCACTATAAAATATAGTCGGTTCAGGTGTAATTTTTGCAATAAAACGATTTTCATTTTTTTTTTAATTGTGGCCCTTTTGTATTCAAGGAGCGATTTGTAAAAAGCAATTATTGGGTTATTCGATTGTTTAACAGTAACGTACATTTTATTGTTATGACTATTACTGTTTTTTCGAATAGTTTACTTAAGTATTATTTGATGATTATTATAGTATATTTTATGAAATAAAGGACATCTAGTAAATGAAACAACTTTGGTTAGTTTGACAAAACACGATCGTTATTATTATCATAAAAAATAGACACTGCACTGAAAACACGACTATTACACAAGATTACACAATCATAGAAATTATAATAAGGTCCTATTACAGTTAAAAATCTTAATCAGAATTGTAATGATTTTTAAAGAAAATATTCATAAATCGTTCAACTTCCAATGATAAGCGATAGATGGCGTTAGTAGTTACATGAACTTTAGGCATTCGTTGTAGACATTAAGTAATAATTTATAATATTAGACTTTATGCATTTGTTTTATATAAATATATCATAATTGTTAAAATGAAATATTTACTTGCAGTTAATTATTAGATAAACCCTAATGTATATTAGTTAGTCAATTGATGTTACGTACTGTTTACTTTGCTCTGATTGGTCGGTTAGTCGACCGAGCGTTTGTGAAAGTTTGTGGTAGGGAAACATCGAGTTTGTAACTGTCATGTTAGACAGAGTCAGTCTGCTTTGAGTTGTTGAACAGAAAACATGTCCGACTAATCTGTGTTTTTGTAAATAATTGTATTAATAGAACGATAAGTATGAAATTGTGTTGATCAAGTGAATAAAATATTTATACGATTTATCCTGAAGTGTTTGATTCATCACATTTCAGAAGTGGGATATGCCTACAAATATGTGCAGTGATAACAGGAAGAGGTTATGTGTGCCTAAATTGAAGATAAATGAGTTCGAGATATATAATTTTTGTCTTTCCAAGTGTACTAGTGTGATTTTAGACAAGAGGTTATGTGTGCCTAAATTGAAGCTAAGTGAGCTCGAGATATTTTTTTACCAAAGTGTGCAAGTGTTACTAATTAAGCCAAGAAGTTATGTGTGCCTAAATTGAAGCTAAATGAGCTCGAGATATATTTTTTTTTCTTTTTCCCATGTGTGCTAGTGTTACTTCAAACAAGAGGTTATGTGTGCCTAAATTGAAGCTAAATGAGCTCGAGATTTTTTTTTTTTAGCCAAGTGTGCCAAGTATTTTAGACCAGTATCATACTCACCCAAATTTCTTACTGATGGTGACAGGCTCGTGTATTGAATCATTCGATTCCCTTCAAATGTGTGAACTGAGTGGCACTGATATGCGCGTCATGTTCGTAATCGAACGTTGACAGTTAAGACTAAACACCTCTTAAATGCTGTTGATTCATTTTAGTTTCTATATTTTAAATTCGGTTGCTTTTCCTTTATTTAATTTCATCGAATTCGTATAATGATAAAAAAAAAAAACAGTTTATATGTAAAATTTACCCATTTCCCATAGCGATAATTGTCATTGTTGCCTCGGATTACTTTGTGTGGCACGATAATTTCCCTTTCGTTTCGACGCATAGTTGTAAAACCATGTTGTACCCCTTATGAGTATGTCACAATAATGATAAATGATATATAATGAATGATAAATGATAAAAAATGAGTGATAAGTGATGAGTGATAAGTGATGAGTGATAAGTGATGAGTGATAAGTGATGAGTGATAAGTGATGAGTGATAAGTGATGAGTGATAAGTGATGAGTGATAAGTGATGAGTGATAAGTGATGAGTGATAAGTGATGAGTGATAAGTGATGAGTGATAAGTGATAAGTGATAAGTGATGAGTGATAAGTGATGAGTGATAAGTGATCAGTGATAAGTGATCAGTGATAAGTGATCAGTGATAAGTGATCAGTGATAAGTGATCAGTGATAAGTGATCAGGGTCAGTGGGTAGCCTTAGGGGCAGATTTTTAGGAGTTGGAGTATATCCTTAGGGGCGCTATGAGAAGCAAAGAAAACGAAAAAAAAAAAATTTTTTGGTTAAAAAATTTTTTTTTTTCGAATTGGTACCGTACGCTTATAGGCACCATGAGCAGTGCAGAAAACAAAAAAAAATTTTTTGGGACTTAGAAAATTTCTCCTTACTTTTCACCTTGAGTACGGTTAGGGGCGAACACTTAGATTAGTTTTTTTGGGACTTGCAAAATTTTTCCATAAAAAAGTAGAGAGAAATTTTCTAAGTCCCAAAAATTTTTTTAACCTAATTTTTTTTTTGTTTTCTGCACGGCTCATGGTGCCTATAAGCGTATGGTACCAATTTGAAAAAAAAAAAAAATTTTCGAAAAATTTTCTAAGTCCCGCGCCATAGCGCCCCTAAGGCTACACTCCAACCGTGATCAGTGATAAGTGATAAATGATAAATTTTTTCATTTATAAATGTTAAACGATAAACGATAAATGATAAATGATGATAAATGATAAATTTATTTATTTATAAATGTTAAACGATAAATGATAAATGATAAATAGTAAATGATAAATGATATTTATTTTGTACTGTTGTTTTATGAACTAAATTTCCACCTATGACAAACAATAAATGAATTTGAATTTGAGAGAACAAAATTAAAACTGAGTTTGTATATGTATAACACGATTTAAAAGGCTGTAAATGGAATTTCTTCTTCATAGAGATCTACACTTTGGAATATGTAATTACCGTCAATTTGCTGACTTACTGACTTCTTGACAATTTAAGAGAGTCTGTAAATAGTTCATTTGAAATGTTTTGATTTGATTTCAGTGCTTTGATAAGGCCAAGTGTGCCATTTGAGGCAAAGTGTGCCATTTGAGGCCAAGTGTGCCATTTGAGGCCAAGTGTGCCATTTGAGGCCAAGTGTGCCATTTGAGGCCAAGTGTGCCATTTGAGGCCAAGTGTGCCATTTGAGGCCATGTGTGCCATTTGAGGCCAAGTGTGCCATTTGAGGCCAAGTGTGCCATTTGAGGCCAAGTGTGCCATTTGAGGCCAAGTGTGCCATTTGAGGCCAAGTGTGCCATTTGAGGCCAAGTGTGCCATTTGAGGCCAAGTGTGCCATTTGAGGCCAAGTGTGCCATTTGAGGCCAAGTGTGCCATTTGAGGCCAAGTGTGCCATTTGAGGCCAAGTGTGCCATTTGAGGCCAAGTGTGCCATTTGAGGCCAAGTGTGCCATTTGAGGCCAAGTGTGCCATTTGAGGCCAAGTGTGCCATTTGAGGCCAAGTGTGCCATTTGAGGCCAAGTGTGCCATTTGAGGCCAAGTGTGTCATTTGAGGCCAAGTGTGCCATTTGAGGCCAAGTGTGCCATTTGAGGCCAAGTGTGCCATTTGAGGCCAAGTGTGCCATTTGAGGCCAAGTGTGCCATTTGAGGCCAAGTGTGCCATTTGAGGCCAAGTGTGCCATTTGAGGCCAAGTGTGCCATTTGAGGCCAAGTGTGCCATTTTAGGCCAAGTGTGCCATTTGAGGCCAAGTGTGCCATTTGATTTGGCCAAGTGTGCCATTTGATTTGGCCGAGTGAGCCAATTAAGATTCGGGTTAAGTGTGCCCGGTGCAGATGAAATTATCCTCAAGAGCGTAAGTAAAGTATGAATTTACCTATTAATGTGATTTTAGTTTGACTATTTTGGCTTAATGAAGACGTAAATGAATTGAATAATTTATTAAGTTTATTCATATTATTTTCGAACTGTTTATTAGATGAGATTTGAACATTCTGTTATAGTTTTTGAGGATATTATAGATAAATTGAATTGAAAGCATATTTTTACACTGTGATTTGATTCTTAAAAAAAACCGGCCAAGTGCGAGTCGGACTCGCCCATGAAGGGTTCCGTAGCAGCAAGTAACATCATATAAAAGTTCTTGTAGTTTGTTGTAACTTTGATCGATGTTTTAATAATAGTGTATTTTTTTCGATTTATGACGCATAAAAAAAAAAACTACTTACTAGATCTCGTTCAAACCAATTTTCGTTGGCAGTTTTTATAGTAATGTACATCATAAATTTTTTTTAGTTTTATCATTCTCTTATTTTAGAAGTTAGAGGGGGGGGGACACACATTTTACCACTTTGGAAGTGTCTCTCGCGCAAACTATTCAGTTTAGAAAAAAATGATATTAGAAACCTCAGTATCATTTTTGAAGACCTATCCATAGATACCCCACACGTATGGGTTTGATGAAAAAAAAATTTTTTAGTTTCAGTTCTAAGTATGGGGACCCCCAAAATTTATTGCTTTTTTTCTATTTTTGTGTAAAAATCTTAATGCGGTTCACAGAATACATCTACTTATAAAGTTTCAACAGTATAGCTCTTATAGTTTCGGAAAAAAGTGGCTGTGACATACGGACGGACAGACAGACAGACAGACATGACGAATCTATAAGGGTTCCGTTTTTTGCCATTTGGCTACGGAACCCTAAAAAAGAGTTTCAAATTAATGATACAAGTTACTATTTCATGTAAATGTTTTAACCACTGATTTCTTATTTTTGAGGACTTGGATTCCGACAGAACTACAGAAGAAAAATTGCCAGTCTAATTGAACAAATGGATAGTTCCTGGTTCAAACAGTACAAACTTGAAGAAAAATGGTGCAAAGAGACGATCTGGAAGGAGTAATTCACCACCACGATGCAAGAAGCAAAGGGGTACCTCATGTTGGTCTAAGAAAGTGGTTGAATGATTTTTCAAGGAGGAGGAAAGCGTTACAAGTATCGAGATTTGAACATATCCATTGGAACATTGTGATACGGGAGTTCCGTCACTTCTGTAAATTTTGAGAGTATTTAAGTTTGATTAGAAACAGTAATTATAATTGATTTGTATTAAGCAAGTAGGATCAGAAACTGACTTTAGATTTTGGCTCAAAAATTTGTTAGTGTTACCAAGAGAAAATAGAAAATTTACGAAACCTTGCCAAGTTTTGTAAGTTAGTATTTAGTAACGAAGTGGTAAACCAAACTAAAATGATTTTTTCTAATGAGCAGAATTATGGTCAGTTTCAAGCAGAAATGTTAGCTGGTAATACTTAAGGTGTGTAATGATTTTAAAAAAAAATATGTAATCATAAAAGTGATCAACTTCTATCAGTAAGCGATAGATGGCGCTAGTATACAAACCTTATACATCCATTATAGAATTTAGTAATAATCATTAATCATTTATATGTATTTAAGTTTATGAATTTGATTTGTATAATTAGTATGTCATAATTGATGAAATAAAAATGTGTATACACAATTAATTATAAGGCCTAATGTATTTTAGTTACTCAATTGATTAACTTTGCTCTGATTGGTTGGCTGTGTTTGCTACGTTATGGTGGGAAACTTAATGTTCCCCTCTACTAGCTGGTAAATGTGATTTTTGTACAGAGCCATTCTGCTTCGAAGTGTCGAACAGTAAACACGTCCTACCAATCCTTGTGGTTGTAACTGATTATTGATTTGTGAAATTGTGTTGATCAGACGAATAAAGTTATTTATACAATCGGTGCTGAAGTGTTTGATTTCGTTACAGGTGTAACTTATGTGAATATGATTACGACAAATTAATGCTTATAAACGGATAGCATATAAGTAAAAGAGCTGTAGATAGAAATTTAAACACACGGTATTTATGATAAATCTATTAGGAATTGAGCCAAAGCATTAAATTGTAGACGAGGAAATGAATTTATTACACGTCTTCAATTCCTGTGACGTGTGCATACTGTAGCGGAGACTGATTCCATAGATAGAGAACACAATGATATTTATTTTACAAGTAGGATAAAAATATTACTATTACATGACCATAACTAGTTCTCGTCGTCGAGACTGAAATCAAAGCCGGTTCCTAGGATGATTATGATACAATGAATGATTTAAATAGAGCTAAATATCACATCGTAATTTATTCGGTTAAGGGAAGATAGATTTAAGATCCATACACTAGAGTAGAGGATCAATTTCAAGGTTTCAAATTAAAATAAAGTTTGACAAACAGTGCGATCCGGAATTCATTATTAGAACCTTTACTTGATACGAAATCGCGCACAAATGCTGGGGCCTTAGATTTAGGAGATATATTGGTACAATTAAGCCCTTAGACTCTCTAGCTGAAGAATCACTTTTATTCTAAATGCTTTAATTTCTGTTTTATATTATGCTTTCAAATAATAAATGTAATGAACTCTGACTAAACGAGACGCCACACAATATATTGCAACATGGTGGCTACAGATTAGTGAGTTTCGTTTAATCATTGAGAGTGTAAGATCTAGGACGCGTATGTCGATACCTTAAGCCGTAATACTATGTTTTCTACAGAAATTAAGACGAATCCTCTGTTTCTGTTTATAGTATTGAGACGAGAATTGATTATCAACAATATAAATATCAACTTTTCGAATACTGTGACTAGGGACACAATAGAAAAACAATGAGAGATCAAACGCCAGCATTTGCTTGGGGTTTAATGAATCGGATCTAGATTTCAAATTCTTATTGGTGAACCCGATAAAAAACCTAATGACATGAAGTGAATTCAGTGTGCGTAAATAATGAAGACTATACTTTCGAACAAAAAGCTGACCTTACAGACAGTCTCGCATAATTAACATTGACCAATGGATTTGAGTAATTAAGTGTTGGTTATAAAACATATTTGACAGTGGTTTAATATCTTGAATAATAGTGCAATCATGGATTTCTTTTAGATACATTACCCACTATCAAGAGCTTTTGCGATAGTCATAGTGTTGACCTAGTTCTTAACGCTATATCTTGTCTTAGGTTGACCGCGGTTTTGCTAAAATGTATAAACACTATTTTAAATCCCCTAGCAAAATAAAATGATTACTGACTATGACGAACACCAATGAAACATATGAGACTGCCAGAAAACTACTAGGATCAGAGATACTTTTGTAATGATTTTTAAAGAAAATATTCATAAATCGTTCAACTTACAATGATAAGCGATAGATGGCGCTAGTAGTTACATGAACTTTAGACATTCGTTGTAGATATTAAGTAATAATTTATAATATTAGACTTTATGGATTTGTTTTGTATAAATATATCATAATTGTTAAAATGAAATATTTACTTGCAGTTAATTATTAGATAAACTCTAATGTATATTAGTTAGTCAATTGATGTTACGTACTCTTTACTTTGCTCTGATTGGTCGGTTAGTCGACCGAGTGTTTGTGAAAGTTTGTGCTAGGGAAACACTGAGTTTGTTACTGTCATTTTGGACAGAGTCAGTCTGCTTTGAGTCGTTGAACAGAAAACATGTCCGACTAATCTGTGTATTTGTAAATGATTGTTAATAGAACGATAAGTATGAAATTGTGTTGATCAAAGTGAATAAAATATTTATACAATTTATCCTGAAGTGTTTGATTTATCACATTTCAGAAGTGGGATATGCCTACAAATATGTGCAGTGATAACAGGAAGAGGTTATGTGTGCCTAAATTGAAGATAAATGAGTTCGAGAAATATATTTTTGTCTTTCCAAGTGTACTAGTGTGATTTTAGACAAGAGGTTATGTGTGCCTAAATTGAAGCTAAGTGAGCTCGAGATATTTTTTTTTTTGTCACCAAAGTGTGCAAGTGTTACTTTAAGCCAAGAAGTTGTGTGCCTAAATTGAAGCTAAATGAGCTCGAGATATTTTTTATTCTTTTTCCCATGTGTGCTAGTGTTACTTCAGACAAGAGGTTATGTGTGCCTAAATTGAAGCTAAGTGAGCTCGAGATTTATTTATTTTTCTAGCCAAGTGTGCCAAGTATTTTAGACCAGTATTATACTCACCCAAATTTCTTACTGATGGTGACAGGCTCGTGTATTGAATCATTCGATTCCCTTCAAATGTGTGAACTGAGTGGTACAGATATGCGCGTCATGTTCGTAATCGAACGTTGACAAGACTAAACACCTCTTAAATGCTGGTGATTCATTTTAGTTTCTATATTTCAAATTGGGTTGCTTTTCCTTTATTTAATTTCATCGAAATCGTATAGTGATAGATTAAAAAAAAAAAAAACAGTTTATATGAAAAATTTTCCTATTTCCCAAAGCGATAATTGTCATTGTTGCCTCGGATTACTTTGTGTGGCACGATAATTTCCCTTTCGTTTCGACGCATAGTTGTAAAAACATGTTGTACCCCTTATTAGTATGTCACAATAATGATAAATGATATATAATGAATGATAAATGATAAATGATAAATGATCAGTGATCAGTGATAAGTAATAAGTGATAAGTAATTAGTGATAAGTGATCAGTGATAAGTGATCAGTGATAAGTGACCAGTGATTAGTGACCAGTGATTAGTGACCAGTGATTAGTGACCAGTGATTAGTGACCAGTGATTAGTGACCAGTGATTAGTGACCAGTGATTAGTGATCAGTGATAAGCGATCAGTGATAGGTGGTCAGTGATCAGTGATAAATGATAAATTTATTTATTTATAAATGTTAAACGATAAATTATAAATAGTAAATGATAAATGATAAATTTTATTTATTTATAAATTTTAAACGATAAAAGATAAATGATAGATGATAAATGATAAGTCTTAAATGATAAATGATATTTATTTTGTACTGTTGTTTTATGAACTAAATTTCCACCTATGACAAACAATAAATGAATTTGAGAGAACAAAGTTAAAACTGAGTTTGTATATGTATAACACGATTTAAAAGGCTGTAAATGGAATTTCTTCTCCATAGAGATCTACACTTTGGAATATGTAATTACCGTCAATTTGCTGACTTACTGACTTCTTGGCAATTTAAGAGTCTGTAAATGGTTCATTAGAAATGTTTTGATTTGATTTCAGTGCTTTGATGAGGCCAAGAGTGTCTTTGATGAGGCCAAGCGTGATTTTGATGAGGCCAAAGGTGCCTTTGATGAGGCCAAACGTGCCTTTGATGAAGCTAAGTGTGTACCTTTGATGAAGACAAGCGTGCCTTTGATGAAGCCAAGCGTGCCTTTGACGAAGCCAAGCGAGCCTTAATAAGACCAAGCGAGCCTTAATGATGGTTCATTTGAAATGTTTTGAATTGATTTCAGTGCTTTGATGAGGCCAAGAGTGTCTTTGATGAGGCCAAGCGTGCCTTTGATGAGGCCAAACGTGACTTTGATGAGGCCCAACGTGCCTTTAATGAAGCCAAGTGTACCTTTGATGAAGCCAAGCGTGCCTTTGATGAAGCCAAGCGTGCCTTTGATGAAGCCATGCGTGCCTTTGATGAAGCCAAGCGTGCCTTTGATGAAGCTAAGCGTGCCTTTGATGAAGCCAAGCGTGCTTTTGATGAAGCTAAGCGTGCCTTTGACGAAGCCAAGTGAGACTTAATAAGACCAAGCGAGCCTTAATGAGGGATGAGGCAAGCATGCCTTTGATGAAGCTAAGCGAGCCCATTTGAGGCCAAGTGGGCCATTTGAGGCCATGTGGGCCATTTGAGGCCAAGTGAGCCATTTGAGGCCAAGTGGGCCATTTGAGGCCAAGTGGGCCATTTGAGGCCAAGTGGGCCATTTGAGGCCAAGTGGGCCATTTGGAGCAAAGTGGGCCATTTGAGGCCAAGTGGGCCATTTGAGGCCAAGTGGGCCATCTGAGGCTAAGTGGGCCATTTGATTTGGCCAGATGAGCCAATTAAGATTCGGGTTAAGTGTGCCCGGTGCAGATGAAATTATCCTCAAGAGCGTAAGTAACGTATGAATTTACCTATTAATGTGATTTTAGTCTGACTACGTTGGCTTAATGCAGATGTTGTAAATGAATTGAATAATTTATTAAGTTTATTCATATCATATTTGAACTGTTTATTGGATGAGATTTGAACATTCTGTTATAGTTTTTGAAGATATTATAGGTATAGATAAATTGAATTGAAAGTATAATTTAACACTGGGATTTGATTCTTAAAAAAGAGTTTCAAATGAACGATACAAGTACTATTTATTTCCTGTAAATGTTTTAACCACTGTTTTTTTTATTTTTGAGGACTTGGATTCCGACAGAACTACAGAAGGTAAAATTGCCAGTCTTATTGAAAAAATAGATAGTTCCTGGTTCAAACAGTACAGACTTGAAGAAAAATGATGCAAAGAGACGATTTGGAAGGAATAAGACACCACCACGATGCAAGAAGCGAAGAGTTGGTTGGCCCACGTTGGTCTAAGAGAGTGGTTGAATGATTTTCAAGGAGGAAAGCGTTACAAGTATCGAGGTTTGAACATATCCATTGGAACTTTGTGATACGGGAGTTCTATCACTTCTGTAAATTTTGAGAGTATTTAAGTTTGATTAGAAAGAGTAATTATAATTGATTTGTATTAAGCAAGTAGGATCAGAAACTGACTATACAATTTGTCTCAAAAACTTGCTAGTCTTACCAAGAGAAAATAGAAAATTTACGAAACCTTGCCAAGTTTTGTAAGTTAGCATTTAGTGACGAAGTGGTAAACTAAACTAAAATGATTTTATCTAATGAGCAGAATTATGGTCGGTTTCAAGCAGAAATGTTAGCTAGTAAGAATTAAGGTGTAACTTATGTGAATATTATTACGACAAATTAATGCTTATATACGGATAACATTTAAAAGTAAAAGAGCTGCAGATAGAAATTTAAACACACGGGATTAATGATAAATCTATTAGGAATTGAGCCAAACCATTAAATTGTAGACGAGGAAATGGATTTATTACACGTTTTCAATTCCTGTGACGTGTGCATACTGTAGCAGAGACTGATTCCATAGATAGAGAACACAATGATATTTATTTTACAAGTAGGATAAAATATATACTATTACATGACCATAACAAGTTCTCGTCGTCCAGACTGAAATCGAAGCCGGTTCCTAAGATGATTATGATACAATGAATGATTTAAATAGAGCTAAATATTAAATCGTTATTTATTCGGTTAAGGGGAAGATGGATTGAAAATCCATACACTAGATTAGAGGACCAATTTCAAGGTTTCAAATAAAAATAAAGTTTGACGAACAGTGCGATCCGAACTTCATTATTAGAACCTTTACTTGGTACGAAATCACGCACATATGCTGCTAATATTATTTGAGAGATAATATTAGTACAATTAAGCCCTTAGCCTCTAGCTGAAGGATCACTTTTATTCTAAATGCTTAAGTTTCTGTTTTATATTATGCTTTCAAATAATGAAAGTAATGAACTCTGACTAAACGAGTCGCCACACAACATGTAGCAACATGGTGGCTACAGATTTGTGAGTTTCATTTAACCACTGAGAGTGTAAGATCTAGGACGCGTATGTCGATACCTTAAGTCGTAATATCATGTTTTCCACAGAAATTAAGACGAATACTGTTTCTGTTTATAGTATTGAGACGAGAATTGATCTAAATATTAAATTTTCGAATACTTTGACTAGAGACACAATAGAAACAAAATGAGAGAGCAAGCGCCAGCATTTGTTTAGGATTAAATGAATAAGATCTAGATTTCAAATTCTTATAGCTGAACCCGATGAAAAACCTAATGACATGAAGTGAATTCAGTGCGCGTAAATAATGAAGAATACTTTCGAACAAAAATCTGATCAATTTTACTTTATGCAGTCTCACATAATTAACATTGACCAATGGTTTTGAGTACCTAATTGAGTGTTGGTTATAAAACATATTTGACAGTAGTTTATTAACTTGAATAATACTGCAATCATGGATTTCTTTTAGATACCCTACTATCAAGAGCTTTTGCGATAGTCATGGTATTGACCTTGTTTTTAACGCTGTATCTTGTCTAAGGTTGAGCGCGGTTTTGCTAAAATGTATAACCACTATTTTAAATCCCTAGCAAAATAAAATGATTCCTATGACGAACACCAAGGAAACATATGCCTATGGCGTGTGATTAATTCTGTTAAATGTCCCACTAGACAGACTGCCACAAAACTACCAGGATCAAAATGCCTTTAAATGATAAACATTACGAAGTAAAATACGTTAAAAAGTTTAAGATATGACGTGAGCGCCAATATCTGGGTTAGACTAGCAAAAAGATACTTTCGTTATCAGTAAAATCCTTGATACAGCCTACAGCATAAGTGGTTTAATAAAGATTAGTAGATCTGATTGCAATTATGAGGGTAAAATTGAATTTGCCTCATTTTAAAATCCATAGATCCATTGAAAAAAAAACAAAGTTTTAAGTATAAAATTACTGTAATTACCGATTTTGGCAAACTGAGGAATAACATTTAGAAGCATACTTTCCTCCGACCTTATATAAACTCGGATATAGAGAAAAGCCTTTGACAAAAAAAAAAATACTATATTCTTCGTGTGATGAGAATGTTATAAACATATGACGTGACGATAAAGCAAATAATCAAGACTAAGCCGAATGTAATGATTATGACTGTAAGACTCAGTTCCTTGTAGAACTGGAATTAAGTTTCATAATTTTAATGAAAATATCCTATCATTTTAATTGTAATCGTGCGTCAGGAGATCGCACGATGTCGGATGGCCGAATGTAATGATTTTTAAAGAAAATATTCATAAATCGTTCAACTTACAATGATAAGCGATAGATGGCGCTAGTAGTTACATGAACTTTAGACATTCGTTGTAGATATTAAGTAATAATTTATAATATTAGACTTTATGGATTTGTTTTGTATAAATATATCATAATTGTTAAAATGAAATATTTACTTGCAGTTAATTATTAGATAAACTCTAATGTATATTAGTTAGTCAATTGATGTTACGTACTCTTTACTTTGCTCTGATTGGTCGGTTAGTCGACCGAGTGTTTGTGAAAGTTTGTGCTAGGGAAACACTGAGTTTGTTACTGTCATTTTGGACAGAGTCAGTCTGCTTTGAGTCGTTGAACAGAAAACATGTCCGACTAATCTGTGTATTTGTAAATGATTGTTAATAGAACGATAAGTATGAAATTGTGTTGATCAAAGTGAATAAAATATTTATACAATTTATCCTGAAGTGTTTGATTTATCACACTTTAAATAATAAACATTACGAAGTAAAATACGTTAAAAAGTTTAAGATATGAGGTGAGCACCAATATTTGGGTTAGACTAGCAAAAAGATACTTTCGTTACCAGTAAAATCCCTGCTACTACCTACAGCATAGGTGGTTTAATAAAAATTAGTAGATCTGATTGCAATTATGAGGGTAAAATTGAATTAACCTCATTTTAAAATCCATAGATCCATTGAAAACAAAAAAAAAAAAAAATAAATAAAAATAATCAAGACTAAGCCGAATGTAATGATTTTTAAATGTAAGACTCAGTTCCTTGTCGAACTGGAATTAAGTTTCATAATTTTAATGAAAATATCCTATCATTTTAATTGTAATCGTGCGTCAGGAGATCGCACGATGTCGGATGGCCGAATGTAATGATTTTTAAAGAAAATATTCATAAATCGTTCAACTTCCAATGATAAGCGATAGATGGCGCTAGTAGTTAAATGAACTTTAGGCATTCGTTGTAGACATTAAGTAATAATTTATAATATTAGACTATGCATTTGTTTTATATAAATATATCATAATTGTTAAAATGAAATATTTACTTGCTGTTAATTATTAGATAAACCCTAATATAGCATGGCGGACAGAGCTCCGGCGGGATCTCATGGTGAAATGGCGTCAGCGACTATCGCAACCCAGTGCTGGGCACGCCACAATCATGGCGGTAAGTCCCCTCTTTGAGGCGTGGCTGGAAAGACCTCACGGCGTCCTTACCTTCCGCATGACGCAGGTACTCACCGGACATGGTTCGTTCGGGAGTTTCCTGCACTCGATTCATGCGGAAGTGACGCCCGGGTGTCGCCACTGTGCGGAACGCCCGGAGGACACGGTGGAGCACACAGTCGAGGTGTGCCCTGCTTGGGCGGAGCATCGCCGTGCCCTCGTGGGGGCGATCGGCGGCGGAGACCTCTCGCGCCGGGCCTTGGTTGAGGCCATGGTCCGGAGCGAGGAGGAGTGGCAGGCGGTTGCCGACTTCTGCGAAGCAGTAATGCTCGCAAAGGAGGAGGCCGAACGCATCAGGCAACGGCGTTATCGCCGCCGCCGTCGCCGGGATTCTGATCCCGATTTCCGGCCAACGTAGACGCGGGCTTGCGGACGGTGAGCAATGGGTAGCTCACTGTCCGGCCGTCCGGTAACTGTCCGGACCAAGCCCAAGTCGTCGACGGCGCGCACTGTTTCCGCGCGCCTCAAGGAGTTGTCAGCAACAGCAGGGACCCAGCCGGGTCGAAGCCTACTGGGGCCAGGGTTATCCGAAAGGGCGCTCGAGCCCCGGTATGGAGGCTAGAAGGAACGGGGTGGGTCTTTTAGTCAGTAAGAGTCTGACACTATCTCCCGCTCCGCCCAAGGGCGGGGGATGTCAATGCATGATTTTTTCCCACCATAAAAAAAAAAAAACCCTAATGTATATTAGTTAGTCAATTGATGTTACGTACTGTTTACTTTGCTCTGATTGGTCGGTTAGTCGACCGAGTGTTTGTGAAAGTTTGTGGTAGGGAAACATCGAGTTTGTAACTGTCATGTTAGACAGAGTCGGTCTGCTTTGAGTTGTTGAACAGAAAACATGTCCGACTAATCTGTGTTTTTGTAAATAATTGTTAATAGAACGATAAGTATGAAATTGTGTTGATCAAGTGAATAAAATATTTATACGATTTATCCTGAAGTGTTTGATTCATCACAGAATCCTCATCGTAACCTGATTCAGTATCACAAAAGCTTAAGTTCCTATAAAATGGTTGATAATGGTGGGGAATTGCTTGGGAGTTACACAGGCTTAGGAGATCATTATACTAAGCTTTTTAAATAGGGAGGGGCTTGCCGTATGCTGGCTTTAATTCAATACTTTCAATTGTTTTGGACACCTGTTTCTGCCAACGCTGTCTACTTCTGCCTGCATCGTAATCCAATTCAATATAATCTTGATCAAAATCATATTTGAAAAGAAAACAGTTAGGTTTACTGTATGACACACTAACCTCCATCACATCGGACCATCGTACTTTTTCTCCTGTCTTATCTTGAAGAACTTGTTGAACCCACAACAAGTTCTTTTATGACGAGAGTTTCAGATTGTTGCATTTGTTTTAGGATATATATTTGTCTCCGGAGACTTTAGCGTTCATGATATTACTATATACTTGGTCCGGTGTGTACAAAACTTTGTTTTTTTAGAGCTCTTTCAATACTTGCGTGCATAGAGTCGCCTTCATTTTGGCTATGTCCACCAACAAAAAACTGATGGGTAATGTCAATTTGAAGTCATTGCTATGTAAAGATACAATGCAAAAATGTATCTGTTTTTATTCTGGCCATAACAACCATCAGAGTAAAATATAATTTTGTGTATACCTTTTTCGTGTACGATCTTGACAAATTGAAACAAGCTACTCCCTATTTCGATGCACCCTAGTTTGTTTAGAGCGTCAAAAACGGTAAAATTACAAATCGGGTATTTACGTTTGTAGTGGAAAATTGAAACTTCAGACTGGTACATTCAAAACTTTTTCTAAATCAAAATTGGCCACAACGGTATCATCTTTATTTAGTGTTTCTTTTTCTTCTTTTTTAATGTCACGATTTCTTTCTTTCATACTCAAATATTTCCTGTAATTTTCTTCTAAAGACGCCTTTTCAACGGAGTCAGCTTGCTGATATTATGAACATAAAGTACACTGATCCTTTTTAGACATAAAAAAGGAATAGTTGTAGTTAGTATTAAACACTTTCATACTGTCGTTTTGAAGCCATCTCAACGATATCTGGATAGTTCTGATTTACAAACCATGACTTGTAAAGTCGGTACATTTTTGAAATACCTTTCAATCGTGCTAATTAGAGACACAATAGTAAGACAATAGGTGCGCGAACGCCGGCGTTCGCTAAGGGTTTAATGAAGACAAATATTCTCGTTTAGATTCTTTTCTCGTGTAATGCGATTCTACTTTGGGAAATAAATCAATATGATTCCTGAATGTATGTATGTATGGGGATAAAGAAGGTACTTTATTTTTTAATTTTATCTTTACAAATCGATAGCGTTTCATGTACCAGATCGACCCTCCACGGGATTAAAACGATCAAAATTTAGCGGTGTATTATAACTTACACGAATAATATCGTAATATAAGCCTGCACTAGCACTTACTTAAATAAGTTAGAAAACTATTTACCCGAATAATATCGTAACAATGTTTACTGTCAAATCATATTGATATTTTTTTTCGTAAAGATCTAAAACCATATTATTCGTTTAAAATACATTTTCATGAATTTTTATGGAATATACGCGTAGTTTTTCATATTTTCGTAAATAAATATAGAAAAATTCTGAAAAAAAAAATTACATGGTGTATTTTAACTTCTAGATGCCGAAAAACGCATAACATGAAAAACCCCGTAATAGGTCATTACCGGATTATTCGCGGGGGACGTCGAAATGTTTTTCTTTCTTTCATTTACTTTGGATTTCTGCATACAGCATCAGGTTCGCTCACTTTTAAAGATCATTTTCACGAAAATACCCTGATACGGACAGGTTAGGTTGGGTTATATTTTTCATCACCACCCAGAAATATAAACCTTACTTTAATCTCCGCAGGGCAGGGCTTAGCAGCATGCTTTAAAGTTATTTCAAGATATCTCTTCCATATTATTAGAAATCGAAATGTTTTTAGAAAAAACAATGTTTGATGTTGTATGTTTTAGTGAGCCTTTACCTGCCTTAACCAAACATAAATTATGAGATTCCGAACTGAGAAAGGAAATTACTCTAATTTTATCTTTAAAAAATCTTTACCCTACACTATGAATTACTCCTATCTATATCGCGGGTGCATTCACAAATATACAGGGTTATTTGTAAAACACTAACAACCTTGCAGGACTGTATTACATCTTGGGGGTCCAGACGCCTCCTGCCGGAGGCTCTACGCGGGGATCGTTCGGTCCATGGCCCTCTACGGGGCGCCGGTGTGGGCGCCGTCGCTGAAAAAGCAACCGGCGTCCATACTGAACGCCTGCCAGAGGGTCATGGCGATAAGGATGGTGCGGGGATACTGCACGGTCTCCCGCGAAGCGGCGAGCCTTCTGGCTGGCCTATCACCGTGGGATCTGGAGGCAACAGTCCTTGCACACATGCACGATATGCGCGTGGAGATGCAACGCCGGGGTGAAAGTCCGCTGCCGCGACAGGTCACGGCATGGCGGACAGAGCTCCGGCGGGATCTCATGGTGAAATGGCGTCAACGACTATCGCAACCCAGTGCTGGGCACGCCACAATCATGGCGGTAAGTCCCCTCTTTGAGGCGTGGCTGGAAAGACCTCACGGCGTCCTCACCTTCCGCATGACGCAGGTACTCACCGGACATGGTTCGTTCGGGAGTTTCCTGCACCGGATTCATGCGGAAGTGACGCCCGGGTGTCGCCACTGTGCGGAATGCCCGGAGGACACGGTGGAGCACACAGTTGAGGTGTGCCCTGCTTGGGCGGAGCATCGCCGTGCCCTCGTGGGGGCGATCGGCGGCGGAGACCTCTCGCGCCGGGCCTTGGTTGAGGCCATGGTCCGGAGCGAGGAGGAGTGGCAGGCGGTCGCCGATTTCTGCGAAGCAGTAATGCTCGCAAAGAAGGAGGCCGAACGCATCAGGCAACGGCGTTATCGCCGTCATCGCCGCCGCCGCCGCCGGGATTCTGATCCCGATTTCCGGCCAACGTAGGCGCGGGCTTGTGGACAGTGAGCAATGGGTAGCTCACTGTCTGGCCGTCCGGTAACTGTCCGGACCAAGCCCAAGTCGTCGACGGCGCGCACTGTTCCCGCGCGCCTCAAGGAGTTGTCAGCAACAGTAGGGACCCAGCCGGGTCGAAGCCTACTGGGGCCAGGGTTATCCGAAAGGGCGCTCGAGCCCCGGTATGAAGGCTAGAAGGAACGGGGTGGGTCTTTTAGTCAGTAAGAGTCTGACACTATCTCCCGCTCCGCCCAAGGGCGGGGGATGTCAATGCATGATTTTTTCCCACCATAAAAAAAAAAGGACTGTATTACATTATATGCACTGGGAATTTACAGGTTAATTTTATAACACTTTTCAAGTCCTGCAACACTTATAGACAATCACAACATTAACACAAAACATTTGATTTTAAAACACATAAAATTAGTTAATCATCATTGTATAAAATGTCAAAGAGAAAAATAATAATAATCGTTCTACCATAGAGCGAGAGAAGTCATTGGCATCAGACCTAATGGTTTTCTTAATTGTTTACTAACCCATATAGCATAATAATAATAGCATAATGTTCACGCTGCTGGAATTCGAGCACTCTCTCTAGATGAGTAAATGGGCCACCATGCGGGTCCCATCTTTCAGGAGTTGCTCACTATTCATAAGTGCAAAACACAAGGCCACGTCCCCATCATGCATGGCGCGGCGCTGTCACCGTATAACGGTACGACGCCGTCGCCGGGCCACGGCACGGCGCCGCGCCGCAGGACGGTGCGCCGTTCATTGCCCCTGTTCAGTGTTTCGCTGTTGATACGCTCGAACGTGCTGGAGCGTGGATATGGATCGCGAAAGAATTATTCTCTTGTTGTTACTAAGACGACGAATGAAAAAGAAACAGAAACCGAGGAAATGTTGGGTAAATCCGTAAATTTTTTTTTTTACAACGAACCCAGACGGAGGTCATTTCCAAAGGCTAGGCAAAGCGCTAAAATTAAGTGGGAATGAGAATTTTTTTGAATATTTTGAACCTATGGAGATGCTTGGTTTTACTATCAGGTAAGAAATAAAACATACTTATCATAAATCAAAATGTTTAATTATTTTTGAATATTGTTTAAATTATTTTTTTGTCACTAAAGCTTCATGAAATTTTAATTTCGGTTTATAAATTCCGACACAAATAAACTTTACTATTCGATTAAGAAAAATCGTATTCGGACTCCTGTGTGTTTGATAGACATCGCTTAAATGATGTGATATGTCTTCTATGGATGGATTTGGCGAAGTCTGGCCATGGATGCTTGCAGATGATGGATTGCGGATGGTTGTTTTTTGATAAGTCGCTGTAGTTTGTTGTGGTCTTTCGTAGCTACTTTAAAATGCTGTTTGGTAGCCGCTGTATGACGGTTGATTGTATTTGATATGTGGGTTGATTGAAATCTGATAATATTTGTATTATGCGACTTTGATAAGTCAATGTTTGTTGGTCGTCTAGTTTTTCCAGAAACGGTAAAATTGATTTAAAAAATGAAACGTGTCTGTTTTCTGCATTTTTCAAAGTTTGGAGAATTTCATTCTCAAAATCATCTTCACAGTATTTTCTTTTACGCAAAGTTGTAGTATGAGGTTGGTAACGAGACCTTGTATTTTCATTTGACTTTGGATCTTCAGACTCTACTTCCAATATACTAAGTTAGATTTGGTGCGTTTTTTTTTTCAAAAACATTAGCTGTTTAAACAAATGGTATTCTTTCAATTTTTTTTTTGCACCAGCTCCAGATTTGTTTGCGAGCTCTTTCTTTTTTAAGTATTTGACGTAGTTGTCTTTTATGTTAGTCCATTTTTTAACTATATAATTTCCGGGAACATAAAAACATTCGATTATTTTTTTATGACTGCATGTATTTAACATAAATATAGGTATGGCCCAATAATTTAGGTGGGAACTGCTTGTTTTAAGCAGGTTTAAATTAACTATTAATACTTACTTAAAACAAGCAGTTCCTTTTAATTTAAGTTTTCAATAATAGTTCCGTCAGTAGGTTCCACAAGCTGTCAAAGTAGCTCACCTTTAGAATAGCTTTGTCTTAATGCTCTACCAAGTGTCTATTATATGTTATTGAAGTCAATTCGATAAATGAGCTGCTTTAACATGGTACGATTTTCATACAAAAAACCGATATTTACGGGTGCAATATAGATAATTTTAGAACAAATACCTATGTGCGCAAGTTTTTATGCCGGTACGGTACTATTTTCGCGAAATTCATAAAAAGCACACGTTCGTTCATACATAAATCACGAATAAATCAAAGATCAATTTTAACTACGCAAAAGATTATATTTGATTTATTCGTGTTTTATATATTAACGTACGCTTTTTTATGAATTTCGTGACAATCGGTACCGGTATAAAAACTGTTGCGCACATCATTGCCCCCGATCGTTTTTTGTTTGTAAGAGAATTGAACCACCACCTTAACTGTTTGTGGTATCTCTGTTCTAAGAAATTGTGAAATATATTTTTTCCTTTCAGGTTTTTGGTAACTGGGAATTCATTTAGAGATATGGAATTTACAGATTATCGAGGAAAAAGTCCAATCAGCAGAATAATGCGAAAAATATGTCGTGCTGTATGGGACATTCTTTTATCTGTATATGTATGTCGTTAATAACCGATGACCTAATAGAACAAATAGCGGAAGATTTTGACAAACTATATAGGCTATAATTCTATCGTGTTGCTGGCGCTATTCGATTCTAAATACAGGTTTGTATATGTCGATATAGGAGCATATCCCAGTTAAAAGTAGGGTGAACGACTTTTTCTGTTCTTCGTACAAAACTCGTCATATTTATAAAATGAAAGCATCTTTTCTAAAAAGTTGTTGTTTTGTTTACATATAAACAAATTATTTTACAATAATCGATAAAAACAACAAACATATTCAAACACATTTTTCATAACAGAAGCTTTACAATGACATACGTCAAGTAGTCGATCTGTCCGCGGGAAAATAAATAGTGTATTCCGTAACGAATTATTGTTAGATATTTAACATGTGATGTTATATTGCTGTCCTATTCCTTTCCCTACAATTTGTGTAAGTTTGACAAGGACGAATTATACACGGAAAGTTTTGCAATAAAAAGTACCCATAATTTTAATTGTTTGCCTAGTGACGTTAATGCCACTACCGCAAAGGTGGCGAACAAGTAGACAATAATGTCAACTTGTTCTCCATCAGTTTGGCAGTCATTTTTTAATGACGTTAACTTACTACTCTTATATCAAATTAAATAAAATTATCTGTTTTTTGAAGTGAAAACTTCTTTAGCGGCGTTGAGCACTTTTTCTGTAATGGGTATAAAATCTTAAACTCGCGTCAGGACACGTGACCTGATCGAAAAAGCGTAAGACGGATGGAGAGTAGACAGCTATCCCTTATCGCGCGTTGTGAAAGGGGGCTAGACGGAAAAAATTCTCACGAAAAATTGTACCGACACTTTTACTGTCAAAATATAAATCCAAGATGGCGGCTGCAAGAAATTATCAAATTTTTCGTCATGGGTGTCGTTTTCATGGTTTTCGAGGGTGTTGAAACCGATAGTACTGTCAAAATGTAAATCCAAGATGGCGGCTGCAAGAAATTATCAAATTTTTCGTCATGGGTGTCGTTTTCATGGTTTTCGAGGGCGTGGAAACCGATGGTACTGTCAAAATGTAAATCCAAGATGGCGGCTGCAAGAAATTATCAACTTTTTCATCATGGGTGTCGTTTTCATGGTTTTCGAGGGTGTTGAAACCGATGGTACTGTCAAAATATAAATCCAAGATGGCGGCTGCAAGAAATTATCAACTTTTTCGTCATGGGTGTCGTTTTCATGGTTTTCGAGGGTGTTGAAACCGATGGTACTGTCAAAATATAAATCCAAGATGGCGGCTGCAAGAAATTATCAAATTTTCCGTCATGGGTGTCGTTTTCATGGTTTTCGAGGGCGTGGAAACCGATGGTACTGTCAAAATGTAAATCCAAGATGGCGGCTGCAAGAAATTATCAACTTTTTCATCATGGGTGTCGTTTTCATGGTTTTCGAGGGTGTTGAAACCGATGGTACTGTCAAAATATAAATCCAAGATGGCGGCTGCAAGAAATTATCAACTTTTTCGTCATGGGTGTCTTTTTCATGGTTTTCGAGGGTGTTGAAACCGATTGTACTGTCAAAATGTAAATCCAAGATGGCGGCTGCAAGAAATTATCAACTTTTTCGTCATGGGTGTCGTTTTCATGGTTTTCGAGGGTGTTGAAACCGATGGTACTGTCAAAATATAAATCCAAGATGGCGGCTGCTAGAAATTATCAACTTTTTCGTCATGGGTGTCGTTTTCATGGTTTTCGAGGGCGTTGAAACCGATGGTACTGTCAAAATATAAATCCAAGATGGCGGCTGCAAGAAATTATCAAATTTTTCGTCATGGGTGTCGTTTTCATGGTTTTCGAGGGCGTGGAAACCGATAGTACTGTCAAAATGTAAATCCAAGATGGCGGCTGCAAGAAATTATCAACTTTTTCGTCATGGGTGTCGTTTTCGTGGTTTTCGAGGGTGTTGAAACCGATAGTACTGTCAAAATGTAAATCCAAGATGGAGGCTGCAAGAAATTATCAACTTTTTCGCCATGGGTGTAGTTTTCGTGGTTTTCGAGGGTGTTGAAACCGATGGTACTGTCAAAATATAAATCCAAGATGGGGGCTGCAAGAAATTATCAAATTTTCCGTCATGGGTGTCGTTTTCATGGTTTTCGAGGGCGTGGAAACCGATGGTACTGTCAAAATGTAAATCCAAGATGGCGGCTGCAAGAAATTATCAACTTTTTCGTCATGGGTGTCGTTTTCGTGGTTTTCGAGGGTGTTGAAACCGATAGTACTGTCAAAATGTAAATCCAAGATGGCGGCTGCAAGAAATTGTTAACTTTTCCGTCATGGGTGTCGTTTTCATGGTTTTCGAGGGTGTTGAAACCGATAGTACTGTCAAAATATAAATCCAAGATGGCGGCTGCAAAAAATTATTAAATTTTTCGTCATGGGTGTCGTTTTCATGGTTTTCAAGGCTGTTGAAACCGATAGTATTGTCAAAATGTAAATCCAAGATGGCGGCTGCAAGAAATTATCAACTTTTTCCTCATGGGTGTCGTTTTCGTGGTTTTCGAGGGTGTTGAAACCGATAGTACTGTCAAAATTTAAATCTAAGATGGTGGCTGCAATAAATTATCAACTTTTTCGATATGGGTGTCTTTTTCATGGTTTTCGAGGTTGTTGAAGCCGATAGTGCTGTCAAAATGTAAATCTAAGATGGCAGATGTCAGAAATTATCAACTTTTTCGTCATGAGTGTCGTTTTCATGGTTTCGAAGATGTTGAAATAGTGCTGTCAAAATGTACATAAAATAGGATAGTATTTTTTAGTTATATTGTATTGGCTAGACGGAAAAAATTCTCACGAAAAGTTGTAACGACACTTTTTCTATAGTAAGCTATTGTAAGCCGTGCGGCGTGCGCATGTTTCTCTGTCTTTCTCTCTTTCTCTCTCTTATAGAAAGCAAGCCAGAACGGAACTTCGTTCCATCCGGGTGTCCCTTGACACCTCAGTAGTTTTTCGGAGAGATAAACTTTTTAATGTAAAATAATTGTAATAGTTTTAAAGTGTTAAATTTTTAATGTAATATAAATTGTCATGTTTGTGTACGATAGCGCAATAAATGAATATTGTATTCTACCACATAAATGATAGTACTTTTATACTGATAAAGCAATTGGTGCAAAATTATTCCCTAACCATTCCAAAATATCAAACATGCTCAACGTTAATAATCAAGTTTTCACTTCTGCCGGCACTCCCGGAGTGCAACCCGTCTTTTTTTTTTTTTCGATTGTGTTTAACCTGTATTGGTTAATATTACACTCTTTCTATCATTGCTTTGATAGTCTGTAAGCTTTCTTTAAATTAATATAAAATAAATAAACAAAATACAGTAACGTGAGTGAAAAAAAAAGACGTGTGGCACTCGGGGACTGCCGCGGTAAAGCTATTGCATAGCATTCTTATCAACTTATGCAATTATAATTATTTATTTATTTTATTTATGCAGTATTTTTAAGCTATTGCATAGCTTCTATCGCGGGCCTTGAGCGTGGAGACCGAATCCAGAAATTCCGTAACGAAAATAACCTAACACCCCCCACTCATTTGTTTTTTGAGCGTGGTGACCGATAAGAAAACAAATGAGTGAACAATCAATCAAAATTCAATTCAATGTATGAAAGTGTAACTTCAATTGATATCTAAGAAAAAAAAAGATGGGTTGCACTCCGGGAGTGCCGGCAGAAGTGAAAACTTGATTATTAACGTTGAACATGTTTGATATTTTGGAATGGTTAGGGAATAATTTTGCACCAATTGCTTTATCAGTATAAAAGTACTATCATTTATGTGGTAGAATACAATATTCATTTATTGCGCTATCGTACACAAACATGACAATTTATATTACATTAAAAATTTAACACTTTAAAACTATTACAATTATTTTACATTAAAAAGTTTATCTCTCCGAAAAACTACTGAGGTGTCAAGGGACACCCGGATGGAACGAAGTTCCGTTCTGGCTTGCTTTCTATAAGAGAGAGAAAGAGAGAAAGACAGAGAAACATGCGCACGCCGCACGGCTTACAATAGCTTACTATAGAAAAAGTGTCGTTACAACTTTTCGTGAGAATTTTTTCCGTCTAGCCAATACAATATAACTAAAAAATACTATCCTATTTTATGTACATTTTGACAGCACTATTTCAACATCTTCGAAACCATGAAAACGACACTCATGACGAAAAAGTTGATAATTTCTGACATCCGCCATCTTAGATTTACATTTTGACAGCACTATCAGCTTCAACAACCTCGAAAACCATGAAAAAGACACCCATATCGAAAAAGTTGATAATTTATTGCAGCCACCATCTTAGATTTAAATTTTGACAGTACTATCGGTTTCAACACCCTCGAAAACCACGAAAACGACACCCATGAGGAAAAAGTTGATAATTTCTTGCAGCCGCCATCTTGGATTTACATTTTGACAATACTATCGGTTTCAACAGCCTTGAAAACCATGAAAACGACACCCATGACGAAAAATTTAATAATTTTTTGCAGCCGCCATCTTGGATTTATATTTTGACAGTACTATCGGTTTCAACACCCTCGAAAACCACGAAAACGACACCCATGACGAAAAAGTTGATAATTTCTTGCAGCCGCCATCTTGGATTTATATTTTGACAGTACCATCGATTTCCACGCCCTCGAAAACCATGAAAACGACACCCATGACGAAAAATTTGATAATTTCTTGCAGCCGCCATCTTGGATTTACATTTTGACAGTACCATCGGTTTCCACGCCCTCGAAAACCATGAAAACGACACCCATGACGGAAAATTTGATAATTTCTTGCAGCCACCATCTTGGATTTATATTTTGACAGTACCATCGGTTTCAACACCCTCGAAAACCACGAAAACGACACCCATGGCGAAAAAGTTGATAATTTCTTGCAGCCGCCATCTTGGATTTACATTTTGACAGTACTATCGGTTTCAACACCCTCGAAAACCACGAAAACGACACCCATGACGAAAAAGTTGATAATTTCTTGCAGCCGCCATCTTAGATTTACATTTTGACAGTACTATCGGTTTCCACGCCCTCGAAAACCATGAAAACGACACCCATGACGAAAAATTTGATAATTTCTTGCAGCCGCCATCTTGGATTTATATTTTGACAGTATCATCGGTTTCAACGCCCTCGAAAACCATGAAAACGACACCCATGACGAAAAAGTTGATAATTTCTAGCAGCCGCCATCTTGGATTTATATTTTGACAGTACCATCGATTTCCACGCCCTCGAAAACCATGAAAACGACACCCATGACGAAAAATTTGATAATTTCTTGCAGCCGCCATCTTGGATTTACATTTTGACAGTACCATCGGTTTCCACGCCCTCGAAAACCATGAAAACGACACCCATGACGGAAAATTTGATAATTTCTTGCAGCCACCATCTTGGATTTATATTTTGACAGTACCATCGGTTTCAACACCCTCGAAAACCACGAAAACGACACCCATGGCGAAAAAGTTGATAATTTCTTGCAGCCGCCATCTTGGATTTACATTTTGACAGTACTATCGGTTTCAACACCCTCGAAAACCACGAAAACGACACCCATGACGAAAAAGTTGATATTTCTTGCAGCCGCCATCTTGGATTTACATTTTGACAGTACTATCGGTTTCCACGCCCTCGAAAACCATGAAAACGACACCCATGACGAAAAATTTGATAATTTCTTGCAGCCGCCATCTTGGATTTATATTTTGACAGTATCATCGGTTTCAACGCCCTCGAAAACCATGAAAACGACACCCATGACGAAAAAGTTGATAATTTCTAGCAGCTGCCATCTTGGATTTATATTTTGACAGTACCATCGGTTTCAACACCCTCGAAAACCATGAAAACGACACCCATGACGAAAAAGTTGATAATTTCTTGCAGCCGCCATCTTGGATTTACATTTTGACAGTACCATCGGTTTCAACACCCTCGAAAACCATGAAAAAGACACCCATGACGAAAAAGTTGATAATTTCTTGCAGCCGCCATCTTGGATTTATATTTTGACAGTACCATCGGTTTCAACACTCTCGAAAACCATGAAAACGACACCCATGATGAAAAAGTTGATAATTTCTTGCAGCCGCCATCTTGGATTTACATTTTGACAGTACCATCGGTTTCCACGCCCTCGAAAACCATGAAAACGACACCCATGACGGAAAATTTGATAATTTCTTGCAGCCGCCATCTTGGATTTACATTTTGACAGTACTATCGGTTTCAACACCCTCGAAAACCATGAAAACGACACCCATGACGAAAAATTTGATAATTTCTTGCAGCCGCCATCTTGGATTTATATTTTGACAGTACCATCGGTTTCAACACCCTCGAAAACCATGAAAACGACACCCATGACGAAAAAGTTGATAATTTCTTGCAGCCGCCATCTTGGATTTATATTTTGACAGTAAAAGTGTCGGTACAATTTTTCGTGAGAATTTTTTCCGTCTAGCCCCCTTTCACAACGCGCGATAAGGGATAGCTGTCTACTCTCCATCCGTCTTACGCTTTTTCGATCAGGTCACGTGTCCTGACGCGAGTTTAAGATTTTATACCCATTACAGAAAAAGTGCTCAACGCCGCTAAAGAAGTTTTCACTTCAAAAATTAAAAGTAAAAAAACTTTAAAAAAAAAAACCGGCCAAGAGCGTGGCCCGACACGCTCTTGGCCGGTTTTTTGAAGTGAAAACTTCTTTAGCGGCGTTGAGCACTTTTTCTGTAATGGGTATAAAATCTTAAACTCGCGTCAGGACACGTGACCTGATCGAAAAAGCGTAAGACGGATGGAGAGTAGACAGCTATCCCTTATCGCGCGTTGTGAAAGGGGGCTAGACGGAAAAAATTCTCACGAAAAATTGTACCGACACTTTTACTGTCAAAATATAAATCCAAGATGGCGGCTGCAAGAAATTATCAACTTTTTCGTCATGGGTGTCGTTTTCATGGTTTTCGAGGGTGTTGAAACCGATGGTACTGTCAAAATATAAATCCAAGATGGCGGCTGCAAGAAATTATCAAATTTTTCGTCATGGGTGTCGTTTTCATGGTTTTCGAGGGTGTTGAAACCGATAGTACTGTCAAAATGTAAATCCAAGATGGCGGCTGCAAGAAATTATCAAATTTTCCGTCATGGGTGTCGTTTTCATGGTTTTCGAGGGCGTGGAAACCGATGGTACTGTCAAAATGTAAATCCAAGATGGCGGCTGCAAGAAATTATCAACTTTTTCATCATGGGTGTCGTTTTCATGGTTTTCGAGGGTGTTGAAACCGATGGTACTGTCAAAATGTAAATCCAAGATGGCGGCTGCAAGAAATTATCAACTTTTTCGTCATGGGTGTCGTTTTCATGGTTTTCGAGGGTGTTGAAACCGATGGTACTGTCAAAATATAAATCCAAGATGGCGGCTGCTAGAAATTATCAACTTTTTCGTCATGGGTGTCGTTTTCATGGTTTTCGAGGGCGTTGAAACCGATGGTACTGTCAAAATATAAGTCCAAGATGGCGGCTGCAAGAAATTATCAAATTTTTCGTCATGGGTGTCGTTTTCGTGGTTTTCGAGGGTGTTGAAACCGATAATACTGTCAAAATGTAAATCCAAGATGGCGGCTGCAAGAAATTATTAATTTTTCCGTCATGGGTGTCGTTTTCATGGTTTTCGAGGGTGTTGAAACCGATACTACTGTCAAAATATAAATCCAAGATGGTGGCTGCAAGAAATTATCAAATTTTCCGTCATGGGTGTCGTTTTCATGGTTTTCGAGGGCGTGGAAACCGATGGTACTGTCAAAATGTAAATCCAAGATGGCGGCTGCAAGAAATTATCAACTTTTTCGCCATGGGTGTCGTTTTCGTGGTTTTCGAGGGTGTTGAAACCGATGGTACTGTCAAAATATAAATCCAAGATGGTGGCTGCAAGAAATTATCAAATTTTCCGTCATGGGTGTCGTTTTCATGGTTTTCGAGGGCGTGGAAACCGATAGTACTGTCAAAATGTAAATCCAAGATGGCGGCTGCAAGAAATTATCAACTTTTTCGTCATGGGTGTCGTTTTCGTGGTTTTCGAGGGTGTTGAAACCGATAGTACTGTCAAAATGTAAATCCAAGATGGCGGCTGCAAGAAATTATCAACTTTTTCGCCATGGGTGTCGTTTTCGTGGTTTTCGAGGGTGTTGAAACCGATGGTACTGTCAAAATATAAATCCAAGATGGTGGCTGCAAGAAATTATCAAATTTTCCGTCATGGGTGTCGTTTTCATGGTTTTCGAGGGCGTGGAAACCGATGGTACTGTCAAAATGTAAATCCAAGATGGCGGCTGCAAGAAATTATCAACTTTTTCGTCATGGGTGTCGTTTTCGTGGTTTTCGAGGGTGTTGAAACCGATATTACTGTCAAAATATAAATCCAAGATGGCGGCTGCAAGAAATTATTAACTTTTCCGTCATGGGTGTCGTTTTCATGATTTTCGAGGGTGTTGAAACCGATGGTACTGTCAAAATATAAATCCAAGATGGCGGCTGCAAAAAATTATTAAATTTTTCGTCATGGGTGTCGTTTTCATGGTTTTCAAGGCTGTTGAAACCGATAGTATTGTCAAAATGTAAATCCAAGATGGCGGCTGCAAGAAATTATCAACTTTTTCCTCATGGGTGTCGTTTCGTGGTATTCGAGGGTGTTGAAACCGATAGTACTGTCAAAATTTAAATCTAAGATGGTGGCTGCAATAATTATCAACTTTTTCGATATGGGTGTCTTTTTCATGGTTTTCGAGGTTGTTGAAGCCGATAGTGCTGTCAAAATGTAAATCTAAGATGGTGGCTGCAATAAATTATCAACTTTTTCGATATGGGTGTCGTTTTCATGGTTTTCGAAGGTGTTGAAACCGTTGGTACTGTAAAAATATAAATCCAAGATGGCGGCTGCAAGAAATTATCAAATTTTCCGTCATGGGTGTCGTTTTCATGGTTTTCGAGGGTGTTGAAACCGATGGTACTGTCAAAATATAAATCCAAGATGGCGGCTGCAAGAAATTATCAAATTTTCCGTCATGGGTGTCGTTTTCATGGTTTTCGAGGGTGTTGAAACCGATAGTACTGTCAAAATATAAATCCAAGATGGCGGCTGCAAAAAATTATTAAATTTTTCGTCATGGGTGTCGTTTTCATGGTTTTCAAGGCTGTTGAAACCGATAGTATTGTCAAAATGTAAATCCAAGATGGCGGCTGCAAGAAATTATCAACTTTTTCCTCATGGGTGTCGTTTTCGTGGTTTTCGAGGGTGTTGAAACCGATAGTACTGTCAAAATTTAAATCTAAGATGGTGGCTGCAATAAATTATCAACTTTTTCGATATGGGTGTCTTTTTCATGGTTTTCGAGGTTGTTGAAGCCGATAGTGCTGTCAAAATGTAAATCTAAGATGGCGGATGTCAGAAATTATCAACTTTTTCGTCATGAGTGTCGTTTTCATGGTTTCGAAGATGTTGAAATAGTGCTGTCAAAATGTACATAAAATAGGATAGTATTTTTTAGTTATATTGTATTGGCTAGACGGAAAAAATTCTCACGAAAAGTTGTAACGACACTTTTTCTATAGTAAGCTATTGTAAGCCGTGCGGCGTGCGCATGTTTCTCTGTCTTTCTCTCTTTCTCTCTCTTATAGAAAGCAAGCCAGAACGGAACTTCGTTCCATCCGGGTGTCCCTTGACACCTCAGTAGTTTTTCGGAGAGATAAACTTTTTAATGTAAAATAATTGTAATAGTTTTAAAGTGTTAAATTTTTAATGTAATATAAATTGTCATGTTTGTGTACGATAGCGCAATAAATGAATATTGTATTCTACCACATAAATGATAGTACTTTTATACTGATAAAGCAATTGGTGCAAAATTATTCCCTAACCATTCCAAAATATCAAACATGCTCAACGTTAATAATCAAGTTTTCACTTCTGCCGGCACTCCCGGAGTGCAACCCGTTTTTTTTTTTACTTTTTAGTGATATCTATTTTAACTCGCATTCATATTATCAGCATTCATTTTATTTGATAGCCATATTTTAAATAAGCGTTTAACCAAATTCCACCATATCAAAATTTAAGTTCAATCGGTTGCAGCTATCTGCTTCAAAATTGAGTTGTGAGATTTCATCCGAACAGTTACATACTCGTACAAACATAGAGTTCACGCAAAATAAAGGCACAAATAAAAAATTAAACTTCAAAAGTGAACGAATATAAAGATACGCCGTTTATGTTCCTTTTAGGCACATAATTTGATCTCCCGCGAAGCGGCGAGCCTTCTGGCTGGCCTACCACCGTGGGATCTGGAGGCAACAGTCCTTGCACACATGCACGATATGCGCGTGGAGATGCAACGCCGGGGTGAAAGTCCGCTGCCGCGACAGGTCACGGCATGGCGGACAGAGCTCCGGCGGGATCTCATGGTGAAATGGCGTCAGCGACTATCGCAACCCAGTGCTGGGCACGCCACAATTATGGCGGTAAGTCCCCTCTTTGAGGCGTGGCTGGAAAGACCTCACGGCGTCCTTACCTTCCGCATGACACAGGTACTCACCGGACATGGTTCGTTCGGGAGATTCCTGCACTCGATTCATGCGGAAGTGACGCCCGGGTGTCGCCACTGTGCGGAACGCCCAGAGGACACGGTGGAACACACAGTCGAGGTGTGCCCTGCTTGGGCGAAGGCATCGCCGTGCCCTCGTGGGGGCGATCGGTGGCGGAGACCTCTCGCGCCGGGCCTTGGTTGAGGCCATGGTCCGGAGCGAGGAAGAGTGGCAGGCGGTCGCCGACTTTTGCGAAGCAGTAATGCTCGCAAAGGCGGAGGCCGAACGCATAAGGCAACGGCGTTATCGCCACCGCCGTCGCCGGGATTCTGATCCCGATTTCCGGCCAACGTAGACGCGGGCTTGCGGACAGTGAGCAATGGGTAGCTCGCTGTCCGGCCGTCCGGTAACTGTCCGGACCAAGCCCAAGTCGTCGACGGCGCGCACTGTTCCCGCGCGCCTCAAGGAGTTGTCAGCAACAGCAGGGACCCAGCCGGGTCGAAGCCTACTGGGGCCAGGGTTATCCGAAAGGGCGCTCGAGCCCCGGTATGAAGGCTAGAAGGAACGGGGTGGGTCTTTTAGTCAGTAAGAGTCTGACACTATCTCCCGCTCCGCCCAAGGGCGGGGGATGTCAATGCATGATTTTTTCCCACCATAAAAAAAAAAAAAAAAAAGACGGGTTGCACTCCGGGAGTGCCGGCAGAAGTGAAAACTTGATTATTAACGTTGAGCATGTTTGATATTTTGGAATGGTTAGGGAATAATTTTGCACCAATTGCTTTATCAGTATAAAAGTACTATCATTTATGTGGTAGAATACAATATTCATTTATTGCGCTATCGTACACAAACATGACAATTTATATTACATTAAAAATTTAACACTTTAAAACTATTACAATTATTTTACATTAAAAAGTTTATCTCTCCGAAAAACTACTGAGGTGTCAAGGGACACCCGGATGGAACGAAGTTCCGTTCTGGCTTGCTTTCTATAAGAGAGAGAAAGAGAGAAAGACAGAGAAACATGCGCACGCCGCACGGCTTACAATAGCTTACTATAGAAAAAGTGTCGTTACAACTTTTCGTGAGAATTTTTTCCGTCTAGCCAATACAATATAACTAAAAAATACTATCCTATTTTATGTACATTTTGACAGCACTATTTCAACATCTTCGAAACCATGAAAACGACACTCATGACGAAAAAGTTGATAATTTCTGACATCTGCCATCTTAGATTTACATTTTGACAGCACTATCGGCTTCAACAACCTCGAAAACCATGAAAAAGACACCCATATCGAAAAAGTTGATAATTTATTGCAGCCACCATCTTAGATTTAAATTTTGACAGTACTATCGGTTTCAACACCCTCGAAAACCACGAAAACGACACCCATGAGGAAAAAGTTGATAATTTCTTGCAGCCGCCATCTTGGATTTACATTTTGACAATACTATCGGTTTCAACAGCCTTGAAAACCATGAAAACGACACCCATGACGAAAAATTTAATAATTTTTTGCAGCCGCCATCTTGGATTTATATTTTGACAGTACTATCGGTTTCAACACCCTCGAAAACCATGAAAACGACACCCATGACGGAAAAGTTAACAATTTCTTGCAGCCGCCATCTTGGATTTACATTTTGACAGTACTATCGGTTTCAACACCCTCGAAAACCACGAAAACGACACCCATGACGAAAAAGTTGATAATTTCTTGCAGCCGCCATCTTGGATTTACATTTTGACAGTACCATCGGTTTCCACGCCCTCGAAAACCATGAAAACGACACCCATGACGGAAAATTTGATAATTTCTTGCAGCCCCCATCTTGGATTTATATTTTGACAGTACCATCGGTTTCAACACCCTCGAAAACCACGAAAACTACACCCATGGCGAAAAAGTTGATAATTTCTTGCAGCCTCCATCTTGGATTTACATTTTGACAGTACTATCGGTTTCAACACCCTCGAAAACCACGAAAACGACACCCATGACGAAAAAGTTGATAATTTCTTGCAGCCGCCATCTTGGATTTACATTTTGACAGTACTATCGGTTTCCACGCCCTCGAAAACCATGAAAACGACACCCATGACGAAAAATTTGATAATTTCTTGCAGCCGCCATCTTGGATTTATATTTTGACAGTACCATCGGTTTCAACGCCCTCGAAAACCATGAAAACGACACCCATGACGAAAAAGTTGATAATTTCTAGCAGCCGCCATCTTGGATTTATATTTTGACAGTACCATCGGTTTCAACACCCTCGAAAACCATGAAAACGACACCCATGACGAAAAAGTTGATAATTTCTTGCAGCCGCCATCTTGGATTTACATTTTGACAGTACCATCGGTTTCAACACCCTCGAAAACCATGAAAAAGACACCCATGACGAAAAAGTTGATAATTTCTTGCAGCCGCCATCTTGGATTTATAATTTGACAGTACCATCGGTTTCAACACCCTCGAAAACCATGAAAACGACACCCATGATGAAAAAGTTGATAATTTCTTGCAGCCGCCATCTTGGATTTACATTTTGACAGTACCATCGGTTTCCACGCCCTCGAAAACCATGAAAACGACACCCATGACGGAAAATTTGATAATTTCTTGCAGCCGCCATCTTGGATTTATATTTTGACAGTACCATCGGTTTCAACACCCTCGAAAACCATGAAAACGACACCCATGACGAAAAAGTTGATAATTTCTTGCAGCCGCCATCTTGGATTTATATTTTGACAGTACCATCGGTTTCAACACCCTCGAAAACCATGAAAACGACACCCATGATGAAAAAGTTGATAATTTCTTGCAGCCGCCATCTTGGATTTACATTTTGACAGTACCATCGGTTTCCACGCCCTCGAAAACCATGAAAACGACACCCATGACGGAAAATTTGATAATTTCTTGCAGCCGCCATCTTGGATTTACATTTTGACAGTACTATCGGTTTCAACACCCTCGAAAACCATGAAAACGACACCCATGACGAAAAATTTGATAATTTCTTGCAGCCGCCATCTTGGATTTATATTTTGACAGTACCATCGGTTTCAACACCCTCGAAAACCATGAAAACGACACCCATGACGAAAAAGTTGATAATTTCTTGCAGCCGCCATCTTGGATTTATATTTTGACAGTACCATCGGTTTCAACACCCTCGAAAACCATGAAAACGACACCCATGATGAAAAAGTTGATAATTTCTTGCAGCCGCCATCTTGGATTTACATTTTGACAGTACCATCGGTTTCCACGCCCTCGAAAACCATGAAAACGACACCCATGACGAAAAATTTGATAATTTCTTGCAGCCGCCATCTTGGATTTACATTTTGACAGTACTATCGGTTTCAACACCCTCGAAAACCATGAAAACGACACCCATGACGAAAAATTTGATAATTTCTTGCAGCCGCCATCTTGGATTTATATTTTGACAGTACCATCGGTTTCAACACCCTCAAAAACCATGAAAACGACACCCATGACGAAAAAGTTGATAATTTCTTGCAGCCGCCATCTTGGATTTATATTTTGACAGTAAAAGTGTCGGTACAATTTTTCGTGAGAATTTTTTCCGTCTAGCCCCCTTTCACAACGCGCGATAAGGGATAGCTGTCTACTCTCCATCCGTCTTACGCTTTTTCGATCAGGTCACGTGTCCTGACGCGAGTTTAAGATTTTATACCCATTACAGAAAAAGTGCTCAACGCCGCTAAAGAAGTTTTCACTTCAAAAAAAAAAAAGCACATAATTTGACACTCGCTAGGAAATCCAAACCTATAGACAGGGTACTAAGGGTACTTCCCGTTGGCAAAGAGATCTAAAGAGATGCAATAGAGCGGCTATCAGGAGAAATGTCTTAGAAAAACTGTCATCCTATCTCTCAGTGTCGCCATCTAGCTTTGAATAGCAATCACTCGATTTCAATTTGTCAAAATTTGTATTTTAACTATTGCTCGGTAGGTGGCCAGGGGCTTTACCATGATATGTTAAAATGTCAGTAGTACGAACGAAAAAGGATCTAACAGTTCGGTTTAGGTCGTAAAATAGATCACGTTAAGAGCTCGTGGTGGAAGTTTCAGTGTGTGCCAGTGGCGTAGCTTGGGGAGGGGAGGGCGGTGGGGGCCATGGCCCCAGGTGGCATACGAAAGGAGGCGACAGAAAGCGTCAATTTATTAATTTGGAAAAAAAATACTTAGATTTTTGTATAATATTTAATCATTTAAAAATACTTATATTAAATACTTTTTAAAAGGTTCTTCTGTTAGTAAACAATGATCTCTATCTCTTAATCAACCTTGATTATTGAACCCGTGTTGACTACATCAGATTTCATTAAATCTTAATAATTACCCAAGTCGTTTAACTTATTAGACAGACTCTACCCTGCATGCTGCAGCAGGTAATAATAAATTTAATAATAATAATAAATTTATTGAACCATTGTTACAAGAGTTGCCTTAAATTATAACAATAGTAACTTAAGTAGGAATGTAACTATTGGCGAACTTCATCATGTAGTCTTTACGGTGGTCCCCAAACTCGGCGGAGCCTGTATCTTGGGGACCGGGTTGAGATTTACTAATCTCACTTACATTTGTATATTTTGTATACAAATGTAAGTGACTTTAAAAAACACAAAATAAAGTTATGAAAGATAGGATCTATCTTAAAGTAAAACAAATAAGCACTGGAGATCAAGGTGTCTTAAAACTATCTATTACCTATTTTCTTAACCATAAACAAAAATTATAATATAATAAAAACAAAAAATTGTGCTGAACCTAGCACAGAATATTGAAAAGAAAAAAAATATATCTTAGAAAAAATAAAGATTCAAATGTGGTGTGGGTGTGTGGATGTGTAAATGTGTGAGTGTGTTGTGTAAATGTTTAGTGTCTGTGATGTGATTCCGAGTTAATTGTGAGAAGATTTTCTGAATCATCGTATGTAAGACCTAAAAGCCATTTTTTGACTGCTTTTTTACACATGGCGAAGGAGAGTGTTTTAGTGTCACAAGGTAAGCTGCTAATGACCTTGTTATACACGAAGGTGTGTAGGTAAGCGGGGCATCGTCTAGCTACGAGGGAGGTTGTTCGTTGCAGTGGTATATGAAAGACACGTTTGGAGGTTAATGAGCCATAGTCAGGTCGCAGCTTTACGGTTTTGTGAGTTCGGAAGAAAGCATTGAGGACGTGCAATTGACGAACACGTAAAACTGGAAATTCACTGTATAAGGAGTCAGTAGGGAAGAAAAAAGGTTTTTTTAGAAGAACCTTTATAACAGATCTCTGGGCTCTTTCGAGCTCAATCATTGTAGTCTTCCCAGCTCCACCCCAGATAGACAGACCATATTGTATTATGGACTGGCATATGGAAAAGTAAACCGTTCGCATTATGTCTATTGGGGTACGGTCTCTCAATTTCTTAATTATGTAGTTAGATAAGTTTCCTCACTCGACCAGACAGTTGTTTGATGTGGGCTTTAAAAGATAGATTTTCGTCAATGAGTAGACCTAAGTAACGAATAGACTGAGTTCGGTCAATACAGTCGCATGCGCAGTCTTCATGTGAGGTGTTTGTGTTTGGCTGACATGTATGAAATTTTAATTTTAGATTGGAAGGAGGGCTAGATGAGAGTGTTTTGTAAAATGGAATGTGTTTCGTTTTCTTTATATATTATAAGGTATATTGCTTTTTATGAATATATTATAAGGTATATTGCTTTTTATGAAATATTATAAGGTATATTGCTTTTTATGAATCCAAGTTCATTCTCTGACGTAACAATGTCGGACCAAGCTCAATCATGACTTGAAACTGAGTGTGTTCACGCTGACGCGATTAAAAACGCGTATACCGACCTTGGGCCAACGCTCGTATGCGCAAGGCAAGTGACATGACTCTTAAGGTGTTGTGGAGGTCTCAGTTTGACCACATTGGCCGAATAGGGAACAAACTCCGTTGGTAGTAAAGCGTTTTGGTCCCTGGCAAACTCGAGTGAATCGAACTTCTGCCGTCCCTCACCTCCAACACTGCTGAAACCCAAAGGATCCCTGGCTCACACCGCTGAGGAGAAAGCAAACTTAATTGCCTCTCTTATTGCGGAATCTTCGCGTCTGAATTTCGGCGACGCACCGCCCCCTGTTTCTCCTGATGGGTTCGTGACGAGTATGTCGGATATTTGTATCCATCAGAAAGACGTACTTAAGAATAAAGCTAGTGGCCCCGACGGGATACCTGCAATCGTTCTTAATACTGGTGTTCTTAACCCGTTGTGTGTCTAAACGTGGATCCACGCGAGACACAAGGTAAATACCAAGAATATTTACGAAAATAAACCGAAGTTAGGTCCAATAATTTTACCATAACAAGATTTGCAATAGCGTAATGCGCAATTCAGCATATTTTCTCAGAAAATGATTTTCTTTTAGTGCCTAAAGCGGATACAAACACGACTTGACGTGTAGGGGTGTCATACTAGACCACATATTAAACTGAGCGACTTGTTACTACACAAGTAACAAGTATCGGATTTGGACTTTTGTTCGCTATGTCCTGTCTATTGGTAGTATATATTTAATGTCTTTGCCCGTTGGCCTAGAATCCTGAAATTTGTCACGAAGTTAGTTCTCAAAAATTTTAACAATCGTGCCAAGGAAGCACCGAAGGAACTAAGTTTGTGACACGAATGAAACATAAAGACCCTCGTATTTATTTTCTTTATTAGATGCAACCGGAGTGGAAGACTGATCCGCTGAAGCCACTCTATAAAATCGGACATTAATTCCCACTCTGCACTGCACGACAATTTTGGTTATATTTTGTTGACATTGTCTATTATTTTATTAAATTCTTTTTTTAGCTCTCATTCAACGCACGTAACCACATACGAAAAAAAAATTAAAGTTAACGTTTGATGACAACGTCGACAAATTCTATCTGCTGGATAATATTTTTTATTTGTGTTATGTCTAATTGTTAAAATAAACATGAATCATAGATGTACCGCATATTATTTTAATTTAGCCAAGGTGAACAAATTCAGTTTTTTTTAGTTGTCATTTTTTTTTTGGAGGGACAGCTTTCATCAACCAGACTCTAGTAATGAAACACGGAATATTATAAAAACATTTATTTCAAACATTGTAACAGGTAGACAATTATCGAAACAATTATGCTAACAATTTCAAATTAATCATATTGAAATAAAATTTCTTAAAATATATAGCCATATAGATACAGTTAACGGTTTTGAAATTGACAAATTATGTAACTGCAAACTAAAGCAGTAAGAGCTCATAAATTCCTGAAAGGTCAGTCTAAATTACTTTACGACTGGTGTAATTCGGATAGCCCTGCACCAAATTACTGTAATACTTTTTTCTTTATCAAAATATTGTCACCAAAATTTGGCACATTTAATATGTTAAAAAAAATCACAGATATCTTTTAATAAGGCAAGCATATATATAAGGTATATTATTGAGGATTTTCGAAATAAACCACAAATTGTTTCTCTGAAAACAAAGGTTTGTTTTATTCAACATGCTTTTACAGTAGGTATAACAATTATCGTTTAACTAAAATTACACATTTATCTCACCTGAAAACAAAGAAACGACATTAAAGTTCACTAATATCGCCTCCTCAATTATATCCCTTTAATTATCTCTCTACAAGTTTTTATAACAATAAAATGCACAAAATAATCTAAACATCATCTGTCATTGAATGATACGTCACCCCGTATCCACAGCTTAAAAATTAAAAAAATGAAATGTCATTTCCAAGGAGGTCATTTCATTACATCTCCCCCCCATAGGAACGAAAATTCTAAATAATATAATACAAACAATGCACCTGCAAGCTATCTTTATACCTATTCGTTTTCTTCTACTTCATCTTCTGCCGTAACAGGTTGTAATTTTGTTATGTGGAATAAAGTTGATTCTGTTTTTCTGTTGCCAGTGTCAATCTTATAAATGGAGTTCGATATTTTCTCTATTATCTTGAAAGGGCCTATTTTTAATTCGTCTAATTTTTTCCTGTTCAGTCTATTTCCATTTTCTACATATACACTGTCTCCTATCTCGAACTCTTGTATTTTCCTATTTCTATCAAATATTTTCTTGTTGT